>CM039728.1:22171737-22511310 GCA_022539455.1 Dendrobium nobile | reverse complement strand
GAATTTTTGAATGGCACACAAAGAGGGTGGTAAATTGGTGTTTAAAATTTATTTTTAAAAATTAAAACAAATTTCCTATTTAAAAACTAAAAATTAGATTTTGTTAATTCAAAAAAACTAATTTATCTAAATTTTTTGTAAAAATATATGAAAGTTCGTTAGGGATGTTAAGCCCTATAGAACTGGCCCAAGCTAACCAAGAGGGGGGGAGGGGTGAATTGGTATTTTAAAAATTCTTTTCACAAGAAGTAAATCTCATAAACAAAATCACACCACAAGAAAAATAAGCGCGGAAATTTAAAGTGCGGAAGCAAGAAACAAGAACACAGAAATTTATAGTGGTTCGGTAAACTCTGACCTAGTCCACTCCTCGGAGATGCCCTCGAGTATTGCACTAAAATCGTGACTCTCCTTTAGCCCCAAAGCTAGGGGAGAAGCCTTTACAACACTCTTTTTGCACGCAAGGCAGAGAACCTATCTCTTTTGCTTCCTCTGAAGCTGGTAGAGAACCACTATCAGTTGTTGAATCCTTACCTCTACGACCTTCCCGGATGAGAAACTAAGATGAAGAAGAAGAAGAATGATCCTTGAAGCAACCCTTGTGAAAAACTAGAGTAGATCCTAGGTTCTAGAGTCTAGATTGATGTAGGGTCAGGATTGATCTGGAGTCTGGATGGGTCCCTAGTGACCTCATACAAAAATGAGGTCAACAAATGGACCCCCAATATGTGTAATAGAATGAAATTCTATTGCACATATTGGCGTTGACTGAAAAAGGTCAAGTCTGAAGTTTTGATCCTAAGGGAAAGAAAAAGTCTATCCTTGGGGGATCGAGGTTTGAATTGATACTAGCATAGTGCCATAGAGGGCGTACTCTACCACTAGTGGGTCTGGTCCTAAGGGAAGGAAAGTCTATCCCTAGAGGAAAAGAAAGTCTGGGTGATTGTATAGGAAGGAAGAATTCCTAACTATAGAGGATCGAATTTGAGTTTGATACTAGGGTAGTGCCACGAGGGGCGTACTTTACCACTAGAGATTGGTCATGTGGGGAGGCAACTTGCTCCACACAGAGGCTCGAAACTGGCAAACTAGGGTGGTGCCACGAAGGGCGTACTCCACCACTAGCGAATGGTCTTGTGTAGAGGAAACTTGCTTCACATAGAGGATCGAGTCTGGATGATCGTATGTAGAGGAAACTTGCTCTACACAGTGGATCAGATTTGAAATGATCGTATGTGAAGGAAACTTGCTTCACACAGAGGATCGAGTCTAGAACGATCGTATATAGAGGAAACTTGCTTCACATAGAGGATCGAGTCTGGATGATCGTATGTAGAGGAAACCTGCTCTACACAGTGGATCAGATTTGAAATGATTGTATGTGAAGGAAACTTGCTTCACACAGAGGATCGAGTCTGGAACGATCGTATATAGAGGAAACTTGCTCCATATAGAGGATCGAATCTGGATTGATCGTATATGGAGGAAACTTGCTCCATATGGAGGATCAAATTTGAAATGATCGTATGTGAAGGAAACTTGCTTCACACAGAGGATCGAGTCTGGAACGATCGTATATAGAGGAAACTTGCTCCATATAGAGGATCGAATCTGGATTGATCGTATATGGAGGAAACTTGCTCCATATAGAGGATCATATTTGAAATGATCGTATGTGAAGGAAACTTGCTTCACACAGAGGATCGAGTCTGGAACGATCGTATATAGAGGAAACTTGCTCCATATAGAGGATCGAATCTGGATTGATCGTATATGGAGGAAACTTGCTCCATATAGAGGATCATATTTGAAATGATCATATGTGAAGGAAACTTGCTTCACACAGAGGATCGAGTCTGGATGATCGTATGTAAAGGAAACTTGCTCTACACAGCAAATCAAATTTGAAATGATCTTATATAGAGGAAACTTGCTCTATATAAAATCAGGTCTGGAATGATTATGTGTAGAGGAAACTTGCTCTACGGATGATCGGGTCAGGATTGATCATGTGCAAAGGAAACTTGCTTTACACAGATGATCAGATTTGAATGATCGTATATAGAGGAAACTTGCTCTATATAGAGGATCGGATCTGGAATGATCGTATGTGAAGGAAACTTGCTTCACATAGAGGATCGAGTCTGGAACGATCGTATATGGAGGAAACTTGCTCCATATAGAGGATTGAGTCTGGAAAATTAGGGTGGTGCCACGAAGGGTGTACTCCACCACTAGCGAGAGTGAATTAGGATGGTGCCACGAAGGGCGTACTCCACCACTAATCCTCAAGTCAAAGGCCAGGGTGGTGTCACAGAGGGCGTGCTCCACCACTAGTAGATGGTCTTGTGGAGAGGAAACTTGCTCCACACAAAGAACCGGGTCTGGATGATCATACGTGGAGGAAACTTGCTCCACACAGAGGATCGAGTTTGAATGATCGTATGTAGAGGAAACTTGCTCTACACAGCGGATCAGGTCTGGATTGATCATATGTAGAGGAAACTTGCTCTACACAGAGGATCGAGTTTAAATTGATCGTATGTAGAGGAAACTTGCTCTACACAGAGGATCGAGTCTGGATGATCGTATATGGAGGAAACTTGCTCCATATAGAGGATCAGGTCTGGATGATCGTATGTAGAGGAAACTTGCTCTACACAGAGGATCGAGTCTAGAATGATCATGTGTAGAGGAAACTTGCTCTACATAGAGGATCAAGTATAGATGATCGTATATGGAGGAAACTTGCTCCATATAGAGGATCAGGTTAAAATTTGGAAATTTGAGATTTGAAAGATTTTTTTTTTTGAATTCGAATTGATTTGATTTTGGATTTGAAGAATTTTGAATTTGAAACTCAATTTTGAATTTGATTTTGAAAAATGTTTGAAATTGAAATTTAATTTGATGAATTTGAATTTGAAGGTTTTTGAATCTGAGTTTTGATTTGAGGTTGAATTTAAAGGATTTCTTTTAATTTGATTTTGAATTTTGATTTGTTTTTTTTAGTTTTAAATTTTGACACTCATTTGGCATGGTACTTCCTGAAGAGCCTCCCCAACATTTAAAAATATCAGGTGGCATTCTCCAGGGTTGATCAGTTAATGTTTGAAATTTTCTCAAAGATCGCCTTTACGACAAGAGGACAGTCTTGTGTTGGTTCAAACTCCTCCACCAATCTCTCGGTAGGCTAAGATATGTATCCGAAGGACCAAGACCAAGTCGACTACTTGGAAGGTCCTAAGTTACTCTATCTTATCACGAGCTTCAACCAGTCAGGCTTTGGACGATTTTAAGTTTTACTGAGCCTTAAAGACAAAGCTTTGCAAGGCCTCAAACTTCTCAAATTGGAGTCGGGCACTATGCTCAGTCGTGGTTTGATTTCGAATGGCAATTCCCAGCATTACAAAATACTCCTCTAGTAGGGTTGATCTTGGACCCAGTATAGAGTGTAATTTTGTTGAAAAGGCCTTAAAGGAAGAGATGCCTCTGTGCAAGCATTTACACACATTTGTCAAGGACAAGATTTAATTTCTTATCAGGAGTAGAAGATTCATTCATTTTATTAGAAAGTTTCCTCTAACTATTTGGGCTCCGTCGCAACGACATGTGGGAACAAATTTATCAATTAGAGTGAGAAGAGTCGACTCCGACTAATTTGAGAGAATTTCAGTTTTGTTGACCCAGACCAAGTCTCGTAGAAACTAAACTAGGGTCTCCCTTGTATAGATTTTGAATTAAAATTTTATTTCAAAGCGTTTAAGTTTAAGAGAGAAATTCAATCTTTTCAATTCTCTTGCAGATGTTCTTCTATCTGATAGAAAATTCATGCATGTTGAAGAATCTGAATTCAAAATTTTCAAAATCAAGTATTTCAAGGTGATCGATTTTTTTTTTTTTTAGATTTAAGGATTTAAAGGAAGGGAGCCATCTTACTCTTCTTCTCTTTTTCTGGTGACGCAGTTTGCATATTTTTTGACTTTTGGTGCACTTCCTGATTTTTGGCGCATTCGCGCATCTTTTGATTTTTAGCACATTCACTCATCTTTTTATTTCAATTAAATTCAAGAAGAGGCTCCACTTTCTTCAAATACCTTAAAATGATTGATCTTTATTTTTTTTTGGATGTTGGGATTATATCTCAAGTATTAGAGAAGAAAATTCGTTCTCTTATACAAGGAAGAATAATCCTCAAAGCACACCCATTTTTTTTAAACACTATCGACTTGACTTTGAAAATCATTGAACAAATTTTAGACATGCGGGAATCGCCTATTAAGATAGAAGATTGCTAGAAGATTGATAGGATGTTCATTTCTTAAGTCAACTTAAGTTTGATATTGATTTTAGTTCTAAAGTTAAATCAACCCACGAAAGCGGTGGGAGGGAGGGGTATTCAAACATTTGATGGAGTCAACTACAACTCTAGATGATATGTACTGAATTGAACTAATCATCCGGGACGATCAAGAAATCAGCATGTATGATCAAGTTATTTTTCCTTTATACAGACATTCTTTCAGGGTGATGCTCTTGATGATATTGGTTATTTTGTACTAATTAGCCCGGATGATCAAGTTATTTTTCCATCGTCCAGACATCTATCCAGGGCGATGGTCTAGATGATATTCAATAACTTGAACTAATTGTACAGGATGATATTCTATTATCCTGGATGATATGTATAAATTATCCCTCTGATCGTCCAGACTCTCCTAGATTGTTCTAACTGATTGAGCTGAATTTGTACTGATTGTATAGAACAATCTACTGATCATCCTAGATAATAATGTCAGTTTATTGCAATTAATATCAAATCTAAAGCTCTTATATATAATACATCTTGTTTTACCCAATAGTGTATCTTTTCCTGCTGTTCTAACTTAAGAAAGCCAAGAGGAGAGGGAGAGTAAGAGAGAGAGAGAGAGAGAGAGAGAGAGAGAGAGGAACTTGTGAGGGGGAATTTGTGAGCGGTTTCACTAAGGTTGCTCCAAGCAAGGATCAGAGTGGTCTTGTCCAGTTATCATCCTTGGTTCCTTGGAGGTTCAAGAGAGGTCTACTTCATTAACTGATTAAGGTTCTTTACCTTCTTCTTAAGGAAGCAAAAGGAGTTGTGTTCTTTGCCTGCTTCAGGAGGAAGCAAAAAGAGTTGGGTTCTCTGCTTGCTTCAGGAGGAAGCAAAAGGAGTTGGGTTCTTTACCTCACTGGGGTCAGTGGAAAGGAGTTTATACGAGCTTCTCCTCCTTGTTGTGGGTGCAAAAGGAGAGACACTGAGTTTATTTCATTACCTGAAGAAGAGGCTCTGGGGAGTTGACGTAGGTCAAGTTGACTGAACCACTATAATATATATTGTGTTCTTTCTTATTATTCTTTTGCATTTAATTTCTGCACTTCGTTACTCTTATGGTGAATCCTAGTTTGGTTGTGTTTGTGTTTTTTGTTTCGAGAAATTTTTTAAATAACAATTTTCCCCACCTCTTGGTTATCCTTGGGACTAGTTCATAAAGGCCTATCATCCCTCACAAACTTTCAGGTCATTATGTCCCTTATCCATTCTCTTCTTTTCTTGTAATATAAATTCTTAGTGATTCCTTCAAATTTTTTTATTCTTTTGTTGGCAGCAGTGCCACGGCTTCTCGTACTCCTTCTATGACTTTTTGTTTTGGTTCAGTCGCGCAAGTGACTCTCCCTGAGTCCCTGCTGGCTAGTCTACCTCTTAGAGGAATCACTTTTGGTTCCTTTATAAACTCGACTTTCATCACTCTTGGCGGGCTAACCCTTGCTGAGGTTATCACCTTCTCCCCTCCCTAGAGGAGAGGTCGCATATCCATATGCCCTTTTGTACGTCTAGTTGCTTGGCAGATAGCCTGTCTCACCCTGAGACCGCCAAACAGACCCTGATTCTTCCTTTAGCTCCTATTACCCCTATCCAGATGTACCTTCATTTTCTACCTCAAACCTTGAGAGAAGGGCCTAGAGGAATAGGAACCTAAGACTTCCTTTAGCGGCATCCAAGGAAGATAAGCAGTGGATGGTAGAGGTAGTGGTTCAACAAGAGCCTATTAAGAGGTGAGTGGTCCTCATACAGTAGGAGCTATGACCAGTTTTAGTTATACCAACCCTAATTATTGTAGTAGTGCCTGAGATAGAAGCAGTCCAAGGAGGACGCTATTGCGAATCTGTTTTTATGGATTAAGATTTTGATGATAGCAAACACTCTTGTTTCTCTACGACTGCCATGCCTACTAACATTTCAGGTCCACAAAATCAGACTGCAATTATAACCAGCTAAAGATTGGGTAGACTAAGTCCGAGTTACTTTATACACTTTTCCTTTTCTTGAGTCTATTATAAAAGATGTGGCTCTTAAAGCTAATAACCTTGCACACACTCACCATGGGAGAATTTCTGACTATTTCTTAGAGATTACTATTTTTAGTAACATCGGCCTTTGCTGATATTTATATCGACTTGGATGATCAGTTCAAAATTAGAAACCTTAATTTGAGCATTATGGTTAAGGTAGTCGTCATTAAGCTGATCAGCCCAAATAATATTGTATCGACCAGGACGATAGGCTAAATTCAGAAAGAATCAGCCACCATGATCTATTTAGGTATTCTTTATTTTTGGACATCATCCAGAAGGATCCATTACATTGGCCTGGACGATGCAGCATAATTATGCCTAAATTAATCTAGTAATTAATGAAAGAAATTAAGGCTGATTGCATGATCCCATCGGTCGAGCCAATCGCAGGATCAATCTGGACGATGGCGTAGACGATTGACATTGGCCTACTTCTATTTAGGGTGATGTTCAGAATGATTTTCCTTGGATTTGAACTAATCAGCTAGGATGATATTCTATCGTCCTAGATGATGTGACCAAAATTACTCTAATCATCCCAAATCGACTGGGCTGAATGAGCAAAATTTGCGTTGATAGGCCAGGCCGATACCCCTATCGGCCAGTGTTCTTTTACTACTATTTTTCTGCATTAATTTTCACACTTTTTTATTATTATTGTGGTGAACTTTGGTTTTTGTTAATTTTATTTTAAAGATTTTTTAAAATACCAATTCACCCCCCTCTTGGTTATCTTTTGGCAAGTTCATAAGGGCTAAACATCCCTAACGAACTTTGAAGTGGTATCAGAGTGGGATTCATAAAATTAAGTTTAAAAACTTTTAGAATTTTTGATCAATTACTAACTCTAGTAATCATAATACTACGGAAGGATATTCCATTACTTGACCACCTTTATTTGATAATATTCCTTTTGATTTTTGGAAAACTTGCATTTCTACATTTTTATAATCAATTGACTATCACATGTGGATTCTTTTTAAGAATGGTTATACACCTCCGACTTGTAAACTTAATGACGTTACTATTCCTCTTCCTTTCACTGATTGGACTCATGATGATAGGGATCTAGCACAACTTAATGCAAAGTGTTTAAACTATTTTTTCTGTGCTTTAAAATCTGAAGATTATATGTGTGTTTTAATTTGCACTACTAGTAAAGAGATTTGGAAAAAATTGTGTATTACTTTTGAAGGAGCTAATGAAGTTAAGCAATCCCGATTGAATATTTCATTGCATGATTATGAACTTTTTCATATGAAACCTCATGAATCAATTTCTGATATGTATACGAGATTTACTCAATTCTTACATCATTGCATGCTTTAGAAAGAGAACTCACAAATTTTGAAAAGATTAATAAAATTTTTAGATGTTTGCCTTCTTTTTTTTATGCTAAAATTACTACAATTACTGAATCTAAAGATTTGAATACTTATTCGATTGATAACTTACTCAGATCACTCATTGCTTACGAGCAAGGGGTGAATCAAAGAAATCTTGATGAAGGTGAGAAAAAGAAGAAAAAAACTATGGCACTGAAGACCAACAACTCTTCTAGATCTGAAAGTGATGATGTTGCCTTAATCACTCAGCAATTCAAAATCTTTCTAAGAAAGAATAATAATTATCATAAAAAATGGAAAAGAGGTATGGATAGTAAAAATTATAAAAAATCCTTTGATATTGTTTGTTATGAATGCATGATGCCTGGACATGTTAAAGCTGTTTGTCCTGCTCTCAAGGAGCATCCAAGCATGGAGAAGGATGAGGAGAATACAAAGTTCATGAAGGATAAGAAGCGAGTCCAAAAGGCGTTCTAGGTGAAATCTACAACTGACTCCTCTGAAACTAAGGCAGAGGCGGAGACAACTAACTTGTGCTTAATGGCAGATGATCATCTTAGTCAAAGTGACCAAGAAGAGGCATGTGAACCAACATATGACCAATTGCTTGAAATATGTGAGAAAATTCGTGCATCTATAGAAAACTTAAGAAAACTCAAGCTAGTTTAAAATTGGAGTATTTCAATTTACAAAAAGAGCATAAAATTTTAATTAAAGATCACCTCCAAAATGATAGCAATCACATGCCTCTACTTGATGAATTTGAAGATTTAAATAATAAGCATTCTGAATTAATTATTGAGCATGATTCTTTGAAAGCTTCCTACACCTCACTTGAATATGATTTTAAAGCTTCTTCTAAAGAATATGAGCATAAAAAGCATTGTTTAGATGTTGCTTTCGAAAATGCTGACTTGAGGTTTAAAGAAAAGTTAAATACACTTGATAGAAATTAGAATACCTCAATAACTGATCTAAAGCCAAAAACTTGGAAGAGGCATTATAACTCAAACCGATTAAAAATACTTTTCCTAGTGTTAGATGTTTTTTTATGTGGCATGTTATGATACATAGCACACACTTGCACTATTCACCATAGTATACATTTGGTTTGGAGACCAAAACTACATGTTTCACAACAAAACATAGATGCATTATATTCTTCTTCTCATAAGGAGGGATCCAAACCTATTTGGGTTCCTAAATCTGATGGTTGATGATTTTTGTAGGTGTGCTCTCACCAAATACCTCGTGGGAGCATATGATACTTGGCCAAAATGGAGGCTTGCAGCTCATAATTGCTTAAACCTGCTGCTTAATAATTTCTTGAATTGCATCTATTGATTATTGTTATTGTTTGTCCTTTATTTTTGTGTTAGCCTTTCATATTAGTTGTTATAGTTATTTTTACTTTGACTTTCCTTTTTTACTTTATGATAATTTTTCCTAGTTTTTATTTTTTTGGAGATTTGTAGCTAATGTTTAATATCTCTAAATCAGTTAAAGGAGAAACATCATTGATGGTTTCTCTCCCTCTAACCTCTTTTAGTGGTATAATTTTTTTTCTTAAAAAAAAAGTCTATCTCAAATTAACAACTGGTTTTTGAAATTAAGATCTTTCTATCTTGCTAGAATAATCTACCTTATATATATAATGTTCAAAATTTTTATATATCTTTTAAGTTAATTAAAATCTTGCCATTGCTTTCATCATATGATTATGAGTTTGTTTTGTGGTTTATTCTTCCTTATGTTAGAGAGTGAGTTTTTCTTCTCTAATATCTGGAAGATCTACTCACAACTAAAAATATTTAAGAGTTTTTGAAAAGAGATCTAGCTTGCGAAAACAAAAAAAAGGGGCCAATGATGCCAAAACAAAAAGATGTGCAATGACACCAAATTGAAAAAGATACACAAAGTGCATCAAAAATCAAAAGATTTAGCAAAGTGTGCCATTCAAATTGACAAGAGGTATAAAATGAGCTCACAAAAGACAAGCTTATTTCTCTTTGAAACATTTAAAAAGTTTAGAAGAATTCATGGGTTACTTAATATTTTCAAAAGCTTGATTTCAAATTCCATAATTGAGGCAAATTACTTTGGTATATTATTTTATAAGATATTTTCCCTACAACCATGCTTTGAAACATATCTTTTTCTCTTACCGAATTAGTTTGTTGTGAGTGAGGTCATTTGTTTTCCAAAGATAATTTTACCCTGAAAAAAGGACGAGCTAGGGTTAATAGGATCGGATATTCTACCATTTTTTAGATTTCGACATTGTTAACTCATTGGTCTTACAAATCTTTAAAATTTAATTACTTGGAGAATTTATCATATTTATGCCATGCTAAAACTAAATTTTTTTTTGTTTTTTTTGTTTGTGTTTCTGTCCTTTTTGTTTGTTTTTTGTATTATTGTTAAGTTTTTTTTAGGCCTTGTCTGATCATCTCAATCCATCCTCTAATTCTCATTTTTTTTGTTCACATCATCCCGGTCGATACCCCTATTAGCTAGGACGATCCGATCAATTTACTCTGAAAACTTCCCTCTACCGACTGATTTGATTTTCTACTTCTGATCGTCTGGGACGATCCATTATCAGCTTAGACGGTCTGATCGTCTTTTGCTTCAATGATTTATTATCGGCCTGGCCGATAAGTTCTTTAGTCCGGACGATGTGCTCTTCTTTATGGAAAATCAGCCTTACCAATCCACGTGTTCGTCCTGGACGATACACATAGATATACATTTAAAATCATCTGGGATGATCTATTTTTTGGACAATCGACCTGGATGATCCACCTATTCGACCTGGCTGATACACGTGGCACATGATTTAAATGTTTTAAATTCGGCCGGTATGATCCATTATTGGACATCGTCTTGCAAGATCCACCAAATCGGCTCGGATGATCTTCTTTTTCAACGATCATTCGACTTGATTCCTAGTGACGATCGCCTGGGCCTAATCGGCCTGGCCGATATCTGATTGGCTTGGATGATCAGACTGCCTTTTTGACTAATCGAGTTGTATGTAATTATTGAACCTTATCGACTTGGATGATTCTGCGATCGGCTTGGCCGATCCTTTAAATTTAGAGCCTTCTAGTCATTTTCTTCATTCAATCTTTCTCAAACTCCTTGTATTCTTGCTCTAGTGCTCTATTCTCAAAAAATGGTAGGAGGGAAGCGCTCACATCATCTTTCTGGCAGTTCCTTAAGGGCCACTCTAGACCCTCAATTCTTGGAGGTGGACGATCAGGCTGCCTACCAATGCTACAAGACGGCCAGCATTACTATTTCTCGGTCGATCAACCTAGTCCACCTTTCATATCCAGTACTTTACCTATTCTCTCACACCTCTTTATGTTTTGTTCTCACTCTCGCAATCCCCTTCAATTCTGAGCTTTTGTTCGAATTCTTCGCAAGCCTTAGAATTAATTCTTCCTATATTACTCTTGCCTCATATGTGAATCGATGCCCCATCAAGATCACATATTAGGATTGCCAAGAACTTCTACAACTTTCCACCTATTCTCTCATTTGACCATAATTCGAGATTCAGGTCATAGGAGGAAACTAAATCTTTCTCTATGACATATCATTGCATATGTTCTGAAACCAAATATAACCTCCAATATCATGCTCCATCAAACCTCCAACCTGCCTTCTACTCTAATGTTTCCTTTCAAACTCTTCACAGTACTCGTCTCCACCCGGGGGACGGGGAAGCTCAGGCAGAGGAAGAAGAGACTCCTGCACCTGCTCCTGCACCTGTTCCTGCACCTGCTCTGCTCTGCCAGCACTCAAAACTGGATCAGCTGGTGGAGCGATTTGACTAGTGGGAGCTTCGCTTCGAGGGATACATTGCTATGTAGGAGCAACAATATGCTGAGGACATAGCCTGCTACGAACATCACTGTGCGGAGGACTTAGTTTGTTTTAACACCTTCGTTGCTCACCAGCAGCAGCAACAAGACCAGGACCTAGCCTAATTTGGTGCTCAATTTGTTATACTGACTAGCTACTTTCATCAGCCTCCACCACCACCTCCTCCTCCCGATGATCAGGGCCCATAATTTTACTAGTTTTCTTTTAGTTTGTTTTTATTTTTTACTAATTAGTTTCTATATTTTTTTCTCTTCTACTGTTTAGTTTCTGCATTGTTATTATTTGCCTCTTCCTTTTGAGATGTCAGAAGGGGGAGTAGTATATTTGTACTTGTACTATTCTATTCTAATTTTTTATATTCTCCATGTTTGCAGTATTTCCAGTACACTGTTGTCTTAACTACTTAGAATTGTTAATTATGAGTTTACCATCATCAAAATGGGGGAGATTATTGTGAATCTGTTTTCATGGATTATGATTTTGATGATAGCAAACACTCTTGTTTCTCTATGACTACCTTGCCTAATAATAGTTCAGGTCCACAAGATCATACGACAATTAGAACCAGCTCAAGATTGGGTAGACTAAGTCCGAGTCACTTTGTACACTTTTTATTTTCTTGAGTCAATTGTAAAAGATGTGGCTCCTAAAGCTAAGTAACCTTGCACACACACACATTCGAAGAGTTTTTGAATGTCTCTTAGAGTTTACTATTTTTGGTAACAACGGCCGGGCTGATATTTATATCGATCTGGGCAATCGGTTCAAAAATAGAAACCCTATCAGGGCATCATGATTAAGGGAGTCATCATTAAGCCGATCGGCCTGGATGATATTATATCGGTCGGGATGATATAGTAAAATCAGAAAGAATCAGCCACCATGATCTATTAAGGTATTCCTTATTTTTTGACATCATCCAGGATGATCCATTACATCAGCCTGGATGGTGCAGTACAGTTATGCCTAAATTAATCTAGTAATTAAGGAAAGCAATTAAGGCTGATTGCATGATCCCATCAGCCAGGGCGGATAGTAGTATCAGTCGGGCCGATCGCAGTATCAGCCGGGACGATGTTGTGGATGATTGACATCGGCTTACTTCTATTAAGGGCGATGTTAAGGATGATTTTCCTTGGATTTGAACTAATCAATCAGGATGATATTCTATTATCCTAGATGATGTGACCAAAACTATTGTAATCGTCCCAAACCGATCGGGCTGATTGAGTAAAATTTGCGCTGATCGGCTTGGCCGATACCCCTATCAACCTGGACGATAAAGTTGATTTATATAAAATAAGAGCTTTTTTGAAGCTCTTCTATTAAAGATCTCTTGCTTTGCCTTAGAGGAAAGTTTATTTATATAAAATAAGAGCTACCAGGACATCGTTCCAGCCGATTCTGCGATCGGCCCAGCTAATGTGATCGTATCAATCAACCTTAATTGCTTTCCATAATTGCCAGATTAATTTAGGCATAATTATGCTGTATCATCCAGGTCGATATTGAGATCATCTGGGCCGATAATTTAAAATAAAGAATACCTAAATTGATCATGGAGGCTGATTCTTTCTTATTTGAGCCTATCGTCCTGACCGATACAAGTATCGTCCAGGATGATATGCTTAATAACGGCTGCTTGACCAGGATGCTCTAATTATGGTTTTTATTTTTAATTGAATCGTTCAGGCCAATGTACTCAAAACAAAAAAACTCAGAAAACCCCTCAAGTGTGTGTGTGTGTATGGTTACTTAGCATCAGGAACCACTTTTATAATTGACTCATGAAAGAAAAAATACAGACTTGACTCAACCTAAATGTACCCGATCTTGAGCTGGCTTGAGTTGCATTCGATCTTGTGATCATGAAAAGTTAGTAGGCAAAGCAATCGTAAGAAATCTTAAATATTTGCTATCATCAAAACTCTAATCCATAAACTCATATTCGCAACACATTCTTCTTTTCATAAGAGGGACCCTAACCTATTTGAATTCCTAAATGTAATGGTTGATGATTTTTGTAGGTGTGCTCTCACCAAAGACCTCGTGAGAGCATATAATACTTGGACAAATAGAGGCTCATGGCTCATAATTGCTTAAACCTGCTACTTAATAATTTCTTGAATTGCATTTGTTGATTATTGTTATTGTATGTCTTTTGTTTTTGTGTTAGATTTTTATATTAGTTGTTATAGGTTTTTTACTTTGGCTTTCTTTTTTACTTTATGATAATTTTTCCAAGTTTTTTATTTTTTGGAGATTTATAGCCAATGTTTAGCATCTCTAAATCAGTTAAAGGGAGAAACACTGTTGATTGTTTCCCTCCCTCTAACCTCTTTTAGTGGTTTAATTTTTTTCTAAATAAATGTCTATCTCAAATTAACAACTAATTTTCGAAATTAAAATCTTTTCCATCTTGCCACAATAATCTATCTTATATATATAATGTTCAAAATGTTTATATATCTTTCAAGTTAATTGAAATCTTGTCATTGCATTCATCATATAATTATGATTCTATTTTGTTTTTTATTCTTCCTTATATTAGAGAGTGAGTTTTTCTTCTCTAATATCTAGAAGACTACTCACAACTAAAAATTTAAGAGTTTTTGAAATGGGATCTAGCTTGCAAAAAAAGGGGGCAAATGACGCCAAAATAAAAAGATGCACAATGACGCCAAATTAAAAAATATATATAAAGTGTATTAAAAATCAAAAGATGCACAAAGTGTACCATTTAAATTGACAAGAGACATAAAATGAGCCCACAAAAGACAAGCTTATTTCTCTTCGAAACTTTTAAAAATTTTAGAAGAATTCGTGAGTTACTTGATATTTTCATAGGCTTGATTTCAAATTCCATGATTGAGATAAATTACTTTGGTATATTATTTTATAAGATATTTTCTCTGGAATAAAGTTTTGAATCAGATCTTTTTCTCTTACCCAATTAGTTTATTCTGAGTTAGGTCTTTTGTTTTCCAAAGACGATTTTGCCCTGAAAAAAGTCCGAGCTAGGGTTAACAGGATCAAATATTCTACCATTTTTTTTTATTTTGGCATTGTTAACTCATTGGTCTTATAAATCTTTAAAATTCAATTACTTGGAGCATTTCTCATATTTATGCTTTGCTAAAACTCAAAAAAAAAAAAAATATTTTTGTTTGTGTTTCTATCCTTTTTGTCTGTTTTCTTTGTTATTGTTAAGTTTTTTTTAGGCCTTGTCTGATCATCTCCATCCATCATCTAATTCTCATTTTTTTTACTCATATCATCCAAGCCGATACCTCTATCGGCTCGGACGATTCGATCAATTTACTCTGTAAACTTCCCTCTGCCGACTGATTTGATTTTCTACTTTTGATCGTCTAGGATGATCCATTATCAGCTTGGACGATCTGATCTTCTTCTACTTCAATGATTTTTTATCGGCCTGGCCGATAAGATCTTCGATCCAGACGATATGCTCTTCTTTATGGAAAATTGGCCTGACCGATCCACATGTTCATCCTTGACAATACACATGGATATAAATTTAAAATCTTTAAAATTGACTGGGACAATCCAGTTTTTTGGAAAATCGGACCAGATGATCACCTGTTCGGCCTGGCCGATACATGTGGCACATGAATTAAACGTTTTAAATTCGGTCGATACGATCCATTATTGGACATCGTCCTGGATGATGCACCAAATTGGCCATGACGATCTTCTTTTTCAGCAGTCTTCCAACTTGACTCATCGGGACAATCGCTTGTGTCTAATCGTCTCGACCAATATCTGATCATCCTGGATGATTGGACTGCCTTTTTGACAATTCGGCTTGTACGCAATTATTGAATATTATCGGCTTGGATGATTTTGCGATCGGCCTGGCCAATCCTTTGAATTCAGAGCCATCCAGCCATTTTCTTCACTCAAGCTTTCTCAAACTCCTTATATTCCTACTCCAGTGCTCTATTTTCAGAACATTGTAGGAGGGAAGCGCTCATGTCATCTTTCTGATAGTTTCTCGAAGGCCACTCTGGAGCCTCAATTCCTGAAGGTGGACGATCAGATCACCTACCAACACTACAAGACGGCCAACATTACTGTTTCCCGATTAATCAACCCATTCCACCTTTCATATCCGGTACTTGCCCTATTCTCTCACACATCTTTGTGTTTTATTCTCACTCTCGCAATCCCCTTCAATTCTGAGCTTTTGTTTGAATTCTTCGCAAGCCTTAGAATTAATTCTTCCTACACTGCTCTTGCCTCATATATGAATCGATGCCCCATCGAGATTACATATCAGGATTTCCAAGAACTTCTATAACTTTCCATCATAATGGACAAACACCATACCCTGTGTTTTGATACTAATTTTGACTGTATTTTGATCCTGATTTTGATTGGCCTCAACCCAATCATTTTCTTTACAATTCTAATGCTAATTTTCACATGGACGAGACTAGCACCTTACTTAAGGATGCTAGGACAGTGTTAACATCAATCCCCTTCTTTTACTCACCACCTTTTATATTTTATCAAATCGAGAATTCATTGCAACTGACCTGATCTTTCACTACATCGATCACTTGACCACAATTCGAGATCCAGGTCATATGAGGAAACCAAATCTTTCCCTAGGACATATCATTGCATATGTTCTAGAAACCAAATATAACCTCCAATATCCTGCTCCAACAAACCTCCAACCTGCCTTCTATTCCAATGTTTCCTTTCAAACTCTTCATAGTACTCATCTCCACCTGGGGGATAGGGAAGCTCAGGCAGAGGAAGAAGAGGCTCCTGCACTTGTTCCTGCACCTACTCTGCTCCGCCAGCACTCACAATTGGATCAGCTGGTGGAGTGATTTGACCAGTGGGAGCTTTGCTTCGATGGATACATTTCTACGCAGGAGCAACAACATGCTGAGGACATAGCCCGCTATAAGCAGCACCGCACGGAGTACTTAACCCATTTTGACACCTTCGTTGCTCACCAGCAGTAGCAGCACAACCAGGACATAGCCTGGTTTGGTGCTTAGTTTGCTACACTGACTAGCTACTTTTAGCAGCCTCCACCACCACCTCCTCCTTCAGACGATCAGGGCCCATCATTTTACTAATTTTCTTTTAGTTTGTTTCTATTTTTTGTTGATTAGTTTCTATTTTTTTTCTCTTCTACTGCTAAGTTTCTGCATTATTTTATTTGTCTCCTTGTTTTTGAGATGTGAAAAGGGGGAGTAGTATGTTTATACTTATACTATTCTATTCTGATATTTGATGTTCTCTATATTTACACTATTTCCAGTACACTGTTTTCTTAACTACTTCGAATTATTAATTGTGAGTTTTCCATCATCAAAAAGGGAGAGATTTTTGCGAATCTATTTTCATGGATTATGATCTTGATGATAGCAAACACTCTTGTGTCTCTATAACTGCCTTGCCTAGTACCATTTCATGTCCACAAGATTAGACGAGAATTAGAACCGGCTCAAGATTTGGTAGATTAAGTCCAAGTTACTTTGTACAATTTTTCTTTTCTTGAGTCTATTATAAAAGATATGGCTCTTAAAGCTAAGTAACCTTGTACACACATAGCTTGGGAGAATTTCTAACTGTTTCTTAGAGTTTCCTATTTTTGGTAACATCAGCTGGGCCAATATTTTATGTCGGCCTGGATGATTGGTTTAAAAATAGAAATCCTAATAAGAGCATCATGGTTAAGGTAGCCGTTATTAAGCAGATCAGCCCAGATGACGTTATATCAGCCGGGATGATAGGCTAAAATCAGAAAGAATCAGCCGCCATGATCTATTTAGGTATTCTTTATTTTTAGACATCATCCAGGATGATCCATTACATCGAACTTGATGATATAACACAATTATGCCTAAAGTAATCTGGTGATTAAGGAAAGAAATTAAGGCTAATTGCATGATCCCATCGGCCATACTGATCATAGTATCGACCAGAATGCTAGCGTGGATAATTGACATCAGCCTACTTCTCTTTAGGGTGATGTTCAGGACAATTGTTCTCAGATTTGAACTAATCAGCTAGGATAATATTCTATCATCCTGAATAATGTGAACAAAATTACTCTAATCATCCCAAACCGACCGGGCTGATTGAGCAAAATTTACGCCGATCGGCCCGGACGATACCCCTTTCGGCCTGGCGATAAAGTCGGTTTGTATAAAATAAGAGCTATTCTGAAGCTCTTCTATTTAAGTTCTCTTGCTCTACTTTAGAGGAAATCTTTTGCTGCTGTCTTGACCTGAGAGAGCCTATGGGAGAGGGAGAGAGAGAGGAACTTGTGAGGGGGAGTTTGTGAGAGGATTCACAAGGGTTTCTCCAAGCAATGTTCCAAGTCATCTTCTCCAATCTTGTCCATTATCCTTAGAAGGTTGAGTGAGGTAAGCTTCAACAATCGATCAAAGTTCTCTTCCTGCTTCAGAAGGAAGCAAAAGGAGTCGGGTTCTCTGCCTCACCGGTGTTGGTGGAAAAGAAGTTTTGTAAAGGTTTCTCCACCTTATTGTGGGAGCAAAAGGAGAGTCACTGAGTTTAGTGAATTTCTCGAAGGGTGCCTCCGGGGAGTGGACGTAGGTCGAGTTGACCGAACCACTATAAATTTCCGTGTTCTTTTATTACTATTTCTCCGCATTATTTCTGCACTCTTTGATTATTATTGTGGTGAACTTTGGTTTGTGTTGATTTTATTTTAAAGATTTTTTAAAATACCAATTCACCCCCCTCCCCCCCATCTAGGTTAGCTTTGGGTTAGTTCATAAGGGCCTAATATTCCTAAAAAACTTTCAGACGCTTCTCTCTACTGACACACAGTGGTAACAAGGACTTACTAGTATTGTAGCGACACCTTATGTTACCACTACTTTACTCTGAGCTAATGTCCCCTTGGATGATGCTACCCGAACCTTTATTAAAGGATTTAGAGTTTTTCCGCCTAGTGTGAGGCTGAGGACTTGTCAATCGAGAGAGGTTATTCCGCAAAATTTCTCAAGCTCACCTTTAGTTGTAGAGGTAGACTTTGAGGTAGAGATATAGGTGGCTAAGAGGATAGCCACCCAGGTAGCCTACTAGTTAAGTTCCATTTGTTCAACCATAGATAGTTGCTCCTAATATTAGAAGACCCCCATGATGTCATAGACTGAGATAGCAGTTGGAGCCTACTCAACCTTAGATAAGTTCAGTGGTTTTTGCCCTATAACAACTAGTTGCTCCTACTGGATCTCCCCATAGTAGGTGCATTTGGAGATGATGATAAGTGGACACCCCTATCGGTATAGTACAGTCAATAGAGATAGTTTAAAAGATCGAGATAGTTGTTCCTTCTAAATCTGAGGTAGTCCCAATGGTTTGTGATATGAATGTTGTAGATCCTCCCAACGATTCACCAGGTCGGGTAAAGGTAGTTTCAGTTCCCAGCACCCATAAGATCTCTTCCCTTATGGGTCCATGTATAGAAACACATTATGTCAGACCTTCTCTGAGGAGGACGTACTTGAGGATGAGTTAGATGGAGATGTGCCAATACATATAGTTTGTGTGATTACTAGACAAGGCCTCTCAGACTAGCAGAGAGAGCCCGTGGATGATGATGAGCAGGGAGAGCTCAAGATTTGTGGATCTCCTAATTTAGTGGAAATTTAGTGGATATAGAGGCCATAGTTTTATACATTTAGACTCAGATGGCAGAGATGGATATAGCTATAGTAATGATTACCACTTAGTTGATAGCTTTAGGGGTGATGCCCTAGATGATGGGTGTAGGCACTCCTACTACATCCAAGGATGAGCCAATAGTACCAGTAATTGCACTAGACCACGTAAGAGTGGATAGGGTCCAGAGAGCAGTCCAGTGTCATCTATAATAAATACTTTTACTTTCCAAATTTAGAGTCAATCGTCAAAGGTATAAGCAGGACAAATTTAGGATCTAATAGCTTAGAAGGTCGAGCAGGCCATTTCCTCCAAGAAGTCTAGAGAGGTAGTTAGAAGGGGGAGACCTTACCTAATTAAGTACGAGAGGGAGCCCTACCCCCTAGTTTTATTCCCCCATAGTTCATAGTTTTTGATAGGTTTGGAAACCCAAGGTATCATGTGGCTTAGTACCAAAACATATGTTATAATATAGGGGGAATGACACTCTAATGTTAAAATAATTTATCAGCAACCCGATTGGGGTGACCTTTACTGATATGCCGACCTCCCCAATTACTCAATTTGTGCTTTTGTAGAGTTAGAGCAGTTATTTGTGAAAAGATTCATCTGT
The DNA here is from genome assembly GCA_022539455.1 of Dendrobium nobile. Lineage (NCBI taxonomy): Eukaryota > Viridiplantae > Streptophyta > Magnoliopsida > Asparagales > Orchidaceae > Dendrobium > Dendrobium nobile. The sequence continues at coordinate 22,491,408 of CM039728.1, read as the reverse complement.
GTTGAACATCAGGTCACATTTGGAGAGTTAGTTATGGCCAGGTAGTATTTTCGAGAGACTCTCCCCTACTACATAGTTAGATGGAGGAATATTAGCCTGTAGTGTGAGCCTCATTTATAGGAACAACATGTATTAGAGATTCTGTTGAAGAACATAAATGGTTTCATAGTATGCTACTTGAAAAGATTCAATATTAGAACCTTCCAAAAATTATTAATGAATGTGATTAGTTTATAAGACAGTATACCCGATGCAGACACTTCTAAGATTGAGAGTCAGGCTTTGCAAAGACCTCAACAGTAAGTCTTTAGGGTCACCTCCTTGGAAGAAAAGGGAGGTACATAGTACCTATAGGACACAAGATAAGGGTAAGAATTCCACAATTAGTTTAGCACCACCAAAATAGTCGTACTCACCTGGTTAGTCAGTAGGGCTGCCTAGACCCTCCTGTAGGACTCTAAGAGTTAGCAATATCTATAGGAAAAGCTTAGTAAGGAATACCCATTCCAAAGGAAAAGTGTAAAGAAGATTTTCAAATTTCTTATTAAGAAGAACATCTTAACATTCTCGAATAATAGTAGAGTGGAGGAGGGACAGATAGACTACCCACTCTATTTTTCCTTTTACGAACATATCGGGCATGTTGTAGAACATTGCTATGTGTTCAAGGATAGAATTGAAAGGCTCACAGAAAGTGAGAAGATTCACCTATATGATAGTGACTTAGTACAGTCCCAAGGTAAGACTACCAAGGTTGTTCAAATGATTATTCGTTTAAATTGTAGTGATAGTCATAGTGACAGTCAGGGTAGTAGTAGCAAATTACCCTGTGGTTTTTAGGGAGAGTGGCAGCTGGCACTCTCTCAGAAGATAAAGTAGATGATCAAGAAAGCAGTTCATAGTTCAAAGGTAGTTAAGAAGAGCCCTTTTCAAGCCAAGTCAATAGTTGCCGACCCAGTTACTACACCAGTACCATTTTCTCCTTCTTCTTCTATTGTAACACCTAATGAACACATTTCTTCTACTTCTACTTCTACTTGTACTGGAATGATGCATGAAAAGAAAAAGTTTATTATAACCTTAGAAGGGAATACAGGCCCCTTTAGAACTTATATTAAAGGACTTCATTCTCCTTTAAATTGATGATGAAATAATAGAAGAATGAGATTCTGGCTACTTCTTGTCTCTTGTTCCTTCTACTTGTACTTCTACTTCTTCTAGCACTCACTCATTTTTTATTTTATGTACTTCTTGTAATGAGAATGGTTCTATATGTAATGATGAGTTGGAGTGAGATGAAGAACTTGTCTTTACTATTCCAGAGGGTGGTTGTTACAGGGATTTAGGAGACGAATTCGAGAACCCACTCAAAGCACCCTCCTTAAAGCAAGCACAAGCCATCACCACTAAGCCAAGTGAATCTCTTATTGAGGATGACTCAATACAGGAAGTTCACTTACATTCAGGGAAGGTGCTTCCACCTTGGATGCCTGAAAAATATTTAAAAAAATGATTAAAATATTATTGCCCAGCAAGATGATCATATCCCTTTCTTCCCATGAGTAGTCTAAGGAGAAAGGGAAAGGCCCTCAGCTAGATATTGATTATAATGTGTTGGCTCATCTAAGGAAAATTTCTTCTCTTCTTAGCATCTATAAGGCTTTAATGATGTCTCTTGACTTGAGAGAAACCTTGGTAAAAGCATTGCTTGAGCAAGAGTCATATAATTTTTTTTTTAAATTCTGAGTTTGTTGGCGATGCATGCCATTTGAGAGAGATTCCATATATTAACTTTTTATATCATTATCTTCTTTTAGGGACTTCTAAGCATAATCGTCCCTTGTGTGTGACCACTGAAGTCAATAGTTATAAGTTGAATAGGGTCCTCATTGACCAGGGAGCTTCAGTTAATATCCTTACTATGAAACTTTGAAGGGCCTCTCCTTAGGCTATTTCAAGCTTACTTCTAATAAGATCATGTTGAAAGGCTTCAATGACCAAGGTCAGTGTGCTATGGGTCCTATTAACCTATCTTTGAAGTTTGGAAATTTCCTAACATAGGAGAAGTTTCATATGATCCAAGCTGATACCTCATACAGGGCTCTCTTAGGAAGGCCTTGGCTCCATAAGTATGGAAAGGTGACCTCTACCTTACACCAATATATGAAGTACATGAGGAATGATATTGAGTATTCCATTCATGGGGATACTCAACTCTTTTTCAAGTATGAAGTTTCTATTTACGATGTTGCTGAGCATTATGTACCTCGGAAGACTCATAGACCTCCACCTACCCAGTCACCAGTGATACCTGCCAGCATTGTATAGGGTCCTAGGAAGTCACCTATACAGGGTCCTACACAACCACTAGTATAGGGTCCATCATAGGTTAGTATTGAGGCAGGTGTTTCCACTGTAAGATCTAATAGATTTTCTTTCTAGTGTGCAGTTGGGCATGATGTTCCCCCTAGCAAAGGTAGGGGGATGAGGCAAAAGTAGAGGTAGAGAGTTAGCTCACCCATTGAGAAATTTTAACACTCGAATTCCTCCTCCATCGCACCTTTACTCTTTTTCTTTGATTGTCGAGTCCAACTCTTCGGATGATGAGATGATCAATGTACCTCATCGTTCAGTCCCCTCATCACCCCAAAATTCCACCGATTATTGTTCACTCCCTACCTTCTATAGGTACATGAAAACTAAGGGTGGATTAGTTATTAAGAGTAGCTAAAATAAGGAAGGAGACTTTCAACGTTAGATTACTAGCAAGCAATCTCTTTCAAATCAGATTTTCTTATACTCCTTCCACTAGTGTTGGTGGCCCGCTACAGACTAAAGATCACCCTAAGCCTCAACTGAAAGAAACATTTGTGCCACCATGACCTAGGGAGTGTGCCTCTTCATCTCATTGTGTATATACCCCACTGGGTCCTTAGAGTCAGGGTTCGGTGGAGACAACTATGGATACGAAGGTTACAAGTGCCCCTCATTACTTTTTCATTCTTGTAAAAGGCTAGGTAGAGCGGGGTGTCATTCCTTAGACTTGGTCTGATGAATGAGCTTTATAGTAAGCCCATGTTTGGCAAACTGATCTCCCTTAAACCCTGGAAGGTGTGGTTCATACAGGGGAGAGTTGGTCTACACATGCCAATATTCATTCTATCTCTCATACTTATTTAGTTATTTCTCTTATCGATGAAGAAGACCTAGGTGATGTTGAGGATAGGGTCCTTGATGCTCCATGAGAGTTTGAAGATGGCATCTCTTCTGCCATGAACAAACTATATAATTTAAACTTAGGCAATGAATAAGATCCTAAGCCTATTTTCTATAGTGCTTTATTGTCTAACTTAATGGCTCAAGATTACATTAAGGTACTCTTAGAGTTTAACGATTACTTTTTCTGGAATTACACCAAAATGCCTGGTTTAAATCCGAAGGTAGTAGTCCCTAAGTTGGCTAATATGTCTGATGTAGTCCCTGTTAACTAATCACCTCATAGAATGAGGTTGGAAATTGAATAATAGGTGATTTCTGAAACTAAGAAGATCTTAAAAGAGGGATTTATTCATTAAGAGAAGTATCCTACCTTGCTTGTAAATATTATTCCAGTCCGAAAGAAGAGTGAAAAGATTCATGTCTCTATTAACTACTGTGATTTAAGTAAGGCATGCCCTAAGTATAATTTTTCTCTTACTATCCCCAAGCTTATGGTGAATATAGCTTCATCCCATAGAATTTTCTCCTTCATGGATGGTTTGTTTGGCTATAATCAAATCAAGATATCCCCTGAAGTTGAGAAGTTTACTGTGTTTCATACACATATATGTGTATTTTGTTACAAGGTGATGACCTTTGGTCTCAAGAATGCCAGAGCTACCAATCAACGTGTTATGACTGTTATCTTCAATGAGATGAGACATGACCAAGTTATATTCTATGTGGATGATCTGGTAGTCAAAAGAAAGGTCCATGGAGATCACCTTCAAGATCTATGAATCTTTTTTGAATGCATATGAAAGTATGGTTTAAAAATGAATCCTCTAAAATGCACATTTGGAGTTAGTGCAAGAAATTTCATGGGGTTTCGATTCTGCTATCGTGGCTTTGAAATTGATCTTTTTATGATCAAAGCCATAGTGAATTTGAGATACCCTAAGAGCCTTACCCAGTTGAGATCTTTCCAGGGTAAGCTTTCTTTCTTAAGGAGATTTATCTCCAATCTTTCTAGTAGATGTCATCCCTTTGCTGCCCTTATGAAGAAGGATGTTTGTTTTCATTAGGATGAGCATTGTCAGGAGGCCTTTGAGAGTATAAAGCGCTACCTGATGAACCCCCTTTTTTTGGCTGCACTCATCATATGTAGGCCATTGATTCTCTATACTATGACCCTGGATGAATCCCTAGGTGTATTATTGGCTCAAGAGAATGAGGAAGGCAAGAAAAATGTCTTGTACTATCATAGAAGGCTGTTGATACCTGCATAGCTAAAATACCCGGCGATGGAAAAGCAATTTTTGGCTTTGATCTTCACAGTGTAGAAGCTTAGACACTATATTCTTTCGTATAGGGTTAACTTAATTTTTGAGTTAACCCCTTATAGTATTTGATGACCAGTCTGACCCTCTTAGGTCATTTAGCACACTAGTCTTTAATTATACTGCAAATTAACATTACTTTTGTCCCTCAATGGGCCATCAAAGGGGACTCTAGCTGTCTTTTTTATCGCTCACCTGATGCCTATGGATTCCCTACTCAATGATGATTTACTTGACAAACTAATTATGAGTGTGGATGAATAGGGATCCCCTACTTTGATGGTGCATCTTTCGTTAAGGCTTTATATCTAAATGAAACTCCCACATTTAGGGTAGGTTTGGGCCTTCTTTTTGTGTCCCCTAAAGATCACACTCTTCATTACTCCTATAGTCTTTAAGAACCTAGTACTAATAATGAAGTTGAGTATGAAGCTTTGCTTTTGGGGTTAGAGTTGGCCATTCAGATGAAAATTATGCGAGTGAAGATCTTTGGAGACTCACAAATAATCATAAATCAAGTAGGAGATCTCTTCAAAGTACTTAAGCTTGAGCTCTTATCTTATCACAACAAAGTAATGGAGCTCATGTGCTTAAGTACACAACTTTGGCTAAACTCCCTTGATCTATGAATGTTAAATAAGATGCATTAGCCAAGTTAGCAAAGGAACTATCTGCACCTACTGGCAACCTGTTGTCTATTATTATCCAGTATTATCAAGCCCTGTGCCCCATAGACTTGTCTATGCTAAATTAGATCCTCGTAATATTTATTGTTGAGTAAGAGTTAGATTAGAGAGATCCATTTATTGAGTATTTAAAGTGTGGTAGGCTTCCAAATGATCGGTCTCTCACTGTTCAAATTAGAAAGAGTGCATTATCATTCACCTATATAAATAATACCTTGTATCGATGCTCTTTCGACCAAATGTGGTTACGTTGCCTTAATGAAGAGGCTCATAAGGTTATGAGCGAGAAACACGAAGGGCTTTGTGGTGCTCATCAGTTCGGACCAAAAATAAATGATAGAATTAAAAGCCTTTGTTATTATTGGCCGACTATGATCCGTGATTATATAGAGCATGCTAGAAAGTGCAACCACTACCAAATTCATGACACGGTGATTCACGAACCCCCCAATCTTCTGTACCCTACTATCTCGTCTTAGCCTTTTAAATGTTGGGGCATGGATATAGTGGGTCCTATCGACCTCCTTTCTCTAAGGGTCATAGATTTATTTTAGCTGTCACTGATTACTTCTTTAAGTGGGTGAAAGCTATCCCACTTAAAGAAGTAAAATTGGAAGATATAATGTGTTTCTTTTGTAATCACATTATTTACTCTTTGGTTTTCCATGTCGTATCATTTTTAATAATAGCCCATCAATTAGAAGCACCAAGATTGCTAGATTTTCCCACCACCATAACATTAATTGGCGATACTCTTTGATCTACTACCCTAAAGCCAATAGCTTGGCGGAGGCATTTAATAAAACCATCATGTAACTGATAAGGAAAATCCTTTTTGCAAATAATTGATGGTGGCATGATAGATTACCCAAGACATCATGGGCCTATAGGACTACATACCATACTCCTACCTAGTCTACCCCATATACTTTGGCTTTCAGGGTTGAAGCCGTCCTCCACTTGAGGTCAAGATTCCCTCGCTGCATGTGGAAGTTAGTCATAATCTTTCTCATGAAGATAATGCCCGACTAGGGTTGGAAGAGCTTGATAGTTTAGAAGAACTTTATTTACAAGCTTATCAGAACCTCAAGCTGTACTAAACTCGTATGGTCCAGTCAAATGATCGCCTTATTCGACCTTGAGCTTTTTGGGTTCATGAATTTATTCTTATTTTGCATAGGCCTATCATTTTACACCGTCGCCGAAGTGGTAAGTTTAACCTTATCTGGGAAGGCCCCTTCACTATAGAGAAAGTCTAAAAAGGTGGTGCTTACCTACTTATTGATGCAAATGGCATTCACCCTGTGTCTATCATCAATAGGCAGTACATGAAGAACTATTATGTTTGAATTTAGCACTTGGTAGGAGTACCTCCTATAAATATCCTTCTATATATGTACCCATGAAAGGATCCCTTTTACGTTTTGTCAGTCTGTATGGCTACGTTGTTTTTTCCTCTACCATACAATATTCATTACCAATAGTATAAGGTTATCCTTAAAGGTAATGCGTTGATACACCATAGGGATATTTTTGCTTATATTTGTATGCACCAATCACATTGGTGCCAGCGCATAGAACCTTTTATTCATCCCTTGTGAGGATGTGTTCTCCCCAGATTAGCTTGTCTCCCCCAAGTGTGGTCTGGGATATCAAAACCATAGACTAAGAACCATAAAAGATGTGATACTGAGTCCATACCAATCCATGTTAGTAGGGAGTGGTAATGTTGATCCACTATCCATATATAAATTCTTTTCATATATCAATTCTATTAAGATTGTGCTCCCCAATTTCATTCATGTGGCGAATGTGGCCTAGGTTATCAAAGCCAATACTTTAATTCTTTACTAGATCTTTTCTAATCTCTCTCTCCCCAGTTTTGTTCATGTGACGAACATGGCCTGGGTTATGAAAGCCAACAATACATCTCTTTCTTTGTGTTCCAATCATTAGAGGATATCTTTATACTTAAATGTTCCCTCTACATTATGTTATCTTTTAACAATATGGAGTACCCCTAGCCTATGATTGTGAACAAATAAAAGAAAATATAAAAAAAATATTAATGATAAAAAAAGAGGGAAGCTCTCAGTTGAGCAAAATTGGTTGCCCTTATCATAGGTGGAACCTGACTTTACTCTTTAGGAGGCCAAAATCCTTTTTTTTTTATTTTTTTGATGATAAAGTTGCCTAAAGAATTCCGTAGGAATATGGATACTCATCGCTATGATGGTTTTTTCTCTAGCACGTGGTAACTAAAAGTTAGCTTGGGAATTCTTTGATAACTTTTTCTTTAGAATTTTTTCACTTACCTTTATTACAGTCTATGACCCTTAGTCTAAGATTTTGATGATGAAAAATAACGTTGATTAAATTATCATATTATTCATTGAACATTTTTAATATTATTCTTGTCTGTGAGTACTAACATTTCAAGGAGATTACATACTGCTAAAGATAACATAAGACTCGAGACTTGGTAGAATAGGATGTGAAGGTGTTTGTAACTTTGAATTTTTCATTTTCTCTTTCTTTCTTGAGTCAGCCACAAAAAGTGCATGCAAGTTGAGTAACCATGCACATGCACAGGGGGAGATCTTTTTAATGAAAAAAAAATATTTTTTTGTAGATCATACTGTTTGATTTTAAATCGTACTATATGAAACACTATGGATCAAACTGCTATATTATGTGAACTAATCATATTGTACAATCATGATCATACTGTATAATTTGTTTTCAATTTGAAACCCTAGCCCTCCGATTAATTTAAGCAAGTTTTTAAATTATTGAATTTTAAAATGATCTAATTGTACGATCCCATCCTACTGTATGAAAATTTGAATACTTATTCAAATTAACTCCCATGATTTGTCAATTAAACCAAGGCTTAACAAATTATTGGTGATTATATTGTATGACTTTGTTCGTACCATATATTGAATCGAAGCTATTTTTGGTCCTCCCGAAGATTATACTGAACGATTCCTTAATTTTTGAACTAATCATACCAGATGATGTATACATTGTATTGGATGACTTGAAGATTTTAGCTTATCATAATATACTAGTTAGATCATACCAGATAATGAACAAAGAAAAATTTTGGTCGTTCCAATCTTCATCCTATACGAATAGAAGAAGTTTACAACATCATATGAGATGATATTTTTATCATACTTAATGATGTAGTTCAGAATAGTTGTCTGTTCGTACTTGTTTGTACCAGGACAAAAGCAATTTTAAATTGATTGTACTGTATGATCTAGGATCATACTATATGAATAGAAATGGTTAAATTTAAAATCTTAGGGTTTCTTAGAGCTTGATATTTAAGTAATACTTTTGTCTTTTGAAGTAATAGTGAGGAACATGATAAAGGAAGGGAACTCTTGAGAGGGAGTTTCTTGAAAAGATTTAGGGATTATGAGAGGGGATCACACGGTTGCTCCAAGCTTGCTACATGCTTGCTCCTCTTATGGCCCGGTAAAATCTTGTGGGAGCACCCTACAGGGAAAGCCTTCAAGGTCGACGTCCTCAAAGGTCCTCCTCCTTAAGTTATTTTTTAAAATTTAAAAAAAAAAAATTGAATTCCTATTTAGGATTTATTCTTTATTTCAAAAAATACCAATTCACCCCACCTCTTAGTGCATGTCGTACTTTCATTTGGTATTAGAGTAGGGTTTCAAAAATAATGCTTTAGAAAACCTTGAAAAAATAAATTATGGCTTATTTTTGTAACTGTAATACTGCAGAGGGTTATTCTATAACTTGTCTACTCACATTTAATAACATGCCGTTTGATTTTTGGAAAAATCAAATTTCTATATTTTGACAGTCTATAGACTATCATATGGGTATGTATGTACAAGAAGGTTAAACTGCACCTTTTAAACTTTTGAATGGCATTAAACCTAAATAGCCTTTAGTGAATGGAGCAATGATGATAGAAATCTAGCACAATTAAATGAAAAGTGCTTGAATTTTTTCTTTTGTGCATTAAAATTAGAAGACTACATGAGAGTGTCCACCTATGCTACTAGTAAGGAGATCTGGGATAGACTGTGCATCACATACAAAGGAACTAATGAGGTTAAACAATCTAGATTAAATATCTTATTGCTTGATTATGAACTTTTTCGCTTGAAACCTAGCCACTATATCTAACAAGCACACTAGGTTCACCCAGATAGTGACATCCTTACATGCACTAGGTAGAGAGATTTCTAATTCTAAAAAAGTCAATAAAATTTTGAGATGCTTACCTAGTTCTTATGATGCTAAAATCACTATAATTTTTTAGTCCAAATATTAAAATGTTTATTCAGTTGACAATTTTGCTTGGGTCATTTATTACTTACAAGGAAGGAGAGAGGCAAATGATAAATTATGTAAGAGAAAAGAAAGAGCAAATGGTGGCTCTAAAATCAAACAACTCAGATAGTGAAAGTTCTGCAGTGGAGGAAGATGACGATATAGCCTTGTTAACCTGACAATTCATGAATTTTCTAAAAAGAAAACATAGACATCATAAAAAAAAAACTAGAACAAAGGAAAAAGCTCAAAGAACAATGAAGTTTCATTTGACATAATTTGCTTTAAGTGTAAAAAACTAGGTCACCTCTAAGCCAATTGCCCCAACATAAAGATCCATCCAACTAAGGAGAAGTGCGAGGAGAAGCCAAAATATAAGAAAGGGAAGCTGAAGACACAAAAGGCATTTTGGGCCAACTTTGCCTCAGAATCATCAAAAGAAGAAGTAGAGGAGGGGGTAAAGAATTTGTGTGTAATGGCTAACGATAAACTTGATCCATTAGATCAAGATGTGGGGTGCTCTCATGAAAGCCTAGTGAGAGCATGTGGTACCTTGACAGTGGTTGGTTGAGACATATGACTAGAGACATGAAAAAGTTAATTACACTAGAGACCAGGACTGGAGGCAAGGTGATTTTAGAAGACAACACCACCAGAAAAGTGGTGGGCTCAGGTATTATTGGAAATTCTAAGAATTTTTTAATTAAAAATGTTTTATTAGTTGATGGTTTAAAGCAAAATTTGTTAAGCATTAGTCAATTATGTGATAAAGGATTTGACATAAAATTTTTCTCTAACAAATGCTTGATTACTTTAATGATAAACTTGTATTAGAAGGAAAATGAATAAATAATGTTTACATGTTAAATCTTAACTGTATTGAAAATTCAAATTCACTATTTTTAAAAACAATAATGGATGACTCTTGGCTATGACATAGGAGGCTATGCATGCTAGCATGAAAACACTTAGGAATATCACTCAGAAAAACCTAATTAGAGGCATACGTAAGTTAGACTTCACCAAATAGCATCTATGTGATTCCTGCCAACTAGAAAAGCTAGTAAAATCATCATTACATTTAATCAAGGATGTGAATACATCTAGGCCACTAGAAATCCTTCACATTGACCAATTTGGTCCGTTTAGCACAACTTGCCTATGTGGGAAAGATTATGGATTTATGATTATAGATGACTTCTCTAAATTCATTTGGGTAAGATTTATAGCACATAAGAATGAGTCATTTAAGAAATTTAGAACTTTCTCCACTTGGATTCAATAGAAATTAGGATGCAAAATCTCAACTATCCATAGTGATCATGGTGGAGAGTTTCAAATTGAAAGATTTGAATCCTGCTGTCAAGAGATAGGAATAGAGCATAACTTCTCGACCCCTAAAACCCTTTAGGAAAATGGAATAGCCGAGAGAAAGAATAGAACTTTGGTAGAAGCTGCTAGAGAAATATTAACTGAGTACACTGTTCCAATATATTTTTGGGCAGAGTAGTGAACACTGTGTGTTATGTCTTAAATAGGGTGATCGTTTGATTGAATTTGAATAAAACACCCTATGAACTCCTTAGGGTCAGCCATAGAATCTTTCACATTTGTATGTCTTTGGTTGAAAATGTTTATCTTAATTAATGGAAATTCCACTTAGGAAAATAGGATTCTAAGGCCGATGAGGCTGTCTTCTTAGGTTATTCATCTATAGGTAAGGCCTATAGAATCTTTAATAAGAGAATCCTAATAGTAGAAGAGTCCACCCATATAGTATTTGATGAATTAGATAAGTCCTCTAAATCTAAATTAGAAGAATATGAGGTAGAGGCTATTCAAGGAGTAGAAATTATGACCATATAAGAAATGGGAGAACCTCAGGAAGAAATGCCTAGATATTAGATATATTATTCTAGTCATCCTAAAGAATTTATATTAGGAGACCCATCAGAAGGTGTGAGAACTAGGCACGGACATATGAAGGAGGTTAGGCATTCTGCATTAATTTCTATAATAGAACCCACAAGCTTTTGGAGATAAATTCTGGATCCTAGCAATGTAAGAAGAATTAAACAAATTTATTAGGAATGATGTATGAGACCTAAAGAGTATAGTGTAGGGGGAATAAAATGGGTCTTTAAAATTAAACTGAATGACTTAGGAACCATAGTAAAAAATAAGGCTAAAGTAGTAGCTAAGGGGTATAACCAGATTGAGGGCATAGACTTTGAATAAACATTTTCCCCAGTAGCTAGACAAAAAGCCATAAGGGTACTCTTAGCCTTTGCTTGCATCAAGGCTTTTAATATATATTAAATGAACATTAAGAGTGCTTTTCTAAATGGGGTAATCGAAGAAGATGTTTAATTTTGAGCAACCCCTCGGATTTGAAAACTCATAATTTCCAAATCATGCATTCAAATTAAAAAAGGAACTATATGGGTTAAAGAAAGCACCTAGTGCTTGGTATGATAGACTTAGCTTATTCTTACTAGTTAGAGGATTCATTAAGGGCAGTGTAGACACAACCCTCTTTCTATAAAGGGTAAAAGATGAAATTCGCATTGTTTAGATTTATATAGATGACATTCGATTTGGATCTTCAGATAAGACTTTATGTGATGAAATGTCAAAATAATGAGTAATGAGTTTCAAATGAGTATGATGGGAGAGCTAAATTATTTTCTTGGATTTAGTGTAAAATAAATGGAAGATAGAACATTCCTTAGCCAAATTAAATACAAAAAGGATATTCTAAAAAAAGTATGAAATGGATAGTGCTAAGGCCATGAACTCTCCCATGATTTCTAGGATTCAACTAGACAAAGATTCAAATGGAAAATTAGTAGACCAAAAGAAATATAGAGAAATAATTAGATCTCACCTCTATTTATCTGCCAGTAGAATAAACATAATGTTTAGTGTGTGCCTCTTTCTCAATTCCAAGCTGACCCTAAAGAGTCTCAGTTTACTACGGTCAAGAGAATCCTTAGATATCTATTAGGCACCCCAAACTTAGGAATTTGGTATCCTAGGTACATCACCTCCTTTGAAATCTAAGGGTACCCAGATTCTAATTTTGCAGGATGTATGATAGATAGGAAAAGCACCTCTAGCACCTATCAATTCATAGGACAATCCTTAATTTCTTGGTCCAGTAAGAAGCAAATTTTAGAAGCCCTTTCCATGTCTGAGGCAGAATATATAGCAGTTGGAAGTTGTGTTGCATAAGTGCTCTTGTTGAAATAACAACTTCAAGGATGTTGTGTTGCACAAGTGCTATGGTTGAAATAACAACTATAAGATCTTGGATTACCCGTAGGATCCATCCCATTCATGTGTGACAACACTAGTACAATTTTTATATCCAAAAATATAATTCAACACTCCCGAACAAAGCATATTTACATTAGACATCACTTCATAAGAGATCATGTAGCCAAAAGAGACATTGAATTGTAACATATAGCTACAGGTGATAAATGGTTGACATATTTATAAAATCACTAGCCTATGACACCTTTATCACCTTGAGGAGAAAACTATGTGTTATAGATATTCATACATGATCCAAAATAAAAAAAATAAAAAAAAACTAATCTAAGGTGTTTCTTGATCGTCACACACTCACCTCACCGAACTCTCAAAATGAACAATTATCTATCCCTATCATAATGTATGATTCACCTTTGTACTGTACGATTTATATAAACTGCACAGATCACAGCCCTCTATTCAATGAATATTCCTGATACAATTTCTGATCAGCCTATCATATTATACGATACCATTCATACTGTATGATATATGTGGCCGTACATTCAAATCAATTGGTAAGATATATTTGCACTTGTACTATACGATGTCTCTCTTTCATATTTTATGATCCATGCATACAAAATGATTGGGATGAATTAAACTCAGTCAGCATGATATTATTACCCTTCATACTGTATGAACACTCGTTCGTAATGTATGAACCTTTTCATCAAAGGTCGTACTGATGACTCATTAGGATGAATGAGATTTCTTCATATCATACTTTACGATACCGATCATATTATATAAATTGACCACCTTTTCCCAACTGATCATGCAGACAAAATAATTGCTTGATCTTATAGTATGATACTCGATCATAATGTAAGAACTCTTAAATTTCTATAAATAAGGGGGGAAACAAGCTCAGTTCACTCAACCTCTCCTCACTCCACTTGTCTTCTTTTGTTTCTACTCAATGGAGAGCTCAAACAAAAGGGGTTGAATCATCCCGAGAAAGTCCTCTTCCTCTCGTTGCCATAATGATCGCTCCTTGTTTGATAAGGATGAGGATGCGTACCGTAAGTTCAAAGCTTACAAGATTACTCCCTCTCATATGCTAAATTAAGATGCCCTTAACTTCGAGGTAATGTGCCTCCTTACTTCTAGTACCTTCCAATTTCTTCTCAGCTTAGCTTTTTCATTTAATTCTGAGCACCTCAACTATTTTCTTGCCAATTGAAGGATAAATATAGACAACTTGACCCTCACTTCTTTTGTCTTCCATTTAAATATAGAAACAACCAAAGTAGACCTCGCTCAATATATCATGCTTTTTTACTGAAGAACCTCGAGCCCACTCCTTCATAACAAATGAATTTTACTGGTGTTTTGTTAATTTGGTTCTTAGAAATGTTGCTTTGAACCAACACCAACCTCTTGTCCAGTCCTTAACCCAAAATGCCCGCATCATCCAACATGTTCTTAGGACATTCATAATACCTAAAGCTAGAGATCGGACACGAATGGCTCCAATCCTGCTTATTGTCACCTACCTAATTATGTCCAATACTAGATTAGATGATGCAAATTTAATTATTGACTATATATGGAACATGATCAAAATTCTCCTTCCTAGCACCAGTAGAAAACTTAATTTAGCCCTAGGCCATCTCATAATATATATTCTTCACCATAAATATCAGTCAACCTATACTGGAGAACCCAATAATTTCCCTATTTTCTATACAGATGCCTCCTTCCGTATCTTATTTAATCAGGGCCAAGTGTATGATGAGACATATTTTGATGAAGAAAGGGAGGCTACTCCAACAGGAGAGCCTGCTCCACCAAGAAGACCTACTCCATAATGAGGATCTGCACTTGCTTATCCTCACGACAACATCATTCAATGTCTCGACCAACTACAAACCCATCTTGACTCTCATATCCATGAGCAACACTAACAATATGAGGTACACATGTGATGATTTGGGGAAAGATTTGCTTATATTGATCAACAGTTTGCATCCATTCATCACTACTTTCAATCAACTACACCTCCAACTGATCAGGATCCTCTTTTTGACTAAGTCACTATTAGATGTGTTTTAAGTTTTTTTTTGGTACTCCTCTTTCGGTGATGTAAAAAGGGGGAGAAGTTTATCTACCTTAGTTAGTATGCTTTCCTGTTGCATATCATATTTCGATTCTAGAGTCTAACTTAAAATGACTGCATGTTTTTTTCCTGTTCATGTTTCAGTTCATTTTTTATTTTTGTTTAATAAAAAAAATTATACTATCTTTCCTATCAATAATATTATTTGATATAAACAAAAAGGGTGAAATTACTGCAGTCTATGACCCTACTCTGAGATTTTAATGATGACAAAAAATGTTGATTTTATTATTCATTGAATATTTTGAATGTTATTATTATCTATGAGTACTAACATTTTAAGAAGATCACTTATTGCTCAAGATAATAGAAGACTTGAGATTGGGTAGAATAGGATGTGAAGGAGTCTATAACTTTGTATTTTTTATTTCTCTTTGTCACTTGAGTCTGGCCATAAAAAAGTATATGTAAGCTGAGTAACCATGCACAAACATAAGTGGAGAGTTTTTTTAAGGAAAAAAAAATATTTTTTTGTAGATTGTATTGTACTATTTTAAATTGTGTTGTATGAAACACTATAGCTCAAACGGCTATATTATGTGAACTAATCATACTGTACGATCACGATTGAATTGTACAATTTGTTTTCAATTCGAAACCCTAACTGCTAGATTAATTTAAGGAAGTTTTTAAATTGTTAAATTTTGAACTGATCGTATTGTATAATCCCATCGTACTGTATGAAAATTTGAATACTTGCTCAAATTGACCCTCATGAATAGTCAATTAAATAAAAAGTTAATTAGTGATTGGTGATCGTATTGTATGACCTAGTTTGTACTGTATGATGAATTGAGGCTATTTTTGGTCATCACAAAGATCGTACCGGACAATTCCTTAATTTTTGAATTAATCATACCGAACGATGTATACATCATATAGGATGATATGAAGATTTTAACTTATCATACTGTATGAGTTCAATCATACTAGATGATGACCAGAGATTCAGCGTTCATCATGTACGTACAGAAGAAGATTACAACATTATACGAGATAATATTTTTCTCATATTGTATGATGTAGTTCAAAATAGTTTCCTATTCATACTCTTTCGTACCAAGATGAAAGCTATTTTGAACTGATCATACTATACAATTTAGGATCATATAGTGTAAATAGAAATGGCTAAATTGAAAATCTTAGGGTTTCCTAGAGCCTGATATTTAAGTAATGATTTTGTCTTTTGAATTAAGAGAGAGAAACGTGACAATGGATGGAAACTCTTGAAAGGGAGATTCTTGAAGAGATTTAGGGCTTGTGAGAGGAAGGCGAAGGTGAGTTTGTGAGGGAGAAGGAGTGTAAGGGGATCACACAATTGCTCCAAGCCTGCTACACACTTTCTCCTTCTATAACCCAGGAGAATCTTGTGGGAGCTTTCTAAGATGAGATCCTTCAAGGTTGACATCATCAAAGATCTTCTTCCTTCTCCAGGAGGGAGAAAAATAAGAAGGTCCACTGCCATCACTAGGAGGGTAACATAGTGTTTGATACTCCGCCACACTGGGAAGGTGAAGGTGAGTTTGTGTAAAGACTTCTCCACCTTTCTA
The DNA here is from genome assembly GCA_022539455.1 of Dendrobium nobile. NCBI lineage: Eukaryota > Viridiplantae > Streptophyta > Magnoliopsida > Asparagales > Orchidaceae > Dendrobium > Dendrobium nobile. The sequence goes on along the minus strand of CM039728.1, from coordinate 22,474,877 downwards.
TGGGGGCAGAAGAAGAATAACTTTTGAGTAATGAAATTGCCAGTGTGGAGGACTCCGGGGAGTGGACGTAGGTCAAGTGATCGAACCACTATAAATCTTCTTGTGTACTTTTTCTATTTATTGCACTTTATTTTCTTTTTAAATCTTACAATTGAAATAACTACTTGGTGAGAATTTTATTTTAGAATTTTGTTATGTGATTTAAAATTTTGTCACTGCTATTGCAATCTTGTTTTAATCACTAGCTTTTGCTTCAAGTTAACTTATTTTTTGAAAATAATTTTTTTTTTGAACTCCTATTTAGGATTTGTTATTTATTTCAAAAAAATACCAATTCACCACCCCCTCTTGGCGCATCTCGCACATTCAACTATAACTTTCTCCCATACATCCTTATACAGATGTGTGTCAGGTTTTCATTAAGGATACTTTCACGTTCTATCCTGTTGTTTTGGTATGGTAAGGCAGGTAGTTTCTTACTTACTTACCTAGAGCGGTGCCCTATAGAGTCCCTGGGAGGTATAAGCCATCAGCCTTAACTCTTTACTCACTATTTAGATAAGTTTAGGTGAGTATTGAGCCATTCACTTTCACTATTTTGATATGTTTAGGCAGATGTTGAACCTTACCTAGATAGTGGTGCCCGATAGAGTCCCTGGGAGACATACCCCACTATCCCTTGACTCCTTACTCACTATTTCAATATGGTCTGGTTAGTATTGAGCCATTCATATTTGCTATTTTTATATGGTTAGGCAGATATTGAACTTTACCTGGTTGAGAGCCCGATAGAGTCCGTAGGAGGCATACCTCACCACCCCTTTCCCCTTCTATTATGCTGTTTCAATATGGTTAGGAATATAGTTGATTTACTTTTTACTTGGGCTCCCCATTCATTATTTCGATATGGTCAGGTGAATGTGAGACCCTTTCACCTTCTATCATTCAATTTTGATATGATCAGGCATATAGTTGGTTCACTTTACTTCTTCTACTCTTTGTTTCACTGTTTTGATATGGTCAGATGAACATCAAGTCTGTCCACATTCACTATTTTTATATGGTCAGGTTGATGTGAGGCACCCCCTTCCCCTTTATTCTCTCGCGGACTCTGTCTTACTATAGGGTAGGGCAAAGAGAGGATCCCCCAAACTTGTTCACCTTTTGGTGACCTTTTACTTGTGTTCTTTACTTTACCTCTTTTCTCATTGTTTCATTATTTCCATATGGTCAGGTGAACATCGAGTCTATCCACATTCACTATTTTTATATGGTTAGGTGAATGTGAGGCACCCCCTTTCCCTTTGTTCTCTCCCGGACTCTACCCTTACTATAGGATAGGGCAAGGAGTGGACCCCCACTACTTTTTCACCTTTTGGTGATCTTTTACTTGTGTACTTTACTTTACTTCTTTTAATCATTATTTCACTATTTTGATATGGTAAGGTGAACATCGAGTCTGTCCACATTCATTATTTTTCTTTGGTCAAGTGAATGTGTGGCACCCCCTTTCCTTTTGTTCTCTCCCGGACTTTGCCCATATTATAGGGTAGGGCAAGGAGAGGATCCACCCTAGTTGTTCACCTTTTGGTGTTCTTTTACTTGTGTGCTTTACTTTACTTCTTTGCTTTTTATCTCACTATTTTATTATGGTCAGCCCTTACTATAGGGTAGGGAAAGGAGGGTACCCCTCTTTATTTAGTTTCACATTTGATGATCTTTTGGTTGTGCTCTTTACTCTACTTTATTTGTCACATTCGGACAATGCCAACACGTGCGGTTAACTAGTTTGTTTGCCGACCCCATTGGGGGTTTATTTGTTAACCTTATTTTCTGCTTAAACTTCTGAGTGAAAGGGTTTGACTTAGTTAAATTGACCAAGCCAAGCCCCAAGACCACCTCCATGTGTTCATTGGGTCAAACCAAGTATGTTGAGCCTAAACACAGGCTCTCGGTCAATCATGTTGATCAGGTCAACTTTGGTCGACCCAATTGCTCCATACCCTCTCCTATTCAATTCTAAATCAAATTCAGTGCTCTCTTTGCTCAAATTTTACTTTCTTTGAACTTAGTGGGTCAAACCCAATCTATTTAGCCCGTATGAACCCAAATCAATTCAAATCTAATTTAAGCCCTTCTTAGGCTCAAACCCCAACCCCTTTGGGTCTAGTTGACTAGGTTGACCAAGTCAACCATTAACATGGTTAACCCAAGTCTCCCTTAGTAAAATTTGATCAATTTATGTCAAATTAATGGCATTTAATCCAATTAAATCCTTCCTATTAGTCTGTTGACCCAAGCCACGACTAATTCAACCCCCTCTCCCTCCTAATTTGCCCTAAAGATTATCTTGGTGGTTGGTCATGAGCTTAGGCCATTAAATAGAGAGCTTAGGACTACTTAGGTAGGACTTTTGCAATCTTTCTCCAAGCCCTCTCAAGTCAAGATCTCTTGTTCTTGAGCTCCCACACCTTCCCTCCACCTCTTTTAAGTCAATCCCCACCGGTCAAAGCCCCAGACAAGGTAATCTCCGATGAAATGAGTCCAAATAACTTCTAAAGCACATTCTCATTAATCTAAGGCATTTGAGACTGTGATTCCTTCTATAACTATGAGCGTGGACATTCTACAAGTGCAAAAAGCCCAAGATCTCCCGAATCCACTATATGGATTAGGTAAAATTACAAAACCTAGACTGGCACACCTAGAGTTAATTAGCTTCATGTTAAGTACATTTTAGACCGTACTAAGTATCCCCCAAGAATTCTCTTCATGTATAGAGCTTATGTTTCAAATTTTGTTTGGTTTGGTGCATTCGATCGAGCAAACAAGCCCAAAAAGCCTATATAGGGTTCAATTTAAGCAATGCTTGTATTACGTATGATCTGAGCCGTTGATCTTATGATAAATGGTTCAGATCTTCCCATTGCATATCATTTGTTTGACCGTGAATCCGATCCCATGGCCTTTCTCGATCTAGCGGATTCTTGTCCATCCATCTCTAAACCACACTGATCCGACGACCGCGAATGAGTGCTAACGTGGTTAGGTCGTGGTCGCATCCACGACATTCATTGCCACACTTGTACGATAATAATTGTCGGTTACATAATCATTGCGGCGCCAGACAAAGATTGCCCGCAGTCCGTAGGACAAAACCCCTTGCGCCAAATGTCATCCAGAGAATAGAAGTCGCCTTTTTTGTTTAAAAATTATTTTAAAATCATTTTAACGATCTCGAACTATTTTTTAATTATTATAAATTATTTGAAAAAATAATATATACCATTATTTTCAAAAAATTAATTTCTTTAATTTTAAAGTAATATTAAGTTAATATTTATTATATTTTAATTATTTCAATTATTAAAGGTTAATTATTTTAAGTTAATAATTAATTCTAATTGATAAAAAATAATAATATATATTTTTAAATAATAAAATATATTCTATAATTTTAAAACATATTTAGGGTATTTTAATTTAAAAGCTTAGTTTGAAATTTGAATTTCTTTTTAATAATTATTATATATTAAGATTATCATAATTATTTAAGTAATACATATATTTTATCAACAATTATCTTTAAATATATAAAAATAATAATACAATATTTTATTTTTCTTTCAAAATCAGAGAACTCTTTTTTAAACTATTTAAATTTAAATTAACTTAATATCTATCTATTTTGAGTTTTTTTAATTAACTAAATATTTAAATTATTCTAACTAATTATTAACTAAATTAAAAGTTTAATTATTTTACAAAATTTTTAAAACTTATTTTCATTAAATTATTTTAAATTTAAAAAACATTAATATTTAATGTAATATAATTTATTGATTATTTTAAAATCCTAATTATGTAAATTATTTTAAAAATACCTTTAATTACTTTAAATTTCAATAATTCATAACTTTTTCATTTTAAAACAAATATTTGTTTATAATACCTTAAACTTTTTGAAAATTAGGTATTTTAATTTTAAAATATTTTTAGACATCAACATTTATTTTTCTTGATTATTTATTTATTACTTGGTTATGTTAAGTGTTTAACTATTATTTAAATAATAATATATTAAATATTTTGAAAATTTAAGTTATTTTCAAATTATTTTGAAACCTCCTTTTGGGAAACCAGTGGATCTCTCATGCGCTTACATATATTGAATTGTTTTGAATTTCCTTATTTTTGACTTTATATATATATATATATTTAATATACATATGTATTTAATCATTTTAAAGTTACATATATTATAAATTCCCTAATTTTGAGAAATCTACTTCATAAAATTTAAATATTGATCATGTATGTTAACACCATTCATGGGTGCAAATTTAGTGGGTGATTGAGCTCAAATCTTTTACTAACTGTGTAGATAATCATTCTTATTACTGTTTTAGCATCTTTTTTATGTGAAGGATGCACGAGCACCTAGGTTAGGTCCTCCTAGATCTAAGGTAATGATGTTTTTTTATTTTTCATCATTTCCCTCATGTTACCTCAAGGGTTATTCTCAAACACTTGATTTATACTTACTTAATATAGCACCTTAAGGAAAATAATTATGGACCTATCTAGAGAACTTAGAAAAATTTTATGAGCTAGGATAGATCCCTGATTGACATAAAACCATGGATTTGAAAAATGGATCGGACTGACCAGTTTGACCGATTCAACACGAAATCGGTCCTAAGGCCTGAACCGGTCGAACTGGCCTAAGGGCCGGTTCGGTCCTCTTAAGAAATCGGTTTGGCATCAAACCGGTGAAAATTAGTTTGAACCGCCAGTTGAATCGGCCGACCGGTGAACAGGTCGGGTTCTTAAGAACTGTCCGGTTAAATTATAGTATATTTAAATAATTTAATTTAATATAATTTTTTAAAATAGTTTTAAATAAACTTAAATATGATATTTAATTTAAATTTTTTTAAATATTATTTACATTATCAATTATAAAGGTATCATAATAATATGATTCCTTCACCCCATGAGGGCTCCTAACCAATGCATACAACAAAAGGTATATGACCAACAAAATATAAAGCTCTTAAGTGATGTGGGACTAAACAACTTGTATTTTCTAGTTCCAACAAAGTATGCATGATGGATACTTCTATGAGAATTTGTTGGAAAACAAATTTTATAAAATATTCAAAGAAAAAATAATCATAATAATTTTCAAAATTCTTAAATACATAATAAAAAATAATTACTTCTAATTTTTAAAATTCTAAAAAGTTTCTCTAAATGTAAAATTAAATGATATTAAGAAGAATAAAAAATCTTAAAAAAATATTATATGACTTTATAAATATAGTTTTATAATGTGAAATTTATATATAATTTATAGATGTTCAATTTTTGGTATATATTTATAAATAATTATGTCATTATTATATTATTTAAATATAATAAATATTTATTATGTTATCTGGTTTGACCCTAGTTTGACCCCTGTCGAACCATCGAACCACTAACTTCTTCATCTTCCGGATCATTAATCGGTTCGGTTTTTAAAGCTTCGCATGAAACTTTAAAAATTTTAACATAGTGACATTCTAAACCTCTGAGGAGTTTCTTGGAATTTGAAAGATCTTTTAAACTCCTTAATTAACAAACCCTAATTTAACCCTTAATTAAGCCCTGATAACTTCAAAAAGTTCTACTAAATTCATTTTAAATCAAAAAATTACCCATAATATATTAAAATCATCAAAATTTAATGCTTAGCCTAAAAAAATTAAGATCCCCTTAATTTTACTTTAATATGAACCTTAATTTTATTTTGACAAAAAATTACATTTTTGATTAAATTAAATAATTAAAATCTATTAAAAATTCCAAAACATTCCCAAACACTTGAAAATATTTTTTTAGGACATTTTTGACCTTTGGGGGTGATTCCAAGTAGTTTGAAGCTAATTTGGATCAAAACTTTTAAAATAACCTTTATTAAACAATTTCGACAATTCATTAACTTATCCAACTTTGAAAATTCATAAATAATTCCAAAAAATTCCAAATTGGGCAAACTAAAAAGCATTCAAATCTAATTAAAATATAATATTTATTGAAAATATTAGTTTTATAGAAATTAATCTAAATAAAAAAGTTAACTATTATTGCAACTGTAGTTCTTAAACTTACGCCCGAAACTTACAAAATTCATAAGTTTACCTAGAAAGCTTAAAATCTAGCAAACTCATAGTCTAATTACTCCCCTTAAGACCTAATATTTAATTAAAATTCTAGAACCCCTAAACCTAACCTATTTCCAATAGTTACCCTTTAGAACCCTTTAACTTAGCATTTAGGATGACCCCTATCCTTCTAAAACTCATTAATTTAACTTAAACATCATGCTTTTCTTAGGTTTCTTTCTTGTATGTGTATGGCATAATTTTGGTAGGCTTTTTAATGACTAAAAATATTTTCTACTCATAACTAAAATTTAATATTTTAGGAATTAAATAATATAGAAATCTAATGACCTAGAGAATACCCGGAATCGTCTGGGGTTGCATGCATATTAATGCATTCTCTTCTCCCTTGCTATAAGGAACTTCCCCACCTTTGGGTACAGTCTGGATAATCTAGCCTATGAGAATGAGGTGTCAGATCTAGGGAAGCCCAGCCTTTTTAAAAAAATATCTATTTTCTATATGCAATTTTAAAATTTAAAGCATATTGAATTTGGAAGCTTTCAACTAGCATACATTACATTAGAAAACAACTAAATTAAAATTGTAATTGCCTTAGCTCTGGGAGCATTCATCTTACATAAGTCCAAGGTTAATTAAGAAATCTCCATATGTCGGCTTTACATCCAAAAATTGAACTACCTACCTATCTTTCATAAAGATTGGATAACATGAATTTTATGCGTTTAGGTGGTTAACTAGATTTCCTTTTATAGGTAGGATATAAGTCCAAGATGTATTAGTCAGAACATGGGTGTTAGTGTTGGTTTTAGAACACTAAAACCACTCTAGATTTAGGGTTGAAGGGTAATATATTCTATGTCTCATAGAGTATACCTCATCGGTGGCTAGGTCTCCTTTCTTTAGATGCTATAAATCCTACCCATCTGCATCTCATGGATGACACCACCTCCATCCTTCCCTTCTGTATACTTTGAGTGCATTGCTTTCTTCTTCTCTAGTTTCTTCTTAGTTCCTTAGTCCCTCTGAATATTGATGTGATCTATGTGTGTTGACTAAGACCACTTGAACCCTTCATTCCCTTTGAGTAGGAACTTCCTAGTCCCTGCCCTCTATACCAATCCCATTTTAGAAAGATTAATATAAGATCCATAATCAAAAGTATTCTTAAGCTCCATCCTGAGATGTAATTAATTATGGGGGATTTCACCGATGGGAAATGTAATTTTATAAGAAATAAACCCCACTTGAGCTAATGTATCGGGTGGGGGAAACCCTGTTTCACTTATCAGATCGTGTATATTATCACCCATTAAGGTGCATTGGCAAGAGCCACTATTCTCAATAGTTGATCATATGTATGATCTAATATACCCTCCCATTGGCCCTCTTCTGAAGAGCGCAAAGGCCTACGATCATCTTGTCCCTCATGATGCTGCAATCACATACCCTCTACACTCAGTCCCCCATACAGCGGATCCCTTCTGAAGGTCCACAAGGACCGCAAGCTCATTAATGCTCAAAGGAGCTACAAAAAGAAAATAAAGAAAAACTACAAGCTTGAGTTCTCTACTAAGAAAAAATATAGTATAACCTAGGAACATTCTATGGTCCACAAGAACGAGCACCCAAAATGATGAAAGCAACCAAAATTTAGCAACCTGATCTAGCTTCCTATCCAAAAAAATGGCATAATGAACACCTGCACTAAGAATATTCTACAAAACCACGTAATGCTCAAGATAGAAATAGCACAATTAAAAATAAAGCTAGCAAATTGATCGGTCCATCACTTATCCACATGAGAATTAGTAAAATGGCATCAACAATTATTAAAAAGCATTAAGTCAAAGTAGCCAAGATAGTCAATAGGAACCCCATAAATCACATTAGCATAGGAATGAAAAAGGATAGAGATTTTAAATAACCTATTAACCACAAATTTTGTATAGAGAAACATACCAACAAGTAAAAAATAACATCAAATTAACCATAACTACTTTATAATGTGCCTAGAATAATTCAACTAAGGCAGCACAGATTCCACACCATCCGAGTACAATAATAAAGAAAAAGGCCACAGTAGAAAATATAATAAGGAGAACACCTATAATCTAAGGAAAAACCCAATTAGCACTCTATATTAAAACCAGCCCCAATAAGGCACAAAGGCTTCAAAACCAAGGAGCAAAGCCAGCTCCAAAAAACCAAAAAGTATAACCGGACAGCCAAGATAAACATCAATGAATAAACAAATACCTCAATCAAATGGGGATCAAAGCTATAGCAATTAGAACCAACCGACCACATAATAGCAAAACAAAAGAAGTAGTAGGACAAGGCCACCCGATCACCCCCAAAAATAATCATGATAAGGCTACAAAAATAGTGAATTCTTGAAATCATAAAACCAGACTTAGAAACATTATTTGCACCAAAACAAAAATAGAGAAACAAGAAAAAACAACACCATAGGTAAAACCTCTAGTACACTAACAGAGAGCTAACCCGTAAAAACCAAAGAAAAAAGGACCACATGCTCCAACCAATAGCAAGTATTAAATTTTAATATATGGCATACCAATTTTATCTAATCTTAAATACTCTTTCAAAAGAGCAGGGAGGTTAGTTCCACAAAAAAAAAAAAGTCCAAAGCACACCCCCAATTAGCAAGCCATTCAGCATAGGCATTCTCCTCCTTGTACACATGAGAGAAAGAAAAGTTCATAAAGATTACCAAGTTCTTAATATGCCACAAAAGAAGGCAACCAAGAATAATCTACTAGAGAGAGATTTACATCCATAGGGTAACAAACTGAAGATACTCTTCTGCTCAGCAAAATTTAAATCTTGCAAGCGCTCAAAGATTCATGCTCAAAAGAAAGTTTTCAAGTGATTATTGAGATTTAAAGTGAATTTTTGCAAGTCTACGGGGAGGAATTTGGGGGCAATTGAGGGTGAGGTGTTGGGTAGTTTAGATAAAAACTTGCAAGATGATTAGCATAGAATGATTAAGGAATCAATGTTAAGTTCATTTTAGGTCTTCGGGTGTCACATGATATTGCCATACTTATGGTCAAAACTTATGTTGATAATAAACTATTAGAATCCATAAATCAAAGTTTATGTAATGAATTTTTTGTCACTATAAATAAGGAGTTTGAAATGAGAATGAAGGGTTAGCTAAGTTATTTTCTCTTATTTAGTTTAAAGCTTAAAGAAGATGGTACCTTCATTAGTAAGATAAAATACATTAAAAAATTTTTTAAGAAATTTGTCATGGAAGTTTCTAACAGTGCAATACACTGATGAGCTTGATCATCAAGTTACAAAAGGTTATAAATGGAAATTTATGGACCAATACAATTATAAAGTGATTATATGTTCACTACTCTACATGACTACAAGTAAACTAGACAACATGTTAAATGTTTGTTCATTTGCTTGGTTTAAAGTTGATCTAATGAAATATCACATGTTCATTGTTAAAAGAATCCTCATATATTTCATAAGCACTAAAAACTTAGTAATCTAATATCCTAAAGATAGTTCCTCTATTGATATTTTAGAATATTCAAACTTAGATTTTCTTTGGCATAGAGAAAAAAAGGAAATAACATTTAAAACTTGACAATTCATCGGATAGTCTTTAGTTTTCTAGTTTAGTAAAAATAAAATTCTGTAGCCCTATCCAGCATTGAAGCAGAGTATGTAGCTATAGGAAGCTATGTTACCCAAGCCTTATGATTCAAGCAATGTAACCTTAACTTTAGACTATCTATAGGATTAATCACTATTATGTGTCATAATTTTAGCACAATCTGTATTTCTAAAAATCTAATTCAATATTTACCGACAAAACACACAGATATTACACATCACTTTATTATAGATCATGTAACCAATGGAGATGTAGAACTACTACATGTTGATACTTAAAATCAATTTGTAGATATCATTACCAAACCTATTCTTTATGACTATTTCAGTACACATATTACTAAACTAATTATCATTGGCATTCATACTTAGGAAAATTATGATAGTGTATGTTAAGGTGTGATTATTTGTTTGCTTTTGTTTATGTTATGTTAGTAATATTTTATTTTTTAAAGTGTATGTTTGATTGTTCTTTCAATTTTATGTCTTTCCATTTATTTTGTATAGTCTTTTCATAGTTCCTCTTTTTAGTGAAGTCAAAAGGGGGAGTAAGTAGCATTGGTTGTACTGTTTCATTTTTCATTAGTGAAGTATATGCTATTTCTTTTTCTACTTGTTGTGACCATGGTTTGTATTTTCTCATTAAAAATAATATAAAAAATAGTTAAAGAAAATAAAAAAAAAGTTTCTCACTATTTTAAAAAAGGAATCACTTAGTGAGGGGAAGAGGTTAACAAAAAGTTAAAAAGCTAATGCAATTCCTACCCAACAATATTTGTAAACATAAAAAAGGTGAAGATTAATGTAATCTAGGAGCCTGACCTTGTATTTTGATGATTAAAAGAATTATGGATTATATATAAGTATGTTTTATCAAAGAATTCTAGCTCAAGAAAGTGTTGCATAAGTTATACTTATTTTGAAAGAGAATGTAATTTTATTTATTTTTTAAGTTAATATTGATAATATGGTTTATCTTAGCTTAACAACCATGCACACACACATAAGGGGGGATGAAAAATAAATATTTTAATTTTTTATTAATCATACAGTATATTCCATAACGTGATATAAGATCAGTTTAAAAGGAAGTTAATTAAAATGTTAAATTTAAATGATAGAAATAAATTTGAGTTATGATTAATCGTACTATATGAACCATATATCATTCTGGATGATTAGCTATTTTCAAAAGCTTATGATTGAATATAACTTACATAAAATAGGAAAATTTGAACTTAAAAAATTGACCTAGTCTTACTACAGATACTATTAATATTGTGTGATATTTAATTAAGGTTGTCTAATTAAGTTTAGGGAATAAGAAATCAAATCAAATCTATATTAATTACTAATATTATAGTTTGTTTGTGTATTGGATAGCATGAACCACCAGATGACACTCTAGATTAACTTTAGTTCATCCTATATAAATCAGATCTTTCATTTGAACTAATCATACTATTGTTTATGTTGAAAAGAGTTGAGTTTAAAAAGGTTAATTTTCTTTGGGAGAACTTTAATTTTTGGAATTTTGATTTTGAAATTAAACATATCATTATGAATGATATATCTCCTTAAAAGGTGAAGATATCATTCTATAATAGGTTTTGATTACAAAACTATAAGTTCATCATGATTATTATTGTCAAACTCACCGAAGAACCACAAATGACCATAAAAGGTTAAAATAATGTTTGATCAAATGTATGACAATAATAATCTCGATAAGGAATAAATAATTTCATAATCAAAGTCATGATAATAAAATGACATATCTTCTTGGAGAAAAAAGATATTATTTATTTTCAATCATTTGACTTGATGATAATGATCATTGACTTAGATTTTCCCAATGATAATTAATTGATTTTTGATGATTTATTTATAAAATTATTCTAGATTCTTTAAATATCCTATGAGTGTAGGCCCTCAAAGTTAATTACATTGTAAGAAACCTAAATTTCCTACAAATATTCTCAACTAAAATAACGAAAGAAAATTTTATTTTAGAATTCTCAAGGATTGATATCAAAAGATTGATGCTGAAGTTTCAATTGTGAATGGATCAAAATTGAACACTTATTTCTAGAGGTCAAAGGAGGAGAGGAAGAAAGCATTTTGGGATTCTAAAATAATTCAAAAAATATTCAGACAATCTTATGTTTTGGGCTTTAAGTTTTTATTTATAGAGATGTTTAGTTTGAGTTGTTGATTTATTAGAATGATGGGATTATATTTCAAAAATTTGGGGATTTTAAATTTTGAATATGCCCTGGATCCTAAGTCAAAATTGGGCACTGAATGACAGTAGCCTGAACCTAGCTAATATAGTGCAAAACCTAGACTTACCCCTGCCTGGATTAAGCGGCCAACTAACCAGTTAGGCACTTTAAAACTATGAATTTGATCTCTTATTCAAGAATGGTAAGGACATTATTTAATTATGTTTCATAAATTGGGACTGATGTCTATAGTAGATCCTAATTGGCCACTTTATACATGTAAGGTGATTTGAAGCTTAAAATAAAAATTTTAACTCTTTTTACGTTTTTTTAATGCAATGCATAAATTGAATATGAAGTAGTTTTAAAATAAGGCTTAAAAATAGATTTTATCATATAGAATACATAACATTTTCTTGATAGAACTACACCCTTATAGATCAGATGGTCTTCTAGAACACATTGGTGGGGAGGTCCCTAGTAAGGATGAGAAAGTTAAAATATGAATGCGTGGGAATCTCGACAATCGTAATCTTACTTTAAAAATGTTAGAGCTTATATGTTAGCTTAAAAATTCAAATTTTAATTAGAGTAGAAAAAGTTTATTCATACCCTCACAAGCCTCCAATCAAATCCAAGCTAATTAAAAGTTAGATGCAATAAAAAAGTTTAAAAAAGAAATGAAATTTATACTATGTAATCAAAATAAATAAATCAATTAAATTTATTAAATGAATTCGAAGTCCATATGGAAAGTGCCCTTTAATATTAGCACCTAGGGTTGAAAGAATTTAAAGGTGGTCGGGTACAATTGACAATAGCCTATATTCTACACCTAAGACTAAAACATGTTACATTGAGAATGGGATTCTTCTCTATCTTCATTTCTTCATCCTTCTATTAGCTACATCCATCCTATTTGGATTCCAAATTGGATAAATCGTTTCCCATCTAAAAATCACTTTAACATTAAAATTAAATTGAAATTAAATTACATTACTTAAAATTGAAAGTTTAAACTCAAATACAACCTACAAGATTATCCTATGAATTTAAAAGTTAAATCATCAAATTTCACAAGAATTTATAAATATTTAATTTGCTTAAATCTCAATTATAACCATTTATGGCTATGCTCTTTTAATTTAAAGGGGGACTTAGCATCCTTAGCACATGTAGAAAACTTGTTAATTGAAAGCTTAATCTTTCCTCCGTTTATTTTTATAGCCCTATACAAGCATAACCACCTACAAAAAATCATGTGAGTAACCATATCATTCCAAACGTAAGGGAAATCTAATAACTATCTAATAAATTCAAAAATTGCATTGAAATTTTAAATAAAAAACATATCAATCAGTTAATTCTAATAACTGGCTTGTAGTGAAAACTTAAAAGACCTAGCACACAACATCAGGAAAGTAAAACATAAGCCTAGCCTAAAAATAGAATTGGTTGTTCTAACAAACCATCTAAAGTATGTGTAGATGGATGTTAGGCTTAGATATATCCTATGCTGGGTGATTAGTTAAAGTTGCCTGGTGTGTTTGTAATTGCTGAAGGTTTAAATGAATTTTAATTTCAGTTTAAGTATTAATATTTCGAAATAAATTTTAAGATGTACTTTAGGAGTTAAATGATTACTACCTTTGATTATAATAGGATCATGAAGTTTATTTCACCTTTTTTGGGGCTAAGTGAATAGCCTCGTAGGCTCATATTATCTAGTAGTAACTGTTGAGTCCAGTAATTAGGTTGTTAAGCCTAAGTAAGTGTCCCAAGGCTACCAAGAGGGGGGTGAATTGGTAGTTTTTAAAATTTTAAACCCTCTTAAAAATAAAGTTGAACCGAAATAAAATTTTCTTTTTAAAGTTAGTAGAAAAATATTTTTCAACCACAGAGTTGTTAAAACTGAAATTTAAAAGTGCGGAAACGTAAAAGCTATAAAGTAAATGACACCAGATTTATAGTGGTTCGGTCTATAACCAGACCTACATCCACTCCTCAGAGGCACCCTCTGAGTATTGCACTAATACCAATAGTGACTCTCCTTTTGCACCCACAGCAAGGCGGAGAAGCCCTTACAACACACTCTTTTCACCACTCCCCGGTGCGGTAGAGAATCGTCCGTCCTTTTACACAAAACCCAGTGTTGGCAGAGAACCGTCGTCCTTTCACACCCTCCAAGTGTAGGCAGAGAACCCTTCGTCCTTTCACACTCTCCTAGTGTGGGCAGAGAACCCTTCATCCTTTCACACTCTCCTAGTGTGGGCAGAGAACCCTTCGTCCTTTCACACTCTCCTAGTGTGGGCAGAGAACCCTTCGTCTGTTCACACTCTCCAAGTGTGGGCAGAGAACCCTTCGGCTGTTCACACTCTCCAAGTGTCGGCAGAGAACCGGACCTTCTTGAATGATCTTCTCACAAGAATCTAGAAGGAAGAAAGAAAAAGAGTGAAGAAATCCAATTTCACAAGTAGAGACTCTTACCTTAGCAATCCAAGTGAAGCCTTCTCGCTCCAGTGGTAGGAATCCTCCTTTGAATGCTCTCTTCCACTCTCTCCTTGGCTATTCTCTCAAAAGGCACGAAGATCAAATGACAAAAAGATTGGGTGGCAGTCTAATTTGGACTATTTATATAAAAGACAAGTGAAACCGCCCAAAAACTGCAAATTTTCAATTCTGTACGCAGTGAATCGTCCTGTACGATCCTGGATCGTCCTGGACGATTTTACTTAAACGATCTGAAACGACCCAATTTGTATATGTGTACGAACTGACTTCGTACATCTGATCGTCCTGTACGAACGTGGTTCGTCCAGTACGAACGGTTATTACAAGGTCGGTTCTAGAAACTGCTGAAAACTGTTCTAAGTCGGTTTGTCGTTTGAACGAAAATGTGGTCGTCTGGACGAAAATTTTCCAGAGAGCCGATCGTCCTGGACGATTATTTATTTCGTCTGGACGAACATTTTCCAGAGAACCTATCGCCGCGGACGATAACTTGTTTTCGTCTGTACGAAAAAGTTCCAGAGAGCTGATCGTCCTGTACGATATTTATTTTCGTCTGGACGAAAATTTTCCAGAGGACTGGTCGCCTCGTACGATGGTAAAATTCGTCTGGACGAAAATTTTGCAGAGAACCCATCGCCTGGGACAATGATAAATTTCGTCCTGGACGAATAGGACTTAGAAAATTTTTCAAGGCAAGTTCCTATTCGTTCCAAGTGCTCTATAGGAGATAACTGACAGATCGTCCAGTACGATAAATATCATCCTGTACGATCAGTATAGAATTTCAAGATCTCCTTATTTGTGTGTGTGTGTGAGATTTTATTCACTCAATTACAATCACTCCCTTTCAAAATTAATTCAAAGAAAAGATAAACATCAATTAAACATAATATCTCATGTTGAATTTGAATTGAAGTTTTCGTAGTCTGGAGTCTGATTTTCCTGAAATGTTAGTACACACAAGAGCAAGTGCAAATCTTCTGAAATTGTTAGGAGATAACAATACATTTGAACAATAATGTTTGGAATCATCAAAACTACATAAGTTGCATAAATATAACTCATTCAAATAGCAACTATTCAAACAGTAACTAGTGTTAATTAAGTGACCTGATTAGTTTATGATTAATGGTTGATAAATTTTTAATAAAATTAATTAGTTACTCATTGTAAGATTTGAGTTAAATTTTTTTTGGATATTCGAGCAATTATTAAATTTTTTTTGAATTATTTTATTATTTTCATTCATTAAATAAGGGGCTAAATTTTAACTTTTAAAATAAAAGTGAATTAAGGAGATTTTATATTTTACTTAAATATTTAATCTTAGGATGAGTAATTAGACACTACGTTTGTTGAAATTGCATTTTTCTAGATTAAGTTCTGAATTTTTAAAGTTTTGACAAAATTTTAAATTACATTTGACCAAATTGTTAACTTTATGACTTTGACTTAATTTTGGGGGTTTGATATTTTGAATAAATACTAGAACTTAAATTAAGTCTAAGTCTATTAAGTTTGCTCAATTTAGATTTTTATTCAATTAATTTAAAGTTTTTAAGGTTTTTCGTATTTAATTTAATTATTTAGTTAATTAATAAATGGCCTTTTAATAATTTGAATCCAAAAAAGATTCAAAATTTCTTGAAATTGCTTCCAAAGGTCAGGAATGACCCAATGGGGTGTTCTCATATGTTTGAGATTTTTCTTTGAAATTTTAATAATTTTAATTGATTAGATTAATTAAATATTATTTTTCTTTAAAAATTAAATAAAACATAAAATTGAACTCGAGTTAAAAGTCTTTTAATTTTCTTTGATTAAGGGTTTAATTCTAGTGAATTTGATATTTTGTTTTGCAATTTTTAGATTAAATTTTAATTTCTTGTAATTTTTTGAAATATTGAGCTAAATTTAGGGTTTTTATTTTAAGTTAATTAATTAATTAGCTTAATTATATTTAAAATTAGTGAGATATTTCCCTAAAGTAGAGAATTCCACTAAGTTTAAGTATTTCAAATTTCATGCCTATTGGATGTCAATTTAATTTCTTAAAATTGATTTAAATTATTAAAATAAGTGCTTTATTATTACTTAAGTGAGATTATGTTGTATAGGCTTGAATCAATGTTTTCTAACCCTAAGAAAAACAAAAGCAAATTGTATCATATCATACCAATTAAAGAACCTAGATCTAAGAGAGACATAGAACTATGTGCAAGTGCAAATCAAAGGAGTAAGAACAATGAATAACTTAAATAATTAGGATGTTAATTAGTGAGTAATTATGACTTAATTGCTCACTATTGATTTCCCCAATATTCTATTTAAAAAGATTATCTCAGTTCAAAATTTCAAGTCAAAGCTCAATGTATTCAAAAGGATTTAAATTATATATATATATAAACAATTTTCCCAAATTAAAACATAAACCATGATTTTGAATATTTTAAAATAACATTCAAAATAGTTTTAGAAAATTCTCTAGATATTTAAAATATTTTCAAATAAATTTTCTTAAATTTTGAAAAATATTTGAATTTTGAAACATAATTGAATATATTTTTAATTAAAAAAACATGTAAAATACATAATATTAAATGTTTAATTTTTTAAAAAATATATTAAATATTTAAAGTAATTTTAATTTTAAATTAAAGAATATGAAAATTTGAACAATTATATTATACTAATTTGTTGGATTAAAACTAAATTTACTTTGATATTTTTGAATAAAATTGCAATTGAAAACATTTAAAATTAATTTAAAATGAATTATATCAAACCGATGAAAGTGAGAGGGACACCAGACAGCTCCAAGTTTGTGGATCAAAGTCACTGCAATCATTGGCTGGTGGCGAGATTAATGGCCAATGATTATGCCACGGCAATCATTGGCCATTAATGTTGAATGGCCATTGAGATGGATGCAATTTTACTTATCTGTGCCAATAGCTACTGCTCACTATTAGATCATTCGCATTTTGGGATCAACGTTATAGATCAAGCTGGATAGAGGAATTAAATGTGGGATTGAATGTGTGGTGATTTAGAGCCATTGAACGATGCATTCTTGACCTTTCATCCCGAGATCAACGGTCCATAACATGTTCACCTAAAGCATAATATAAAAAATGCGCTAGAAACTAAAATCACATTGTTCTCTCAATATGCTCAATCAAAATAACTAAAATTTAAAACAGAGATAGGGTTGATGAAGAGCATTTAAGGGGATTAATTTTTATTATTTAAAAATCAATTTCTATAAAGATAATTAGGCCTAAGTGTCATAACCTAGGTTTGTGATTTCACCTTGATTTAATGATAATTTGAACTATTTGATGGATGGTTGAGCATGTTGATTGTCAATGCTAATCTTCCTTGAAAAAAATGCAGTTTGAAACAAGCTTGATTGAGTGCTTCAAGCCTTAGATAGAGTTGAGGCATAGATAGTCGGAGGGTTTCCTCCAGCAAGCATTGACTAGTGGGGTAGAGTTGGAAAAGTCTTAAGGAGAGTGTTGGGAGCTAAAATGAAAAGGAAAATTTTCTAGGGAGGCTTAGTGTACAAAGATAAGACTAGATTTTTTTGTAATCAAGCTCTATTCCCAACTCAAAAGCTTTAAATCCATAAGGGATAGCTAGGATTACTTTGGCTTGACTCCTAGATGATAGTCAGGTATCTTAGGGTGTTGACGAAAAGAGGGAAAGGACAAAAGAAGAACAATGTTGTGGAATGCTCTCTTTTTCCTATTATGCACATGTGGAGATAATTAAGGGTTACTTAATTAAAATAAGAGATTAAATAGGTTTGAGAGGAACTTAGAATGATTCTATAATTGTTTGGAAGGGATTAGGGGGACAGAAATGGAGGGGGTGAGCTTGGGATAAGTAGTTTGACTACTTGAGCCCATTAAGTGGTCGTGTTGACTATTTGACTAGTCAAATAGTCAACCACTAGTGAGGTGACAACCAAGGCGGCTTCATAATCTGGTTAGAGTTTTTTGGATGAGGATTAAGGCTATGAAGTTGGAGTTTAAATTCAATAATATCAATGGGAAGATGTTTAACCAAATCAAAATGGGTTGAATTGGTCAAATCCACTATGACTTGATTCACATTGAGCTAAGGGATATTCAAGGTATTAAATATGATGCAATCAAGTAGTCTTCAAGATATTGGGCTAGGATTTGAGTGAACGATCATATAGAATATAAGGTTTGAAAATGTGATTTGAATCAAAATAAATTTCGAAGTATTTGAAGTTTAAAATCATAAGTCTAGAGGTTTGTGGAGTTTGACAAGCTTTGGTTTGAATATGGGCCATACATGGGCCCATATTGGCTTGAGTTAATAATAAGAACAAGTTTCAATTAACCAAGTCAACTAATGATTTGGTCAGGGCATCCAGTCAGGTCCAAATCACTAGGGAAAGAGATCAAGAAGTTTTGATAAAGTCTGAGTACATTTGGATTTTGATTCAAGGTAGAAAGGGCTTAATGTTTGATTTTGTCAATCTAGATTAACTTGGTCAAATCAGGTTAACTTGAGGTCTGGGATTGAGTTCAATTGGTCCGAATGATATTTTGAGTTCAATGAAAGTGGTCCCACGTAATGGTGAGGCCATTTTGAAGGTTTAAGGTCAAATTTCACAAGGTAGAGGGTCTAGTGGCATAGGTCATAAATATTTAAAGGTTTTATAGCCCTTAAAAATAAATTAAGTTTCCATAGTTTGAGACCTGAGATTGAACTCAAATTTTGAATGTTAACCCTAGGGACGTGCCTAATCAATAAGCAACCAATAGATCATATATTAAGGGTCATTTGACTAGTTTTGAAATGATTAAAAAATCACCTAAAAAGGCTTTCAGGACATAAGCCCTTAACTTAGGATTTTGTTCTGGATTTTTAGATTTGAGGTGGATTTTTTTTATTGATTGAATTAAATATTTCAAATCAATGACAATCAATTGAGTGATTGTTAATGATTAGGTAGGATTGAAGTTTGATAAGAGGCTGTATTAACTCAAATCTTGGTTAATTGAAGTTTGAAGTATTGAAGTCTTGATTTATATTGAATTGATTGAAGTCTAGATTGATTTTTTAATTATCATATAGATTGATATTGAATTGAAGTATAAATTTGATCCAAAATTGAGGTCAAGATGATTGACATCTGGATGCTTATCAACCATCAATTCAATGGGCATAAATCTAGATGGATTACTATGACCTCATAAAAAAATGGAGTCAACAATATCATGAGTTAAGATCAAATAGGATGATTTATGATGGAATTGAACTAATAATACAATACATTCCTAAATTGTACCATACAAACTAAGTTGATAGAACTTAATAATTAGGAGATTTTTTTTATGCCCTCTATATAAACTATTATTATTTCTTTGATGGAGTTTGGCATACAGAGGTGTGTTTCTTTGGTGAGAGAGTTTCAAGAGAGAGCATTGAGCAAAGAGAAAGAAAGGGTGAGGTTGTGTGAAAGGAAGAAGTTCCTTTTGCGATTTTAGAGGAGTGTGAGAGGATTTTTTTGCATGGTTGCTCTAGCCAACTTGAATCTGAGTTCCTCTATGTCACAGCATATTCTTAGGGAGGCTTTGTGAAGAATCATTTGGTGTTAAAGTTCATTGGTTAATCTATCACACAAAGAGGTGAAAGGGATTTTGACTCCCCATTGCATCGAGAAGGTGAAAGTGATTTTATCTCTCAACCATATTAAGGAGATAAGAGAAATTTTGACTCTATGTCGCACCAATGAGCTGAAAGAGATTTTAGTCCTCTATCACACTGATGAGGTGAAAAGGATTTCAGCTACACCTTTGCACCAAGAAGGTGAAAGAGATTTTTGCTCCAACACTGCACTATAGAGGTAAAAAGTGACTTGAGTTTCTATGGGCTTCTCCACTTAGCCATTGGGTTGAAAGAGAGTAACTATTGATTAGTACAATATTCAAAGTGGAGGACTTCATGGAGTGTACATAGGTCAAGTTGGTAAAACCACTATAAAAATTAGATTTATTTTTTTTTCATTCCATATTTACTTTATGTAGTTTTTACTTTCCTTCATATTTATTTTTTTTGTAATCTTGATTGAGCCTTTTATCAATATGATACCTAACTCATTCAGGTTGATTAGATTTGATCTTTATTTTAAAACAAACAAAAAAATTGATAATAATTTTTCTACAATTAAAATAAAAAATAAAAAATTAATATTTGTTTTATTATTCTTTTTCCACATTAAATTCTAAATTTGTTTTAAAATTCAAAACAATTTTAAAAATATTTTTAAAATACTAGTTCACCACCCTCTTAGTGTGCCTTTCAACTTTTAAATGGCTTCATAGCCAACTATTGAACTTTCACTTTACACCATCACAAGCATAAGAACAGTGGGAGTTTCAACATATTTTGTTATAGAAGCTTATATACACCACCAGAAGCACAAGAGTACTGGATGTTTCAACATGGTCTATTGTGGAAGAAATTTTTTCTCAACAAAGATTAAACAATATGAGTGAGAAGGGAGTAAAGTCCTCTAAACTTAAGATGACTTTTCAAAGTTAAAATCTATTAAATTAAGTTTTTGTGAAGATTGTATTTTAGAAAAGAAAAGAAGGGCCTTTATCCCACTATGTGGAGTCAGTTAAATGAATTTTATTTTATTTTTTCATTTTATTTTGTTTAAAGTCAAATTATAAATTAAATTTAATAAAAAAAAGGTCATTTCTAATATTTAGTTATCCAAGTTTTTTAAGGTCTACTTCTAACTTTGTATTATGAAATAGTTTAGTTGAAAATGCAACTAGGAACCAAATATATATAGTTTAATAATGATGGAGAGAATAATGACATATTGTTTATAAATTACATTGCCAATGGGAGTTGCATGGAATGCGTTATCCTAAAACAACTCAATTGAATAGAGACGAAAAAAAAACTATAAATAGAAGGGCTAAAATATTGTAGGTTGATGTAGTAGAATCAACTACATACATCATTAATCGAGACCCATAGATAGCCATTAATTTTGGTCTTCTTGGAGAAGCATTAACTGGAAAACAAAATGTATGCATATATCATTTAAAATTTTTGCTTGCCATTCTTATATGCATATAGACGATTTGGAAAAAATAAACTTAACCCTAAATCAAAGAATTGTTACTTTATCGTTTACGTTTCTAATAAATTTGGCAACAATTTTTGGGATTATAAAAATGAGAAACTAATTGGAATAAAAATATTATTTTTATGGTAATTGAAATTTATAAAGATAAGCTAAGCAAAATAAAAAAAGTGACTATGACAGTTGAGCATGTTGAATTGAAAACATTAGTTTATTTGGATTAAAATAAGAGAAAAAAGAAAATGATCAAAATAGCATTAGCACAACACTCTTATGACATAAGTCAAAGCATCTTAAGGAATACTAAAGCATTATTTTGTATATTATTTTCTACTTACGAATGTAGGTGAAAATGAACTCTATGAAGCTATACATGTTCATATGAGGTTTTGGACGGCCAAAGAGAAGACAGAGAAGCTCCACAATTCAAGGAAGGATTTGGAAAGAGAGTTTGAAGATTTCGGGTGCTTAGATTGGAGATGGTAGAAGGTGGCCGGTCATCTATAGATGATTGGAACACCAAATTCATTTTATCTACCGCGAGTTCAATTATGTTGGATTCAAAAGGTAGATTCTCCTTCAAACGCATCTCACCTCACAATCTTCGTGTTTTAGAATCTCCTCTAGTTATCAAAGAGGGAGGTTTTGTGGCTAAACATAAGCCATTGCCAGATTCAAGTAAAGGGAAAGAGGTAATTTTGACTTCCTTCAAGTTACCTAAATCTCCTCCACCAGTTTCTTTTTCTAGAGCAAATGACAAAGAAACATCTTCTTCAAGGAGTAGTTTTGTTGATATTTTGAAGAATGACAAGGAGATTGAAAGGCTAAAGTCAATATTAATAATCCAATTATTTCTTTAAATTTTGATAATTCTAATGTGTGGATTAAAAAACCACACAATAAAATTAATTGGAATAAAGATCTTGATGAGGTTGAAGATTTAAACATTGTTAAATTGGATATGGATATGGAAAAATCCAATATTCAAGTTTTAAGTAAATCTTTGGTTGTTAAAATTCTTGGGAAAGATTTACCCTTCTCTAAATGTGCCATCGAGTTAAGAAAACAATGGAACAAATATGGAGGATTCCATTTAACCATTCTCGGATTAGATTGGTTTACTTTGTTCTTTTCGAACTCATGAAGCCATGGAAGAAGTCCATAATGGAGGTCCATGGTTTGTTGGGGGTTTTGCTGTTGGGTTAGATAAATGGCCTCCTAACTTTTCTCCTAATTCATTGGAAGGTGTTTCATCTCCAATCTGGGTTCGTCTTCCTCATTTACCCCTTCACTGCTGGGATGAGTCCAATATCACTAGAATTGTCTCTAGAATTGGGACTCCATTACTATTAGATGGTAATATGTTTAGGTAGGGAAGAAGAGAATTTGCTAGAGCCTGCATTAGAGGTAATTTGAACTCTAAACTCCCTTTTGGAATATAGGTTGAAGGGTTGCATGGAAGATTCTTTCAAAAGTTTGAATACGAAAATCTTTTATCATTTTGTTTTAAATGTGGGAGAATAGGGCATATTGATTCAGTTTGTCCTAATGTTGGAGAAATCCCTTCCATCTCAAATCAGAATGATAATCTTTATTGTCCTTGGATGCAAGTCAAATTCAAAAGCAAGAAGAAACCAGTGAGAAATCAATTGAAATCCATGATTTTTTCTGCAATAAAAAAATTTGGAATGGGTTGTAGAAGTGAAAATATTGTTCTTGCTGAACCAGAAGAAATTGTACAAAATTTGGTGGATGAAAACAAGCTCAAACTGATGTCCGAACCAGTGGAAGCTGTAGATCAAATTGAAGAAGATGCTGGATTCAAGGAAGGAGATGAAGAGGCAGTTAACCAGAATTTGAAATTCAGCATGAACCAACTTGGTTCTCGGGATTTTGAATCTAACCCATTTAAAGCTTTGGCTGATATGGATAATATGGATAATGGGTTGTTAGTAGAACCCAATGAGATGGAAATTGAAATTGCTGAAAAATTGAACATTCAGAATTCTAATTTTGAAAGTTCAAAAAATCCGATTCCTGAAATATGGTAACATCAAATTCTGTTCAAAATTCAAATCCTAAGGTTGATGAGATGGCTTTCTCTCCAACTAACTCAGCTCTCAAATTTAAAATTCCTGAAAAGGAGGATGAGCAGATCTCGGATTTGACTCCTATAAAGGATGCCGAATCTCCACATGAAGCTATATTAGTGGTAGCTCTCATAATAGATTTTGAACCCTCAATAGATTTGGCGGCTGCTGCTCAAAATTCAAAAAATTATTTGTTTTATCTAAAGGATGTTGAGGTTCTTGATCCGGATTTCTCTCCAACAAACACAACTTTAAAATTTAAAATTCCACAAACTTTGGAGGTTGTTAAGAAGGAAGTTCAAATTTCAGGTTTGAAGGCTACCGAAACTCCTCTTGATGCTGCATTTTTGGGTTCTCACAAAACAGATTTTGAACCCTCAACAATTTTGGCGGCTGATGCTAGTGTAAAGGGTAATTAATCTCATACTATAATCAATGATTCTTCTTCTCCTCCATCAGCTATTAGTTTTAATTTCAAAAAACTATTCTTAAAAAATATAAAAACCTTTTTAAGAAGAATGTTTCCCCCGGTTCAAAGCATGTTTTATTCAAAGAACTTAAAGCATTGGGACCGATTAAAGAACTGCCTAGAAGGAAGATGGATGAACACAAAGAAAAGAACGGTTTGAAAGGTTCTTCTTCCCTTTTATCTCACTAATATGAAGAAGGATTCTCCCGTAGATAGCAACAAAATAGAGATATTTTTTAAGATGGAACATTTGATCCTAAAGTTTGGCATAGTTATACCAAACTTTTGGAATTTATTATTGAACTGTTATTTTAATTTTAGCTTTCATTTCCTTTTCCTTAGTTTAATTTGTTATTTTAAACTTTGCCTAAATATTTATGAGATCTTTACTAATTCTTATTCTCTAACTGGATGGGAACTCTAGGATACTAATCAACCCTCGGGTTGTCTTATATTTTGGTATCCCCTACATCTCAACAGTTTCAAAATAGGAGATAGTGGATTTTATTACATTTATAGTAAGTTTAAACTAACAAATTTATTTTTAATAAGGTCCTTTTTTCTTGTTGAAAAAGGGATCATCAGCTTCTATTGCCTAGTTTGTATTAGGTTTTCTTCTTTTTCATTTTAATGCAATTTATGTATTTTCTCAAAAAAAAAAAAAGCTATAAATGTTCAGTATTCATCATTATGGGAGTTCGTAATGAAAAAAATATATATGCACTTTATAAAAACAACACATAAACATTGAATGATTTATCTAAAGAAAAGAATTTTGTATAAAATGAGTATATCTAAAAAATCAAAGAGGAGTATAATGATATCGATTTGTATAAGGAAAAGGCTAATAGTGAAATGCTTCAAATAAAAGAATATAATCAACTAAATTTTCTTCTAGTGTGGTTAAATTAATGACAATACTATTAGTATTCAACATTGTAGCTATAGAAGACTTACATCTAGAGCAGGTGAATGTTAAGATTATTTTTCATCATGACGATATAAAGGAAAACATCTATATAGCTTAAATTTAATCTTTGATACAAGGAAAAAAAAATCTAGGTTGCTTGTTTAATAAAACATTTATGGTTTGAAATAAGCCTCATGTCAATGATATTAAATTTTAAATGGATTAATACAAAAAAAAAATGCAATGTGGATCATTGCGTCTACACCAAAAGTAATGAAAAATGTTATATCAATTTTCTTTTGGGACGGCAGATATCAAAAAAATCATTGATCTTAAAAGATAATTGTCAAAAGAATTAAAGATGAAGGACCTAGGAGTAGCCAAAAAGATTATTGAAATGAGAACAGATTTATATTAAGTTATATGTATTTTAAACATATCATTATCCCATAATCTAAAAAAGTGTTTGGTAGATTAAATATTATAAAAAGAAAAAACATATGAGCATGTTACTTTTAAGCAACTTTAAGCTCTCTATAAAAAAAAGAAATAACTATCAAACATAAATGAAGAGAAAACCTATATAGCTAAAGTCCCTTGGGATTAGCAATTCTTTCATTGATGTAAGCAATTATTTATTTAAGACTAGACATTACATATCCAATGGGAGCTATTAATTCATACATATTTAAGAGGAGACAAAGATACATGGAGTACAAGTAAGTGCATCTACTACACAAATGGTACTAAAGTTAATTAGGTGTCACAACTATAAAAGTAGTTGTATTATCAATGTTGAACTCCATAAACATGTCATAGCCAATTGAGTGCATTGAAGAAGGTGACTAACATACATGTAACACATAAATAATATAAAAATGCCTTAATCAGTCACAAAATAAATCAAACTTATTCTTATTGTAAATAAAACTTCTTCAATGATTTAGGACATCAAATTTACCAAAGAAGTGCCACTCATGCGTGACTCGGTTAAAAAATAATGATAAAATGACATTTTGTATGTGCAACACTGCACAAAATTGCCCAAATGAACATTGATGGTTAAACAAGCTATGTTGACTAATCCATGTAATCAAACTTATCTAAAGGGAAGCCCCTCATGTTTGTTTTCAGAGAAGACATTCAAGATTGATGGACTATGGGCACATTGTTTTTTGAATATTTCACATTCCCAAAAAAACTTTTGGTTACATCTGGAATATTAAAAATGCCCAGAAATGACTATAATATTTTATAGTTTATTTTATGAACGAAAGGATTAAAATTTTCCTATGTGTGAGTCGATGGCATGAAAATTAAGCTTGCATGTAGGATAAAAAATTATGTTGTAAAACTTATTCACATTTCTTTTAACAATTTAAAACAATATATATATATATATATATATATATATATATATATATATATATATATATATATATATATATATATATATATATATATACTTCTAAATATTAAAGAATATATATCTAAATCCTGATCAAATTGCCTTTAGTTTGGCACTCCTGATCTAGCCATTAGTCTAATTGTAATGGAGAATAATGAAAAGATTTAACATAAAACTAATCCCCTATTCATTACTCCCATCATTCCCCCACCTCGTTCTCTCGATACCCTCTACTCCCTCGCCTATCTTTCTCTCCACTAGCAACCGACCTTAACAATTACAAAGCCTATCTCACTACTCACTAGAAGCTGCAAGCCACTACTTTGCTCAGCTTCTTTAGCCAACCAATCTCCCATAATCGAGCTCCTCTTATACTAGTGCAAAAACCTCAAGCTAACCTCACTACCTCAAGTCTACATTCTTTCCCTCCAACTACGTAGCTCACAACCCTTCTTAGCCTAACGACATGTAATATTATCCTAATAAAAAATTCAAAGTTCATTACTTGCAGCTACCTCCAATAAACCATGCAACCACTACTCTTCCATAGAATCGACCCTCAAAGGCTCACATCCATGCCACTCTCGTGAGAATTTTGCTAAACATAATAGACACCTGTTGGCTGTCAAAATTTCATTTGTTTGATTACAGAACTTAGAAACTTAAAATGACTAACATAGTTAAAAAAGTACCTTAAAAAGGACTCAGACGAAATTTTAAAATAATAAATACAATTTAAATGAAGTTTATGAAGTTAAAAGGGAACAAGGATGGGATTTTTTTGTGAAATTTGCATCTTCCGTATGAATAAGAATTGGGGACTTCTAACACCTCACCTTCGGATAGGAAGAAAGAATTTCTAATACAAATGTTATAGCCTATCTATATAAAAAGGCATTAAGCTTTTGATGAAAATATCAATCTAGCAACAAGAAATAACAAAGGACTTCTAATGCTTACATCAACTTGCTTATAAGCAATAATAAGCAATTTTAAATGATCACTACTTGCCAACAGGTAATAGTAATTAACTTGGAAAGGATGCTTTTACTACCTACAACCATGAACAAGGGATTCTTAATCCATAAAATAGTGCACTTTTGGGGAATAATAGGGAATGTACAATAAATGTAACAGTCTGCCTACAGGTGTGTATCAGGAGGTTGTAATAAACATAACTCACCTATAGGTGTGGACAAGGAGCTTGTATCAAACTAATTAGCTTGTCTATGGATGATAATAGAAAACCTTTAATGCATAGTATAACTCGCCTATGAGTAGGAGTGAGAAGTTCATAATACATAATAATATATTTCCTATGGACAAGAACAAAGGAGTGGCAATACATACTATAATTCACCTATGAGAAGGAGTAGGTAATTCATAGTGTATATAATTACTAGCATATAAGCAAGAATAAGGGGCTCATATTAAACAAATTAGATTTCCTATAGGAAACAATATGGGATTTGTAGTGAATAATATGGATTACTTACAAGCTAGGACATAAACTCCTAGTGTCTCTTGAATAGACGTCCCTTATGAGCTATGTTGATTTATATGACAACTTTTGAAGAGATAAAATGAACTATAGAATATCTCTCATATTTAAAATAGCTAAAATGTAATTCACCTTAAACATAGGCCACCAAATCCACAACACTTATACAAGCAAAAAAATGCATTTCTTGAATTTCAAATTAAAATTAAATGCATATTAATAATTATCATTAACAAAAAAAATCATAATTAAATATTTTAAAATTCCCCCTCATACATTAAAGTATAATTCCATAAACATAAATATGATGCATCAGGAAGCATGCATCATCCATAGGAAGCACGTGATAGCTCCAAGAAGGGTGCTATTAGTTTAAGAATCATGATATGTATTAAGAAGTGCACACCAATCCAATAAAGTGCATTAAATTGAAAATCACACAAGAAAAGTAAACATGGGTGAATATGCTATGCAAATAAAGTGAAATGAATGCAAGTGCATTACATAAATGCACCAAAATACATGACAATATGTTGAAAGCATACATATGCAACATGAAAGTGCTTTAAAATGTGTGTAAGTGTATAGTACATATGCATCAAGAAGCATGCTCATTAAATTAAAAGAAAATTCTTATTCTCGAATGTGCTCCATCAAATGTTTTAAATGTGCAAACACAAATGTCCAAGAATGTTGCATGGGGGTTAAAATCTTGGTAATATTTAATCTTATCTCAAACTAATTACCAAATTATGGCTGTGTTGAAAGAAAACCTCAACTGGAGGGGACTCTACCTTTAATTATATTCAAATTTTTTTTATAAATATAAATATTTTAAAATGATATTTTTGTCACCAAGATGATGATCATGTTTAAAGCTAATCTCAACTGGAGGGGACTTTACCTTTTCAAAATGCCTCCAAATAAAAAAAATGCATATATTATAAAGTAACATTTTTGTTTCCCCGATGAAGTTCATATTGAAAGTTAATATCATCTGGAACGGTTAATTTCTAAATTTTACAAAATTTTCAAAAATTAATGTATGATAAAATTTTATATATTTAAAATTAAATTTTATCATCTAGAAATTTAAACAAAAGTCATCCAACCTCCCTAACCATTTGGTGAGGGTAATAAACTCAACAATAACCCTAGCTAACAAAGAGTAAATATCTAGTCAAGAATATCACTCAAATACATTCTCAAATAATTTTATGCTAGCAAGGATGTGTCATTCATCCTGTAACTGGTGGCTTTACTAAATGACTCCACAAAATTCATAGCTCGGCTAGATAACTCTATCTGGTAGGGTTAGAATCTATCATCAAATTATTGGTTTGGCGAGATGACTCCATAAAGACTACTCCTTGTGGCAAATAATTTTGATTGTGATCCTTTGACCTAGTGGCTTTGTCGAACTACTCCACTATATAATGGTTATGGCTAAAATTCCATATGTTCCTTAATGGCTATATGCCAATGAGTAATTAATTATATATTTTTTGAAGAAATGCAGATAATTGCATTAAAATGAAAGAAGTAACAACCTAATACAAGCTAGAATGAAAAAACTAGTAGTTCCTTGATAAAGGAACTTTATTGAAAGCATATTTGTTAAGATAAACTTATTGTAATTGAAATGAAACCTACTATTTCCCATTTTGAAACCCTTGAGACGTAGGGGATACCAAAACATTAAATAACCCAACGGTTGATTAGTATCCTAGAGTTCCCAATCGGTTAAAAAATAGAACCTAGTAACGATCCCATAAGCAATTAGAATGAGTTTAGAAAACAAATAAAATTCTAAAAGAAAAAAGAAGCTATAAAATAAATCACATTTAAACATTGACATCCATAAAATACCTAAGAAAAAAGGTATTTCAGGTGCCATTTCCAATTTCCAAAGTTGTAGTCCAAGGCTTGTATTCTGAATAGTTCTTAGATCAATAGCTCCATCTTCAAGTATCTTTCCATTTTGTTAAAAGCCAAGAGAAAACCAATAAGCATATTAATGATTTAATTGAGAAGAACCTCTCATAAAGTTCTTCATTATGAGATCAGCAATTCTTCTTCTAGGTAGATCTTTAACCAGTCCAAGAGCTTGTAGTTCTTTAAACAATTTGTGTTTAGAACAGGAAGAACCATTCTCATTGGTAGTATCAAATTTATCCTTCAATAAGAAAGTTTTTTTGAATTTTAAACTAATCATAGGAGTAATGGTTTCATTATAAAAATCTTTTGTTCCATCAATAGTACCAACCATTTCAAAAGTTCTTCCTGCATTTGTTGGAGTCAAAACCGAATTCTGCACTTCAACCAACTTTGACTTAGTCATGAAATCATTTGAATTTTGATCAACAAACAAATTTGTTTCAGAATTTTCAGCCTCCTTTTCTTACTCCAGAATTTGTGGAATTTCAAAATTTAAATCTTGAATTTCCAAAACTTCAGCAATCAAGGGATGATCCATGAAAATTATTGCAGTCTCTATTGGATCAATTACCAAAATGGTTTCAGTAAAAACTGCATTATTTTTAGCAACCAAAGCTTGTGAAGGATTGAAATCAAAATTTGAATTTTGAACAACAAACAGCTCAACAAGCAAATTTGAATTATGGCTAACAGCATCTTCATTTCCTTCCTTAATTTCATCATCTTTTACAATTTTGCTAATGTTTACTGCAAAATCCAATGGATCGGCCACCAAGTCTTTAACACTAGAATTTTGAGCTACTAATGGATCAACATTCACTTCTGATTCAGCAATAACATCTTCTCCATCTTTTACCACAATTTTTACATTTTTGAAAGTCTGGAAAACAGCATCAAGTTTCATTTTAGCTTAAAAAACCTTGGAACCAAATTATTTTTTATCAACATTTTTTCTTTTTTTGTTTTTGAACTTTACATGCATCCAGGGTCCATATGAAATATCTTCAGTTTGAACTGAACTGATAGGGACATCTTTAACAAATAGATTCTTATTATGAGAGATATTTGGACAAACGGAATCAATATGTCCTATTCTCCCACATTTGAAACAAAGTGATGATAGATTTTCATATTCAAACTTTTGAAAAAATTTACCATGAAGACCTTCAACCCAAATACCATGAGAGAGTTTAGAATTCAAATTAACCCGAATGCAGGATCTAGCAAATTCCCTTCTCCCCCATCTAAACATGTTACCATCCAATAATAAAGGAGTCCCAATTCTAGAAATAATTCTAGTGATATTGGATTCATCCCAGAAATGTAAAGGTAGATGAGGAAGACGAACCCAAATTGGAGAAGAAATCCCATCCAAGGAATTTGGAGAGAAGCTAGGTGACCATTTGTCTAAACCTACAATGAAGCCCTTTACAAACCAATGACCTCCATTAAGAACTTCCTCCGTGGCTTCATGTGACTGAAAGGAACACAATAACCAATCTAAACTAAGCAATATTATATGAAACCCTCCAAATTTCATCCATTGCTTTCTTAATTCAGTTACACACTTTGAAAAAGGAAAGTTTTACTAAGAATTTTCACAACCAATGAATTACTCAAAACTTGGACATTAGCTTTTTCCTTTTCTATATCAAGTTTGACAACATTTGTATCTTCAAATTTCATCATGTATTTTACTCAAATTTATTTTAATGTGTGGTTTTTTGATCCACACATTAGAATTATCCAATCTTGATGAAGAAATTGGATTTTTGGTATTAACATTATCATTGTCAATACCCTTATCATTCTTCAACATATCAATAAATTTGCAACCTAATGAAGAGGCCTCCTTATCATTTGCTCCAGAGATGATAAACGACAAAGGTGAATTTGGTTTATTATCCAAAAATGAAATTACATCCTTCCCTTTACCTGATACCGGCAAAGGCTTATGCTTAGCAATCAAACCTCCCTCTTTGATAACAAGAGGAGATTCCAAAACTAAAAAATTTTGAGGGAAGATGCGATTAAAGGAGAATCTACTTTTTGAATCTAATAGAATTGGACTCGCGGTAGATAAAAAGATTTGGTGTTCCGATCATCCATGGATGACCAGCCACCTTCTTCCATCTCCAACTTTGGCACCCGAAAACCTTCAAGATCTCCTTCAAAATCCTTCTATTTTTGTGGACCTTCTCTCTCTTCACTCTTGAGCCGTGCTTACCTGATACCTGTAATGAGTAATTAATTATAAGATATTATTGATAGGAGACAAATCGTTCTATAAGATAGAGTTGACTTGAATTCATCCCTTAGACAAACATTCATCTCATGTTAATAAGGAACTCTTATATAAAGCAACCATTGGCTACTGGGAGGATCCTTCACATGATTTGGGTTGACTACCTCCTTTGACTAAGTAGACTAAGGGTCATTGTGACACAAAATTCAAAACCACATGACCTTGATTGGGTTTATCATCATCTCTACACCCACCATCCATTTTATGTGGCAGGTCATATATGTCGAATCTTAAATCCTAAAATTTGTTCCTGGTATAATATGCTGGATATTAAGTATTTATTTAATAACCAATCCTAATAAAAAAGCCATCTCATTATCAATAGGGGTAATTAAATGGCTTGTGCTTATGGAAAACCAAAACATGGATCTTAAAGTCCACACTAAGTTGGTAAAATCTCAGAGTAGTGCCTTATCTCTATTTAATCTACCTTCAAAAAATTTCCCTTGAAATAGAATCAGTTATAACTCTTCCCAAATATATGTTAGAGGCTGGGCCTAAAAGCTCAAAATTTTGAAATGTAAAGATTTCTGGCAACTTCTTTGGGGATGATTTATCATTCCATCTTAGGCTAGTCATTAATTTAATAGGAGCAAGGCATAATCTGTTAAAATTTTAAATGTTATTTTTTAAGTTAATTTTTAATCAATAAAAATTTCTTAAGAAAGGTTAAAATTTATCTATGTTATTTTCTCTTCCAACGTTGTTATATCGAGTCTCTATATTTTGAGATTATGGGGGGATGTATCAAATTTTTATTACTAACCCTTACCTTTCATTTTTATAGAATGGAATGATAGAACATTCCTTTTACCATCTAGTTGGGACATGGAGCTAACAATTAGCTAGACAATACTATTATTAACACTGAAGAATCTGAAGCTACCATCTAATTTGGTGGCCAATAAATTTCTAATGCAACTATAATGGCTTTTATCATTATTATATAAGATTTGTAGAATAAAGAGCCTATTTGGAGGCCTCACCTTACTGAAGCTACTACATATCGTGTATATATCCTAGCACAATGAATACCACTAATAAGAATTATCAATGCTATGATGGTCCCCCAAAAGAGGATCTCAACACTTAAAAGGTTATCCCAATCAGGGACCTAAAAAAAGAAGAGTGTTATAGTCAGGTAGTAACTTTCTATCATACCTTCCAATACTACCACTATGCAAATTGGGTTATCTATTCCTATAAGGAATGATGTTGAGGCCTTATCATATATAAAAAGGCCAATACCTAGTTTATGTCAACCCATCCACATTGTTGGTCTAGGAACCAGAAGTGAGTGTTCCTATCAGGAATAAATTTATAAATGTGAAATGGGGAAAAAGGAATACCTCTACTACAAGATAAAATAATTATTTTGAGATTAAAATAGCTTTAATAACCAGCTCTTCAAAGGAAGTAGTGTGAGACATTATCTTCTCAAGTGCATAGATTTTTGAAAGTAGAAAAAGAGAAGGGGATAATGAAATGAAAGTTTTAAAAGCCACTTATTATAGGGGATGAAAAGGCCTCAAAAGGGAATCTACCATATATTGTGTTAGCATAGAAAGGAAGAAAGCAAGATTTATGTAGTGAACATTAGAGCATGACACTTGGTGCATGTATATAAGAATATGCTGCTATAAGGTCCTGATGGAAAGAAAAGTAATCATTTGTTATAATAGTAGAGAAATGAAGTCAATAAGAATCATATGGTAAACATAAGGGTATGACACATAGACCCTATGTCAAACAATCCATCCCAAAAGGCGCTGACGAAAAGGAAAGTTATTTGTAGACATAAGTCTCCAAAAAGGACTTTTAATGAGAAGAAGAAAGGCTACACATATGGTGCATTCTTCTAGAGATTCACCTATGAAATAATATGTTAATTATGTGTGAAAATTAAAATGGTTACAAATGTTACACTTATAATGGTCAACACCCTAGATAATCTTCAAAGCGATCGCTTTGCCTTCCAACTATGCCCCCTAAGAAAGAGGTCAACTTGACAAAAGTCCACCAATTGAAGAGCTCTCCATTCCTCAGTTAGAACCTAGGATCCAGTGGAAGCCCTACTTGAAGATTTGAGTACAAAAAAAATGAAGATGATAACAATGCCATGGAAGTTGAGGTAGTTTACATGGTAGGGCACACTAATGAAAATCCTCAATCTACCAACAATACTATAAAACAAAGCATACTATTGCTTGAGCCATAACACCAGGAGAAGAGTAAGATCATGTTAACCCCATTTTTAAATGAGGTCAATTTATTTATATAAAACATCAATCTCCCTTCATCAATCATTGAACTACATTTCAAACCCTAAATCAAACTCTGTATTATGTATTGGTATAGTGCCTTAATTATTTATGTATAAATCATTTTTTAATAACTACCCCTGAATGTCATTTGATCATCTAATCTATCACTTGGTAATCACTAAATAATTTTAAAAAAATGATCATTACAAAACTTAAATTCTCTAAATAATAGATCACTATTGATCAATTCAAAACATACCTTAAAATTAAGCCCTAAATCCATTGTTCACTCAATGATGATCATTAATGGTTGTAAAAACTATAAGAATTTAAAACCATAAATCCTCCCAATTCATTGTCTAAATAAAATCTATTGAACCTAATGATCAATTCAAATTCCAAAATCTAGTGTCAGAACCAAACCAAAAACCCCTTAGTTCATAACCTATTTTTGGAGAAATTTTCATTGCCTAAAAGCCTAACCAAATTATTTTAGATTCTTTATCTATCACTTACATAGTGATTAGTCTTGTTCCTCTGGTCAACTACATCAGTTTGATTGTATTTCATGATCCCTAACCACTATATCATAAATCATTTCCATAGGTTGCAAAATCTAAAAATATTTATAGATTATGCCAATTAACAATACATCTTGTGATTTTTGAACTTTGAGACCTCTCCAAACTTATTGAGCAAGATCATCATCACGAGCACGATGCATTAAACCCATCTTGAGCTTTAGCTGACAATGGCAAACAATAAAACCTTAAAATCTTTTACTTTGGAAATTGAATTTTTTCTTAAACCATAATATGACTAAATCAAACTAAATCATGAAAACTATTTTAATATGTTTAAAATATCATTTGACACACATTAAACAAAAAATCCAAGCTACAATCAACATTACTTGACAAATTCAACCTATGTTGACCAAATGAAGCCATTAAACCCTAAAGCTATATTTTATGCATTTGAACCTTGCCATTGATTGGAACATATTCCAATTTATTAAATACATAATTTGGAATGGTATTAACTCAACCTTAGCCTTTGAGTTGTCATAGTTGACTAAGTCAACCTAGGTTGACAAAATGCATTTTTGAGGATTTTTAGCATACATTCGTACATATAGCATTGCAAAGCCTTAGAAGAACCACAAATGAATTCAAAATATCAATTGGAATGTAATAGACCAAACCCCAACTCATGAGTCAACTTGGTTGATCAGGTTGACCAAGCATAAATACATTAAAATAGTTTGAAAATCTATTGACTAAGGGTTTTTTAAACTTATCCAATCCTATAGGGATGTCCATATGACCCCTAGGAGCCAACCCTAGGTGTCGCATGTATTGATCTAACTTGGTTTAGCCAATTGGCTTGACCCAAGTGGTTCAAAAGGGATAACATTGAAACAAACTTAAACCTAGACCAAATTAACATGAGCAAGCACTTCCACTTCATTTCCTATAGCTTATTACATCTGTCATGGTCTACCCATCCCTTGGGTTAACCTGAGATAACTCATTAGGCTAATATAATATCACCCAAAGAGTTAAAACTTAGTTTTATTGCATTCCCAACCTACCTAAGCATAAATATTACCTAAATTTTGTTAAAAATATCCAAAGAGGTTTTCCACCTCAGTTGCTAGTATAGAGTGACCAGAATCTGTAAATTTCTTGCTAACCATCACAATGAGACTCACGGGTTGAGCCCATTCATGCAACCCAATTAAACCAAAACCATCAAATCTTCAAGAGCACTTCCTTGAATACT
This sequence comes from Dendrobium nobile, assembly GCA_022539455.1. Taxonomy (NCBI): domain Eukaryota; kingdom Viridiplantae; phylum Streptophyta; class Magnoliopsida; order Asparagales; family Orchidaceae; genus Dendrobium; species Dendrobium nobile. The sequence goes on along the minus strand of CM039728.1, from coordinate 22,438,497 downwards.
CTAAGACCTCCTTGACCTAATGATCAATTCAAATTGAGCTTAGAATCCGATAATTAGAGATGGTATGAATTGAGCTTAGAATCCATCCATGTGAATTTCAAATATCTATAAATAGCCAAAGTTTTTTTTTCTGAATATGGGATAAATTTCTCATTTCCAAAAGCCTTATGAGTGTTACAGTTTTCTTCCCTTACTTCCCAATTATATGTGAGGTCTTGAGGTGTTTTGAATGAGCTCTAGCGATCATTTGGATTGTTTTAATCTAGGATTCCTAGTCTATAATTTCGATGATGATAAATAATATTGACTAAATTATTACTTTCTTCCTTGAATATTTTAGATGTTATTTTTTCTGTGAGTACTAACATTTCAGGTAAAATACATACCAATCAAGAATGCTGAAGACTCAAGACTTGGTAGAATTAGATGTGAAAGAGTTGTAATATGTATTTTCATCATTTTGCATTTCTTGAGTCTTGGCACAAAAGAGTGTGTGCAAATTGAGTGACTATGCACACTCACAGGGGGAGATTTTTTTAAATAAATTAATTTTTTTTTAAAGACAAATCGTATTGTATGTTTTTTAATTGTGCCATACAATATGTTATCTAAAAATAGGATTAACAACTAATTTAGATATTAGTTTTTATGAACTAATCATATTGTATGGCCTTGATTATAATGTATAATTTGTTTTGATCTGAAAACTCTAGTTGACATATTAATTATGTAAGATTTTGAATTTTGATTTTTGAATTTTTCATACTATCCGATTATAATCATATTATATCATCATTTATAATCATGTTAAAATTAACCCTCATAATTAGGCAATTAAATCATGGTTAATTAATGTTTTATGTTCATTTTATATGATCCTTATCATAATGTACAAAGAATAGAGATGGAATTTGGTCATCCCATACATCATATCAGATGAAACCAAGATTTTTGATCTAATCTTACGATACAATATTAATATTATAATGGATACTTAAAATTAAATAACCATATTGTGTAAAGTATTTACAATGGGATGATTTACAGAAAATGACTTTCAGTCAACCTAGGATTTGTCTAATATGAACAAAGGAAATATAGTAGATCATACTGAATGATCTCTAGATCATACTGTATAATATATTAAAAAATTGTGAACTGTTCATTTTCCTTCGTACTAGACGCGACTAGTTTTGAACTGATTATACTATACAAACTTGTGTCATATTGTATGAATAGTGATAGCTAACTTAAATTCTCAAGGTTTCTTAAAGCCTATTATAAAAGTAATTCTTTAACCTTTTCTAAATAGATATGAAGAGAGGAACATGGCTAAAGAAGGAACTCTAAGGGGGTGCTTTTGAAGAAAAATAGGGTTTGTGAGAGGGGATAAGGTGAGCTTCAGCAAGAGGGAGAAGGAGTGTGAGGGGAATCAGATGGTTTCTCTAGGTTAGCTGCATGCTAGCTCCTCTTGTGGCCTTAGTGAGTCTTATGGGAGCTCCCTAGGGAGAGAGGCTTCTTAGTCGATCCTTAAAGTTCCTACCGAGGGGGACAAGTTTGACTGGATGAGTCTTTTTCATAAAGTCATTTTTGTACATACCTATAGGAGATATAATCGAGCTGCTCATTTTTGCCTGTGAAAGGCATTTTGTTCCACTATCTCACCAGGTGAAAGAGAGTTTTATAAGGACTTCTTCACCTTGTTGAGGTTGCAAAAGGAGAGAGTCACTTTGCGTTCATGCAATAGTCAGAGTGGAGGACTCTAGAGAGTGGACATAGGTTACGATTTGACTGAACTATTATAAAATATGGTGTATTCATTCTGATTTTACTTTCTACATAAAACTTTTTGCACTTCATCATTATTATAGTTGCATGATATATTTCTTAGATCTATATTCTATTTTGGTATCTAGAATTTTATCAGCTCTATTTTTTAAGGAATATTTAATTTGTTACCTTTTGCATAAAAAAATTAAAATTGTTTATTTATAAGTAATTTGAAAAATCCAAAAACAAAAGTACTCGAGCTTAGGATTATTTTAAAAGAACCAATTTAGCCCCCCCCCCCCCTTGGCGCATCTCATTCTTTTAAGCAGTATCAAGGCGGGGTCTCATAAATAGCATTTTAGGAAACCTTGAGATAAATGATCAATGGAACATTTTAGTAATCATAACACTATGGAGGGTTATTCAATAACCCATTCACCTTTCTATGAAAACATCCCATTTGATTTTTGGAAAATTTGCATGTTCACATTTATGCAATCCATTAACTATAGAATATGGCATATTATTTAAACCGGTTAATCTCTTCCATCGTATACTATTAATGGTGTTAAAATTGATACTCCCTTTAATGAATAGATTAAAAAGGATAGGGAACTTGCATAGTTTAATTTTAAGTGTTTGAATTATTTCGTTTGTGCTTTAAAATTTGAAGACTATATATGAGTTTATACATGCACTACCAGAAAAGAGATTTGGGATAGGTTGTATATCATCTTCGAGGGAACAAATGAAGTAAAATATTCTAGGCAAAATATTCTTTTGCATGACTACGAAATTTCTTCCATGAAATCTAGTTAGACTATCTCTGAAAGGTAGACTAGGTTCGCTTAAATAGTAACAACCTTGCATACACTTCGTAGAGATTTATGTAGTTATGAAATGGTCAATAAGATTCTACATTGTTTGCCTAGATTTTATGATACAAAAATAACTACAATTACTAAATCAAGAGATTTAAATGTTTACTCTATTGACAATTTGCTTGGATCACTCATTGCCTATGAGTAAGGGATGAGTCAAAGACAAAGTGATGTAAGAGCAAATAAAAGAGAGAGAATAGTGGCACTAAAAGCAAATAATTTTATGATAATAACTCTTCAATAGATGAGGATGATGAAATAGCCTTGATGATGAGCCAGTTCAGGATCATTCTAAAAAGAAAATAAAAACATCATCAAAATAATTGGAGCAAAGGTAAAGGTCACAAATATACTAATATTTCATCTGATACAATTTGCTTTGAGTGCAGGAAGCCATGACCCATTTTAGTTGATTGCTGCAATCTAAAGACTCACCTAGTCAAAGAAAAGAGTGAAGAGAAACAGAAGTATAAAAGGGGATAGCAAAAGATATAGAACATTTTTGGGCTGACTCTTCCTCAGAATCATCAGAAGAAGTAGAAGAGGTAACAAATTTATATCTAATGGCTAATGATAATCTTGATCAATATGATCAAGATGAGGTATGTCAACTCTCATATGATGATTTACTTATTATTTCAAAAAATATTCATAATTCATATATGAAGCTTAAGAAAATGCAAGCTAGTCTTAATACTGAATTTTTTACTTTGTAAAAAGAGCATGCTAGTTTAATTATGTAGAATTCTGCTTTAGATAACAATCATATGGCTTAATTAGAAGGGTTTGATGCATTATATATAAAGCATAATGATTTATATAATCCACATAATTACATATTGAGCTAGAAAAAGCATTTAAAGATTTAGATGAACTTGCATGTAAATTATATAGTAGTGAGCATGCATTAAAAGTCAAAGTGGCAAGCTATGAATATGCAAATAAATATTTACAAGCAAAAATTACTGAACTAGAATATAATAAATCACCACCTTCAATGGCTCAATGGTCCAACTCCTCAACACAGTTTGCATCATATAAACAAAAAGAGGCACAATCATCCGCATAGGTTAGTGAACCCATTTCTCGATGTTAGGTGTTTTTGTTGTGGCAAGTTAGGACACATAGCCTGCACTTACAATATCCACCGTAGGACACATTTAGTTTACAAGACTAAATTGCATTCATTACAGCATAAAATGTAAACATCTCATTCAATCAAGCATAAGGTGGAACGCAAACTCACTTGGGTTCCCAAAATTAATCTTTGAATGACATTATAGAAGTGCTCTCACAAAAGGCTTAATGAGAGCATGCAGTATCTTGACAGTGGTTACTCAGGGCATATAATTGATGATATGAACCAGTTCATTACACTAAAGGCCAAGTTAAGAGGCAAGGTGACATTAGGAGATAACACTACTAAGAATGTGGTGGGATCAAGTATAATTGGAAACTCTAAATAACTTATGATTAAAAATATTTTGTTAGCTGTTGGCTTAAAGCATAATTTGTTAAGCATTAGTAAACTATGTTATAAAGGCTTATATATAAAATTTATTTCTACAAAATGCATAATTAGCCTAGATGAAAAACTTGTGTTAGAAGGAAAATGAATGAACAATGTTTACATGTTAGACTTGAATTATATTGAATACTCAACTTCCTTATTTTTAAAAATAATAATAGATGATTCTTGGTTACGGTATAGGAGACAAATGTCATACAAGCTTGAAAACACTTATGAATATAACTCAGAAAGGCCTAATTAGAGGCATACCTAAGTTAGACTTCACTAAGGACCACCTATGTGATGCTTGCCAACTAGGTAAATAAGTAAAATCATCATTTCATTCAATCAAAGATATCAACACCTCTAGGCCACTAAAAATTCTTCATATTGACCTATTTGGAAAAGTTAGTACAACTAGCCTAGGAGGGAAGAGTGATAGTAGATAGCTTCTCTTGATTCACTTGGGTAAGATTCTTAACACAAAAGAGTAAGTCATTTGAGAAATTTAGAACCCTCTCCACTTGGATTTAAATAAAATTAGGATGTAAAATCTTAATAATCCATAGTGATCATGGTGACAATTTTGAAAATGATAGGTTTGAATGCTTTTAGGTAAGAACTTCTCTTCCCATTGGAATAGTTGAGAGAAAGAGAAGAACAATATTTGAAGTTGTTAGGGAAAAATTAGCAGAATACACTCTCCCTAGATATTTTTGGGCAGAAGCAGTGAATACTGCTTGTTATGCTTTAAATAGGGTGAATGTTAGAACGAAACTTAATAAGACACACTATAAACTTCTTAAGGGTAAGACACCAAATCTTTCCCATTTAAATATTTTTGGATGTAAATGCTTTATCTTAATCAGTGGTAAGTCAGCCTTCAAAAAATTTGATCCTTAATATGATAAGGGCATATTTTCAGATTATTCATCTACAGGAAAAGACTATTGAATCTTTAATAAGTGAACGCTAGTAGTAGAAGAGCCTTCCCATGTTATATTTTATAAATTAGATAAGATCTCTAAAGCTAAACTTGAAGAAGAAGAAGAAGAAGTTGAGGTCATTCAAGGGGTAGAAATCATTTCCATATGAGATTGTGTAGAACCACCGGTGCAATTTCCTAAAGATTGACAAAACACTTCTTTTGAAATCATAAGATATTTAGATTCTAATTTTGTAATAAGTAGGGTAAATAGTAAAAGAACTTCTAAATCTTGTTGGTTTATAGGACAATCCTTAGTTTTATAGTCCATTAGAAAATAAAATTCAGTACCCCTTTCCATAGCTGAAGCATACATATAGTAGTAGGGAGTTTTATTGCTCAAGTTTATGGTTAAAACAACATCTCAAAGATCATGCACTACCTATAGGAAGCATTTGAATTTTATGTGACAACACTAGTGCAATCTGTATATCCAAAAATCTAATTTAACACTACCACACAAAGCACATAGATATTAGGCATCATTTTATAAGAGATCATGTAGCCAAGGAAGATATAAAGATGCATCATATAGCTACAAGAGATCAATTAGCAGACATATTCACAAAACTAACAGACTATGACACCTTTAGCACCTTTAGGACAAAACTCAGTGTTAGAAATATTCATGCTTAATCCAAAAATAAATAAAATAAAAAATTATATTTGGAAATAATCAATCATATATGTTTTTAACTTGCATATTGTTATTCGTTTAGTCATTTTTTTATTTGTTGTTGTTTATGAAGTTAAACAAAAAAATGGTTATTCTATATGTGCTCGTTCATATATATTGTTTGTCATTTATGTTAAAAAATTTATTTATTTTTTTTGTTTGGTTTAAGATGTTTCCTTATCATCACACACACATCTTAATAAATCACCAAAATTCTCAACTTTTTATTCTTATCGTATTGTATGGTACCCAGCCGTGCTATATGATCTTCATAAATGAACATATCGCAACCCTCTATTTAATCAATGGTCCATATTAGCTCACAAATGTACACATCATACTGTATGAACTACTACTTGTACTGCATGATCCACATGTCACTAACCATTGAGGAATTCAATATGTATAGTATAAAATTATTGACATCTATACTATATGATACCTCCCTTCATATGTTATGATACACGTATCAAACTAGATTGGGATGAATTTAACTCAGCCGGTATTATAATAATGGCACTTTTGTACTATACGAACACCCAGTTGAATTGTATGATACTTTTTTTCAAATGTCCTATCGATGACTCCTCAGGATGAATGAAGCTCCTTTAGATCATCCAGTATGATATTGATCATACAATATAACTTGTCTGCTTATTCTAACAAGTCATCCATCTAAAATTATTACTCCAATCATATTGTATGATTGGTAAAAAATTCAATAAATTGGAAGGTTTTTTATGATTCAACTCACTCAACTTCCATCAAACTCTCATGCTCTCAATCTTTATGTCCAATGGCCAGTGGAAGCAAATGTGGTAGACTCATCCAAGGGAGCTCCTCCTCCCATCATTGCAATGATTGGTTTCTCTCCACCATAGTTGAAGATGCCTATTATAAAATCAAATATGTAAATATCTCCCCATCTCATATGTTAAATCGAATACCTTAAATTTTGAGGTTATTAACCTTTTTTCCTCCACCACTCTCAAATTTCTTCTTACCTTGGCCTTCCCCTTTAACTCTGAGCTCCTATATGAATTTTTAACTAACCTTACAATAAATTTAGAATGCACCTCCTTTACATTGTTTGTTTGAAAATGAAATGTAGAAACCAGTAAGGAAGATTTAGCAGAATACATTAGACTCTCTACCCAAGGACCTTGTCCCAAATATCTGATCTCAAATGAGTTTGATTGGACTTCCGTTAATCTACTTCTTAGGAATGTGCCCTCAAATCAACACGAACCCCATATCTAATATCTAACTTAGAATTCTTGTATCATCTAGCACGTCCTTCAAACATCCATTATACCTAAAGTTAGGGATCGAATAAACATAACCCCACTTATGTCTGTGTCACTTACTTAATCATGTTAGGTACTAAATTTGATAAAGCTCAAATGATGCTAGACTACATCCATAACTTAACCACTATTCGACATCCAACTGCCCGACATAAACATAACATTTCCTAAGGACTGGTTATATGGTACATCCTCGACACCAAATACCAACTCAATTTTCCTATTGCACTGATAATCTATCTATCTTTTATTTCAATGCCTCCTCCCATATTCTTTTCCATCATGGGCAAGAGCTTGTTGAGCTGAATTTAAATGAAGAAGGGGATGCTGCTCCTGCATGATGACCACCACCACCAATACCACCACCTACACATGCCTACTCTGCCAACCCTCAAGATGATATTGTTAAGCGGCTCGAGTGACTTGAAACTCGAATTGGTAAAAATGATAACATGTGGAAGATATGCAATGGTTTGGCAAAAATTTTATGTCGATAGATCATTAACTTGCTCCAACCATTCATTCTTTCAGACACCAAACCACCACATGATCAAGATCCACCTTTTGTGTGGTTTTTTTTTTTGGCTATGTTTTTTTTTCTTGCATTTTTTTATTTCTTTTGTTGTGTGATATTCTCTTTTTGGTGATGTCAAATAGAGGAGAAGATGCATATTTTCATTGATAGTATGTTATAATATTTTTAATATAATCTTCTACTTATATATTTTTTGTATTCTTTTTTTTTCATCTTAAAAAAAAACTAAAGAAAAAATTAAATTAAATTTTTTTTGTAACCTCCCAAAATTTTAAAATCCATCATCTAGTGAGGGGGAGCTTAGGAAGAAATAAAACTTAACTTACCAATCAACTAACATTATTACTATTTTTTAAAAAAAAGATGCAATTGCATTAAACTGGAAAACAAAGAAACTTATAAAGTTATACCTTTCCTGAAAAAGTCAATGAAACATGCAGGAAGATTGGATTCAATAAAAGAATCCCAAAAGAAATCTCCTAACAACGCATGCTTGGCACAAAAATCTGCTGATCTATTACATTCTCTATGAGCAAAAAGAAAACCCACTTTATTGAAAACTTGTAAGAAAGAAAGGTCCAGTTTGGTACCTTTGCTGGTCTTCAAGTTGATTGAATCTTGATTCATCTTCATGATATTTACATTGTCTCCTTCATTGATTATTCCATTGTATTCACAAAACCAATTTTGTATGTAGTTTCCAAAAGACATGATAGCTTTGAATTCCAAGTGAGCACTATCCCAATGAGTTAGCTTTCTACCATAAGCACATAGCAATATCCCTTTGTAGTCCCTAAGAATTCCAGCAATACCTGCCATGTTGTTAATCGATAGAGTAGCATCAACATTAAACTTAATCAAACCGTGAGGAGGGGGACACCAAGATTTGGACAGCAAATGCTGGTTGGTGTGCGAGTTTTTTTCAATTGAATTAGAATGGAGATGAGAAGAATGAGATATAATTTTAGCAACCGCATATGCTACAGGAATTTCAGTATTTCCATGCTTTGTCAAATTCCTAGATTTCCAGCTATAGAAAATTTCCACGGCATAAATCTTCAGAAGACCTTTTCCAGAATTCTTCTCAAAAGCCTTAATGCATTCATCCAGGTTTTGAAATTCAGGAACATTGAACCCACTTTTCCTCAATTCCTGTAATAAAGCCTTCAGCCTTTTGCACTTTATAATAATGTGCTCTGTGATTTCATTCTCATGACAGACTCTTAGACATTCATTAGAATCAGATAATTTCCTATGACAAAGCCACTCCATTGTTGGTAAAGCTCCGTTTAATGTTCTCCACCAGAACAAGAATACCTTCTAATCCACTTTCAACTTCTTCAACCAAATGTGCTTGGTAAACTTACTTTCCTTCTGAAACCAGATAGCCTCATTGCTTAACGCCGAAATCGTTTTCCCTGTATTGGATTGAATAAGTTCTAATTTATCTTCAGCATTATTTGATCCTTTCTCCATTTGCTGTATTAGCTTTGCCATATCCTCTGAAAACAATTCAGTTAATTTTCCTAAATTCTAGCTCCCATCTTCATTCATAAGAAAAGAAACTATCTTATCCTCAGTATCCATCGTATTACATAATGCTGGCCATTTGTTAATGCTTCTATCAAGTATCCAAATATCATAGTTTATGTTGATACTTTGACCATTGTTAATCTGCCATCTAACAATTGGTTTTAGATGTTCAATTCCATCTTTAATTAATTTCCATGCTGTAGAAGCACCTCTCTTGACTTTATCTTCCCATCTTATTGCTTCAAATTTTTTGAATAGAAATTTTTGGAGGAGAGATTCCTTATTCTGCAGGAACATCCAAGCCATTCTCGACCTTAGCGGTCCGTGACTTACCGCAGCTCCATGAATGCCAAACCCCCCTAAGTTAGTAGGTAGGCAAAGAGTTTCCCAAGCAATATAGTGTAACCCTTGCTTCCCATTTTCTTTGTGCCACAAGAAGCTCCTACAGATTTTGTCAATTTTTAATAAAATACTCTTAGGAATAACGTAGTATGTCACCTGATAGTTAATCATACTCGAATAAGCCATTTTAACTAGAAGAATTCTTCTGGCTAGAGATAGCCATCTAGCTCTCCAAGAATTTAGCTTATTCATTTCTTTCTCCATGGTGCTATTATAATCTTCAGCTTTTAATCTTCTGAGAACCATTTTAATACCCAAGTAGTGTAACTCTTTGACTTCCTTAAATTCCAAAATTTTGTTTATTTTTCCTATTCTGTTCTTGGACACAATGTTACCAAAGATAACCATGGACTTCTATAAATTAACCGCCTGACATGTCCATCTGCAGTAAGTTTTGAAAATTTTCTTCAAGATTCTTGCATTTCTACTGAAAGCTTTAGCCATTACCAGAACGTCATTAGCATACAGTAAGTGGGTAATCTTCTCAGTATTTGGAGCCAGTTTCATTCCCAACTATTCTTTATACCCGCTAATAGCTTTAGAGAGGAGATCTAAACATAAAATGAAAAGGCTAGGTGATAACTGACACCCATGTTTGAAACCACATTGAGCATTAATCCATTCTGTTCTTTTATCATTAATAACAATGGAGAATTTCAGGTTTGAAATACATTGAAGGACAAGTAGTATTAATTTGTCCGGAAATCCAGTCAATTTCAAAACTTTTTCAAGAGTTTCCCAGCACATACAGTCATATGCCTGTTCCATATCTATTTTAAGAATAAAAAAACTAGGTTTAGCAACTGAGGATCTCATCTTACTAACCATTTCTTGCATAATAATGCAGTTATCTGAAATGCTTCTCCCCTATATAAAAGCTCCCTGGAATTCAGATATTACATTCGGTAGGCAGTTTTTAAATCTATTCAAGATCATACCAGCAACCATCTTGTAGATTGTTTGACAAAGGCATATCGGTCTGTACTTAGAACATTCTCTAGCATTTTGAATTTTCGGGATTAACACAACAACCGTTTCCTTCCATTGTTCAGGCTTCTCCCCTATTCTGAAGAAAAAGTTCACGGCATTCCAAGTCTCCTGCTCTACAATGCTCCAATAGTTTTTGAAAAAATAGGCATTAGCCCCATCAGCACTAGGAGATTTATTATTCCCCATATTATTAAGGGTGAACTTCAATTCTTCCAAAGTGATTTCTGCGTCTAAAATATTCTTCAAATTTTCCTGAATACACTCAGAGTTTTTGAAAATCAGCCAGTTATTCAATTCACAATGCCGTTTGCGCCATTTCTGTTTGGAAAAGTTTTTCATGATACCATGGATATCTTCCTGATTAGAGACCAGTAAACCATCCTCCTTAGAAATTTGAAGGATCTGATTGCTTTTCTTCTAGGCTGATGCATAAGTATGGTAATAGCTTGTGTTCTTTTCACCTTCCTCCATCCATTGACATTTAGATCTTTGTCTCCACCAGGTTGCAATTCTAGCCAGATTGGTATTGAATTATGCTACCATGCTTCTCAGTAACAAAAGATTACCCTGATTCAATCCTCCTTCAGCTGCTTCTCTGTTCTGGAACTCCAAAATTTCCTGTTTCAGCACCTGATTTCTCTCATTTAACTCCTTCAATTTATTCTTACTCCAGTAAAAGAGATTCTTGAGCGATCTTTTAATTTTTCTTTGAAGAACATCATTTGCAGTACCATAATCCTTCTTACTCCAAGCCTTTTTGATAATACCTTTGGCTGCATCATATGAGCACCACAGATTTTCAAATCTGAAATCTTTTTAAAATTCTTTGTTTTTTCTTCTAGCTGTATTAGAACAGGACAGTGGTCTGAGGATACCCTTTGAAGATGCTTGATCACAGCATTAGGAAATTCCATGATAGCTTTGGAATTAAACCACATCCTGTCCAATCTTTCCCATAATCTAGCAAGTCCATCTTTATTGTTGCACCATGTATAATTGGGTCCAATGAAACTGACATCATGGTAGTCATTGTTGATCATAAACTCCTTCATTTCTTTTGGGCATTTCGAGAAAACAAAACTTTTTCCCCCCAATTTCTCATTACTACTGATAAGGCAATTGAAATCTCCTCCAACTAAACAAGGCATTTCACAGTTTACATAATTCTCTATCATTTCCCAAAGCTTTGTTCTTTCATACAAGCTTTTATTACCATAGACAATGCAAACATTAACAATTTTGCATCTAGGTGTTGTCAGTTCTCCTATATTACATTGATTGGAAGTCACAGTAACTTTGAAAGAGGTCGTTCTATGTTTCCATAGAATAAGTATACCTCCAGATTTTCCAGCCGCAGCAACATGGTGGAAATCCCATTCATTCCCCACCATCCTTTTAACATCAATACAGCTCAAATTCTCCATTTTTGTTTTTAGTAAGCCAATGAAAAAAATACCATTTTCATTAATCATGTTTCTGAGGTAGTGGGAGGCCGCCTTCTTATTTCCTACCCTACAATTCCATACTAAAATTGAAGACATTAAACAAATTCTGGGTTTAAGGCCCCAGCCTTTACTTCTCCTCCTTCGCCTCTTCTCGTTCTATTCTTCCCTTTGATAGGACCAAGCAGTTTCATCTCCTTAGCCAGTTTGGTTTTACCACTAGACATCTTCATGGTCACCTGATTAATTTCCCCTTGATTCTCCTGGAATTTATTTCCCAAAACTTCTGAAATGTTTTCAGAAAGAGATGTTTCCTTTTCTGACAACAGTTTAGCATTTCCTTCTTCTTCAATTTCTCCCCAAATTTCAAAAGGATTATTAGATTTCTTCACCTCCAGGACTGCCCTGTTTGCTGTAGTCCCTTCTGAAATTTCCTGAGCATTGTTTTCCATACCCAAGTTCTCCTTATTTTCTCGATTAAATTTTCCTTTATCACCTACCTCCACAGATTCCTCAATGATTTCACCTTCTTCAACAAATTGTAAATCCTGAGATTGAACTGGAATGATCAATTCATTATGGAGATTGTCTTTTATTTCTTCCACATTTGTTTTCTTTGATTTGATGTTAGAAGTCTTACCTCTCCGTGTCTTTTTCTCCACTGCTTTCCTTTCTCCAGTTTTGTTGAAATCTGTTTTGAAATTCCTTCTCTTATTATTCACCAACACCCAAGGGCCGTAGTTATCTCTTCTTTCCTATGATTTTATTATATTTGATTCCTGCAACTTATCTTTAACAGATACCAAGTTCTCAACAGCACTTTCTTTCAAACATTCCTCCCTCATATGGCCGATTTTTCCACAATCAAAGTAGAAATTCGAGACTCTTTCAAACTTAAATTTCTGAAAAAATCTCCCTCCCAGGCTTTCAAGCCAAACTCCAGCCGGTAATTTCTGATCCAGCTTGATTCGGACGCAGATTTTAGCGAACTCCCTTCTGCCCCAACTGAACATATTACCATCTAACATCAGCGGTTTCCCAATTGCAGCTGCTATCCTTTCTATGTTTTTTTCATCCCAGCATTGAAGTGATAACTGCGACATTCGCATCCAAATCGGAGAGGTAAGACCTTCCTTAGATAATTGGGAGAACTCCGGTGTCCATTTCTCCATTCCAATTATATGCTCCATCACAAACCATGGTCCTCCCATAAGAACTCCTTCCAAGGCTTCAATAGTTTTGAAAGAGCACAGGAACCACCCTTTCCCAAGAGTTATGAAATGAAAATTATCAAAGCGAGCCCACTGTCTTCTAAGTTCCCATGAAATTTCTTATGGCTTGATGTCTTTCCCAAAAACTTTGCAAACCAGCGATTTTTCCAGTAGGTTTGCATTCTTAATTTCATCCTCTTTGATTAATTGAATCGCCTCACCATCTTCTGTAAAAATGGCTTCTTCTTCTTGGAAGTTTAGATTAATGTATGGTTTCCTATTCCATATGTTGCCACTTATCAACTTTTCCAATTTCTTTTCAGTCAAAAGATCAGCCATCTGGTTAACATCAGTTTCTTTGTTCTGTTCTACAATCCCCTCTGCTTGTATAGCCTGCTTGCAGCAATTCGGGCTTTCAAGATTTTTATCTGATACATGACGATTGTCAACAATCATACTTTTATGCTGGTTAGCAATAGTTTTACCATAACCTTGAACAAAAATGTTCATCCCTGAGGAAGACATTCCCCGATCAATGCCAACCACATTAACACAAATTTTTCTCAATTTCTCCGGAGTCTTCGAATCCGAAATCACCTCAATAGATTTGCCTTTCCCATCCACATAAAGAACATCTTGAGATATATTGCCTACCTCATCATTAATGACCAAGAAACCTTTCGCACGTCTTCTACACGCCTTTTCCAAATTCAAAGCAGTTCTTGATCGACCTGCACTCGATTTCCTAATCTCCAAATCCTCCATGGAAATCGCACAAACCTTATTTAGGTTAAAGTTATCTGTCAAAGAATGACAAACATTTGCCTCCATGTGATTCCGGTGAACAGATCACCGGCAGCAGAACCCGCGAACACCAGAATTCAAAACTTTCTCTCTCTACTTCTTGCAGCTTCTCTCTCTACCCGAAAACACCAGAATTCTATTTTTTTTTTTACTTAACATTATTTGACATCATTAAAAAGGAGAGATTGTTAAAATCCAGGATCCCTATTCTATGATTTTGATGATGACAAATAATATTGATTTAATTATTAGTTTTTCCTTGAATATTTTAGATGTTATTTTTGTCTGTAAGCACTAATTTTTTAGGTAAAATACACACCGCTCAAGACAGCTGAAGACTCAAGACTAGGTAGAATAGGATGTGAAAGAGTATTTAATTTATATGTTATTCATTTTTTAATTCTTGAGCCTGGCCATAAAAGAGTGTATGCAAATTAGGTGACCATATACACACATGGGGGGAGATTTTTTAAATAAATAAATTTTTTTAAATACAAATTATATTGTATGATTTTCAATCATAATGTATGATCTGCTATTTGAGAAAAGGCTTAACAGCTAATTGGAAGATTAGTTTCTATAAGGTAATTAACTATATGATCTTGATTGTACTTTACAATTTGTTTCGATCTGAAAACCCTAATAAAACCATGAATTTTTTTTCTAATCATACGATATAATATTAATATCATACTGGATGAACTACTTTAAATTAACAAACCATCTTATACAAAGTATATAGTACGGGTCAATTAATAGAGATGGTTTTTAGTCATCCTAGGATTTGTCTCGTTCAAATAGAGAAAATATAATAGATCATACTGGATGATATCTAGATCGTATTGTACAATTTACTAAAAAATTGTGAACTATTCATTCTCCTTCATACTAGATGGGATTAGTTTTGAACTGGTCGTACTGTCCAAACTTGGATCGTATTATACAAATAGTGACGACTAACTTTAATTTTTATGGTTTCTTGAAGCCTATTATAAAATAAATTCTTTAAACATTTTCTAAATATATGTGAAGAGAGGAACATGGATAAAGAAGGAAGTCTTAGAGGGATCTTTTGAAGAAAATCAAGGTTTGTGAGGGGAAGGAGAAGGTGAGATTGAGCATGAGGGAGAAGGAATGTAAGGCGAATCACATTGTTGCTTTGGGCTACCTGCACACTTGCTTCTCCCGTGGCCATAATAAGTCATATATGAGCTCTATCGAGAGGCTTCTTAGTGGGTTCTCAAGTTTCTCTGGCTTCTCTAGGAGGGAGAAAAATGAGTCATGGTTCTCTTTCTATGAAAGGTGTTTAGGTCCTCTACAACAAAGGGTTGGTGAAAGAGAGTTCAATTAGGGCTTCTCCACCTTCCTGAGGGAGAAAATAGAGAGTCACTTCATGTTAGTGTAGTACTTAGAGTGGAGGACTCAGGATAGTAGATGTAGGTCAAAATTTGAGTAAACCACTACAAAATCTAGTTTGTTCGTTCTGATTTTACTTTTGGCACTTCAAGTTCATTAACTACTTGATAATTTTTTGAGATCTATTTTCTATTTTGATAATTAGAATTTTATCATCACTATTTCTCAAGTAATATTTAATTTGTTAGCTTCCGCATACAAAATTAAAATTGCTTATTTTTAAGTGTTTTGAAAGAAAAATAAAATAGTACTCTTACTTAGGATTATTTTAAAAGCACTAATTCACCCCACTCTTGGTGAATCTCATACTTTCACGGATGGTATAGAATTCTTAGTTTAGGGGAACTTCAATTAAAGATCCTAACATATATTTAGCAAATTTCTTATAAATTTGTATAACATTTAAGTACAATGATTTTAGTGATAAATCCATTATACTTAGATTGTTCCCATTTTAAATAAGAGACAAGAAAAAAATGTTGCAAAATTATGTACTCCACAGGATATATTTCCACATAGAATGAGTTGGCCAACAAATTTCTAGGAAAATATATCCTACCTACTAAGACTATCAAACTTAAAATTGATATTACTTCCTTTACTCCGTTAGAAGGAGAATCTATTTGTGAGAGTTGGGAGGGATTCAAGGAGAGACTTCAATATTTCCCTCACCATACCTTAATTAATTGGTTGATTATTAAACATTTTACTATTGATTGGTGGGATCCCTTGGATTCATAATTGATGCTACAACTATGAGTTCTTTCATGTGAAATCCTTTTGAGGATTCCTATAAATTAATTGAGGAAATGGAAAAAAATAATTTCTAAAGACATGTTGATAGGGTGAATCTTAAGAGAGTGCAGAAGCTATAAAAATGACATTTTATCCATTTTGGTAGCTCAAATTTATGCTATTTCTAGGAAATTGGATGAATTATATGTTAATAGCAATCTTAGGAGATATAGTATCGTTACACCAAGATATGTAGCATCGTGGCGCAACACCATAGAATTTGAACAAATGTATTTCGAAAGGAATAGGAAGGAATCTTTGGAAAAAAATTGTTTTGTAGTTAGGAATGCAAATGAATAATCAATCTTGCTCTTAAAAAATTTAAGATCAAGTAGAAAAATTGGCATGGTTGATTATTTATGAAACATTGGTAGAATAATGTCATAATATCCAACTAAGAATTGTTAAAGGGGTAGGAGACCCTTATAAAGAGAAAGACCAACCCTAGGATAAAGTTGATATAGAGGAACATTAAGAATATAACACACTTCTAAAAAACCTGAACCTATAGAAGAACATGAAAAGGTTTAAAAAAAAAGTTGTTGAGAGACCGCCACCCCTTTTCCCTAAAACGTTGATCAGAAGAAATCTTGACAAATATATCCCATAGTTCTTAGAAGTGTTTAAAAATTTACCATTAATACACCCTTCTTTGACTCTTTATCATAAATGCCCACTTATGTTAAATTAATGAAGGATATTTTGAGTAAGAAAAGGAAGATTTGTGATTTTGAAACAATGGCATTAATTAAAGAATGTAGTGCCATTTTTCAAAAGAAGTTTTTTGAAAAACTTAAGTATCCTTATCACTCCTTTAACTGTTAGAGATAAACTCTATGGAAGAGATTTATGTGATTTAGGATATAGTAAAAACCCCATGCCTCTATCCATCTTTAAAAGGTTAAATATTGGAGAGATTCAACCTTCTTTAATTACTCTTTAATTGGCTGATAGATATTTTATTTATTCAAAATGAGTATTAGAAGATGTTCTGATCAAGGTTAATAAGTTCATTTTCCCTATTAATTTTATTATTTTAGATATGGAAGAAATGGAAATACATCTCCATTATGAAGACCTTTCTTAGTTATAGGGAAAGCTATGATTGTTGTTCAAAAGGGAGAATTAACTATGAGAGTTCAAGATTAGGTGGTGACAATTGATGTATTGAAATCTATAAAATTCCGTTAAGAAATAAATGAAGTTTTAGGGTGGATTTGGAGGACATATTATCAGAATATCTCAAGGAAAAATTGTTGGAAGGAGGTGTGATTAATAAATAAGAAGCTGAGCTAGAACTAAATACATCTAATGGGACCAATGAAATAAAATCTTAAGAAGAATATTATATTAAAAGACATTTTGAATTATTGGAAACTTCATCTATAGATAAAACTATGAAACAATCTACTGAAGAGGCCCTAACTTTAGAACTTAAAGCCATAACTTGTCATCTTAAGTATGCATATTTGGATAAAAATTTCACTCTTCATATAATCATTTCTACAAATCTAGAATAACACCAAGACATTGAATCGATTAAGATTTTAAGTATCTATAAAGAAAATTTTGGGTTGACTATAGCTAACATTAAAGGAATTAATCTCTCCATTTTTATGGATAGAATGTTATTGGAAGTAAATTCTATACCTAAAGTTGATCCTGAATGAAGACTTAATCAATCCATGAATGCAGTTATTAAAAAATTGATTCTTAAATAGTTAGATGCAGGGATTATCTACCAAATTTTTTATAGTTCTCTGGTTAGTCCAATTCATTATATTCCTAAGGAGAGAGGATTGACTATTATATAAAATGAACATAATGAATTAATTCCCACTAGAACTATCATAGGTTGGAGGACTTGTATTGACTATAGAAAATTAAATAAAGAAACAAGTAAAGATCATTTTACTATGCCATTTTTTGATTATATACTTTATTGGTTAGCATGGCATCCATTTTTATTACTTTTTAGATGAAAATTCTAGTTATCATTAAATTCCTATTGCACTTAAGGATCAAGATAAGACTACTTTCACTAGTCCCTATCAAACTTTTGCTTTTAGGAAAATGCATTTTGGTTTATGTAATTCTCATGGTACTCTCAAAGATGCATGATGTCTTTATTTTTAATTTTAATGGAGCGGTGGGGTATTGAAATATTCATGGATGATTGCTTTGTATTTGGCACTTAATTACTATTTTAAAAAGATGTGTTGAAACATATTTAGTGCTAAATTGAAGAAATGTTAATTTATAATAATTGTAGGCAATGTCTTAGGGCATAAAATATCTTGGGATGGATTGGAATTAGAAATTGAAAAAATTTAGGTGATTAAAAAACTTCCTCTACACAATTTTTTTAAGTGGATAAGAAGCTTCTTAAGACATGCTGGCCAGCATTATAGTAGATAAAAGGATTTCTCAAAAATTTATAAGCCATTTTATCATCTATTAAAGAAAGATGTTCCTCTTATATTTGACTCAACATACCATAAAGCTTTCAATACTCTACAATATAATTAGACTAGTGCTCTTGTTATTATTGCTCTTGATTGGCCTTTACCTTTTGTAGTGATGTGTGATGCAAGTTTTGTTGTTGTTGGTGCAGTTTTGGCACAAAAGAGAGATAAGAAAATCCATGTTAACTTTTTTGTTAAAAAAACTTTAAATTCTACTCAATATAATTATACAAACACTAAATAAAATTATTAGTTGTTGTTTTTTAATTTTAACAAGTATAGATCTTATTTGATTGGGACCAAGGAAATTATGTACTCCACAAAAGAAAAAAAGAAAAAAGGGCTTCAAAATAGTTTTAGTTGAAAAGAAGAAGAAAAATAAAAGAATCAAAACAAAAAGATGAGTACATTCAAATATTAGTATGAATGAAGCCATAGGATTGGAAATAAAATCTTACACATAAACTAAAAGGATAAGATGGGAGAGATAATACAAGGGATTGTGAAATAGTAAAAGTAAAATTTTAACTTCCTTCATATCTAATCATTAAACTCAATTATTCACTTCAATAATTAAATGATAATGATTAAATCTATTACATATAATTTTAAATTAGCTTATAATTATAATGATTGAGTAGTTTAACTATTAGAATTTTTCCAAACTAGAATCATAGCCATGTCCATTTTTAGTAATTCAAGATAGTGTTGTATTATCCTATATTTTAGTAATTTTAGATTGTAATTTTTTTATTTTGGTTATTCAATTAATCAAAATTACAAAAAATTTATTTGTCTGAGGACCAACAAGAATTTAAGCTAGAAAGGGTTTGATGAGTTCAATTAAAGTTATGTTCTATAAGTTAAAGTGCAGTGAAACTAGTTTGCTTTAGTTGTATTTGTGCAGGAAAATGCAAGAAATGTGAAAAAAATTTAATCGTGGAACACTACTAAGGTGTCTGACACTACATCATCGTGGCACCATCACAGACACCATTGGATCGCACAATATAGACATGGAGGCACCTAGTCTATGTTAAATTGTGCCTCATCATTGGAGGATCCAGCAATGTAAAGCTCAGTCTCTATCTACACAACTAAGTGGAGAACCATATGGACACTACAACGCTAAACCATTAGCACCGTCATGGCGCTATAGTTGTAACCTTTAGAACATGATCTACTTGTGAGGCAACATGTCTATTAACTAAATAGTGGGTCCACACCTGTAAGTACTATAGTAAAGGAAATATTTCAATGATACAGCGTTAGTTCATTTTATGGGCACCGCGATGCAATTATCTTGAGCACTGTAATGACATAATTCATTTTCTATTTTTTTCTTATAAATTTTCCATTTATAATGTTAGTAAGAAGTTTAGTCAATTCATTGAATTTTGTCTTAACAGTGCTTCTTTGTAATTTCCTTATGAGTGACAACTAAGGAAATTCAGGAGCATTGGATCCACTTTATAAGAGTATTTGGCCAAAGTTTGTAGAAGTAATTCAGAAAGTTTAAGGAAGAGTGTAGAGGAGATTATTGAACCCATATAGTGATATATTTTCTTTTGTACATTTTTTTTTAATTTTGTGTAATAATGAAAATGTGTTTATTATTATTTTTTTAAAGAAAATGCAACTAAGTGCTTTTAAATTTTTTTAAAAACAAATAGCAAGAACTAATAAAAAACTTTAGATTCCTCCTTTAATAATGAAATAAAGGTAGGAGGAACCTTATTTAAAACTAAAACATCCCAAATAAATGAACTAATAATAGCATAGTTAGCACATAGATCCGCTAACTTATTGCACTTTCTATCTATACAAGTAAAGATAACATTTCTAAAGTCTTTGAACATACATCTCAAATCGGCATTCTTGTAAAAAAGCTCATCTTGGAGATCCTTGTTGACATTTACATTATCACTTTCAATGAAGATGCCGTCATAATCCAGCATCCATTCTTTAAAAACTTCTTTGATGGATTGAATAGCAAGCATTTCAAGCCTTGAGACATCCCAGTGAACACAAGAATATCCAAATGCTAATAAAAACCTGCCTTTGAAGTCTCTAAATACTCCCCCAATTCCACCTTTATATGATTGAAGTAGAGAAGCGTCAACATTTATCTTGATCCAACCGGGTGGAGGGGGATGCCAATGAACATCCAACATCTTATAAAGCTGATTGACACCCCATTTACCCGAGACAACCACAACATTTGAAGTTGAAATTGAAGCCATAGAGAGTGACTCCATTGCAATTAATAAGGAACCAACCTCTTTGCCCTCATGAAAAGGATTGTTCCTTGCTTTCCATGTGACGTAAATAGAATTACAAAATAGGTTTACCAGCCAGTAATTTTGATTTGATATCCAAAATAAACAATCTATGAACGAGTTGAAGGTTGGAATTTCGAATCCCCACAAGTTTAGATGCTGGAACACCTCACAGAGCTTTTTACATTTGACAACTATGTGTTCAATATCTTCTATCATATTGCAACCTCTAGGACATCCATTTTGTATTTGTAATCTTCTATAGCATAAGAATTCAAATGTCGGGATTGATCTATTAAAAAGTTTCCACCAAAATCCTTCAACTATAGGTGAGAGCTTTGCCCTCTTTATCCAACTCCAATAGCAAATTTGATGAAAATTATGAAATGAAGCTTCAAAAGCCATGGTGTATATTGATTTGTCTGATCTGTTGTATATAAGCTCCAAGCAGTCTTTAGACAAATCAGCAGATATGTTAGTTTGCATTATCAAACCAACAAGTTTTGAAACAAATACCTTTTTTAGTTCCTCTACATCCCATCTTCTATTTGAAATAAATCTATCCACCGAGGCTTCTTCTAGTTCTTGGGGAATCAAATAAGTTGGCCATTTATTCAGATTTTTATCCAATACCCAAGTGTCTTTAAGAGCATTTATAGATTTTTGATCAGTAACATTCCACCTCACAATTGGTCTTAAGAAGTCTCCTCCTTTTTGATTAATTTTCCAAGCTGTAGTACCTTTCCTTTTTGAAAACCAATTTTCAAAAATGAATCCATATTTGGGAAATAAGTCTCTGGGCAATAAGGATTCTTCCAATTGATTGTATCTCCATGCAAGTTTTGCTCTTAATGACCCAACTTTGTCATAACAAAGAGTGAAGTCCTCTTCCACCCCATTTAAGCAAAAAACCTTCCAACTAACAAAGTACATACCATGACTCCCATTTTTTTATTCCAAATGAAGCTTCTACACAATTTGTCCATCTCCTCAAGAATACTTTTTGGAATCATGGATCGAGTACTATGAAAAATGGTATAAGAAAGCAAAATCGTCTTAACTAAATTTATTTTTCCCACCAAAGAAATGAATTTTCTTCCCCAAATATTGGTCATTTTTTGAGCCTTTTCAATAATAGATTCGAAGTTTTGGCCAACTAACCTTCTCAAGGATATCTTTGTCCCCAGATATTGAAATTCTTTAACACTTTTGATCCCCATAATATGGTTTATTTTTTTCTTCTTCCTTCTATTTACAGCTTTCCCAAAAAGCACACATGATTTGTTAGCATTCACTATTTGCCCAGTCCAACCACAGAAATCATTTATTATGCATTGGATATTTTTGACCTCCTTCACATTTGCTTTTGAAAAAAATTTTGATATCGTCCGCATGTAACAAATGTGAGATCCTGGGCCCATTTGGAGAAATGCTTATACCATAATTCTCACCTCTTTGTTTAAAAGCATTTGTCAATAATTGAGCACAAATAATGGACATATAAAGTGATAAGGTACAACCTTGGCGAAATCAACATTTAGCCTCAATCCATTTTGATGAGCTTCCATTAATTAATAGAGAAAATTTTGATTTTGTAACACATTCCATAATTAAAGAAGAAATTGTAGATGGAAACCCAAAATACCTCATAGCTTTTTCCAATGTTGGCCATCCCATGGAGTCATAAACTTGCTCCAAATCAATCTTGAAAGAAACCATATAGCTAGAGTTCTTTGAATATCTAAATTTGTGGAAGATCTCATGGGCTATCATGATGTGATCCAACATATCATTGCCCTTCAGAAATGCTGCTTGTTCAATTTAGATTACTTTGTGAATGACAGGAGATAATCTGTTAAGTTTGACTTTGGCCGCCACTTTGTAAATTACATTACACAAACTAATTGGTCTGAAGTTGGCTAGATATATTGGGTTAGATATTTTGGAATCAAAACGATTAGAGTTTCTTTCCAATTGGAATTCATCTCTCATATTAGAAAAACTGATTTAAAGCTCTCCACAGATCTTCCTTGATGATGTCCTAATAGCCTTTAAGAAATGAGTAAGTGACACCATCATTTCCTGGAGCTATATAGTTCCTAGAATTTTTTATGACCATCTCTACTTCCTTAACAGAGAATTCTCTTTTTAAACTGCTGACATGCTCCTCCTCCAAACAATAAGTAGACTTCATCCATCCTTCCAATATGCACTTCCTGTACTCTCATTTCTTCTAAAAAAATTGAAAGAATCTTTTTTCAATTTGGTGCAGATCTTCCATCTCTGTCACATCATCATTTTTGAGTTTATTTATAAAATTAGCATTTCTCCTTGCACTTTCATAGGCATGAAAAAATTTTGAATTTATATCTCCTTCCCTAGCCCATTTCACCTTGGCACGTTGTCTCCACCAAGTGTTGAGTCGAGCTAAGTTTGAATTGAAATCTCCTACCTTCATTTTGAAAATCACGCAATCATCACCCGAGAGCCCTTCTCTGCTTTCTTTTTCTTGTAGCTCAAGGATCTCCTTACTGAGACAATCTTTCCTTTGAGTAAGAGCCTTGTGTTTATCTTTGCTCCAGTAGTATAAAGCCTTCAACATCCTCTACAGCTTATAATTGAGAAATTTGCTAAAGTCTCCCACTATTTTCTTGCTCCAGACTTTCTTTAACACAACAAAACATGCTGGATTAGAGATCCAAACATCTTCACATTTAATAGTTTTTATTAAGGAAAGCATTGTAGTTCAACATATTCAAAATAATTGGACAATGGTCTAGGGCAATTCTAGCTAGGTGCTTTACCACTAGCCGATGAGGAGAACTTAAGGCAATTGAATTCAAATAGCACCTATCTAGTCTTTCGAGGGTTCTATAACCTCCAATTTTATTATTGCAC
This sequence comes from Dendrobium nobile, assembly GCA_022539455.1. Lineage (NCBI taxonomy): Eukaryota > Viridiplantae > Streptophyta > Magnoliopsida > Asparagales > Orchidaceae > Dendrobium > Dendrobium nobile. The sequence goes on along the minus strand of CM039728.1, from coordinate 22,414,598 downwards.
CATATGTATTTGGGTCTAATACACCTCACCTCATGAAGGTCATTGGATACAAGGATGGACTCCATTTCATTGGCACCCAATGAGTAAATGAATCTCTTCCCACCTCTTTTGTCATCCTTATTGAGGAGACAATTAAAATCACCTCCAATGATCAATGCTTTGTCCTTTATAGAGTATAACTGCAACTTTACCCATAGCATTCTCCTCTTATATACATCTGTACTACCATAGATGGTAGCAATTCTCCAACTTCCCTTGTTTTGGACATTTATCTCCCCAATGATGAATTGGCTTGAAGATTCTAAATCTTTAAAAGTAGCCACTTCTGATTTCTAAAGAACCATGATTCCATTAGATAATCCAACCGAAGTGACTTGAAAAAAATGCCAACCTACTCCAATTAATAGATCTAAATCTTTTCTACTAAACAAGGCAACTTTAGTTTCCAACAAACCCATACAAAAAAAAAAAAAAAACCATTTTCTTTTACAAACTCTTCAAATATAGGGAAGCTCTCCTCTTCCTAGCTCCCCTGCAATTCCAGAAGCCAATGGAAGACATTAATGCAAAAGAGAGAAAGGATTCCCCACTTTTTCTTTTTGATTTCCCTGCAATCTTCTGCTCCTTGAAGTCAATTTTATAGGGCCTAAGCCCTTAAGCTACTTAGAATCTTTCTTTTTTGAGCCTGATTCTTTTGCTTCCTCCATTTTTTCTTCATTACAACAACCCATCATGCTACTGCTATGTTTCATGAAATTAATGTTTCCACAAACAATTGAAAACACATCTTTACTAGGAATAACAATTTCTCCTTATGCAATTTCATCACTTAATAGTTTGAATTTGCTATTGTCAACAGATATGCCTGGGAGTAGAGAATCCATACCAGAGCTAGCATTTTCCTCATTCTGCTGAATAACTATAGCTGGTGCTTCTCTAGAGTTTTCCACCCTCTCTTCCATGGATACAATAACATCATTCAACTCCAGAGCTTGTCTTCCGTCATTTTCAACTGTTGTTTTCTCCACTTTCCTATACACCATAGGATTCTTCGCTTGAATTTTAAAGTTGCCCGTATGAACACTTGAGTTATTCTTAGAATTGATTCTTGGACATTGGTCTTTAAACTTAATTCTTCTGAAGTTTACATGAATCTAAGGTCCGTAATAAGCTTCATTTGATACTACCTCTTTAATCAAGCCTTCCTCACTACAGGACCAAATTTGTAGGTAATACAGAAAATAAGATGGAAAATTAAGGTTTCCGGCACCTTTTATGTCGAAACATTTTTTGGCGTCTTTTGTGCAGGTTACAATTCATTGAGTTTAAATTGGTCGGCATCTTCTCCGGTGGTAAATCTACCAGCTATTTCTGTCGTAAAATCCGCCGCTTAAAATGAAATTCTTGTAAATTCTGACATTAACACCGATGTATAAAGCATCGGAAACCTACCGACGAGTGTTCCACTGAAAAAAATGCCGTTGTGTTTCAGTCGCAGAATATACCGGTGTGAACGATCATACTTACCGATGACAAAAAATTTGCCGGAACGTCTGATTGTAATAGTGTGTTTTCCCGTAGTGCCTCCTGAGCTGAATTTGAATTAGAGGTCAAATTTTTGTTTTGGACTGGTTGGAGTTCCTTCACTATTTTTTCTAGACATTGGTCTCTCAGATGTCCTATTTTGCCACAGCAAAAACAAAAGTTAGGAATCTTCTCATATTCAATCCTTTGAAAGAATTTTCCCAAAGATCCTTCAACCCAAACTTCCAATGGAAGCTTGGAATCCAAGTTTATACGGACACAAATCCGGGCGAATTCCCTTCTACTCCATTGGAATTAATTCCCATCTATCATACACGGCTTCCCAATCATTGAAGCAATTCTACACATGTTGATTTCATCCCAGCATTGTAGAGAAGGTTTGGCATTCTAATCCAAACCGGAGACAAGAGGCCTTTCAAGGATAATGCAGAGAATGCATGCGACCATTTGTCCATGCTGATTATATTATCTTTTACATACCAAGGCCCACTGGATAAAACAGAGTCCAATGCCTCTTGTTCATCAAATGCACATAATACCCATCCCAAACCAAGTATTGTAAGATGAAATTTATCAAACTGAGACCATTATCTTCTCAATTCTATGCAAATCAATGGGAATGGGATACTTTCACCAAATACTTTAATAACCAGTGATTTTTGGAGCTTCACTAAATTATCCAGCTCATTTGCCACATGATGTTTCACCACCAAGTTTTCTCCTCAAAAATCTTTCCCAATGTCCAGATTAGAAACATTGATGTTATTTTCTTTAGCAAAGCATTTGGTAACAAATTACTGGGAGTCTTCAATTTTGATACATTCTGAACCATCTCCTATGTACAACCAGGAAGTTCGGCTTCTTCAAAAACATGAACTTTTACCTATTGATTAACAACACCTTCAGGTTCCAAATTCTCCTCAAGGATTAGATTATGATAATCAACATTGTCTTCCATCTCCAACCCTAGATTTAGTTGGACATTTATTTGAATTAGATGTCGACGCTTCACCACTTAAAACTTTAGCCATTCTTCTGGATTCAGACGGAGAATCCTTTCTATGGAAACTTATAGATTTCTTAGTGATGATGTTTTTTCCTTTCCCAGTAACATCAGCTAGTTTCTTCTGAATCAAAAGACCACCTTCATTAATAACTAATGGTTTCCCAGTCATAAAACGAACCTTCCTGTCCAGATTGTTCAGAAATGCCTCGTCGCCAATATTCGGAGGAGAAGAAGCCAGTCCTGAACGATATGAGAATAACGGAGTCGAAATAGCACGTCAACGCTCAATTTGACTGCCTACTATTGAAGACGGCCGGTGACCATTCACCGCCATGAAAATTGCGAATCATAATATTTGAAAAAAACTTCATTTCTCTCACTAGAAAACCCAGAGTTTCTCTCTCTGATTTTTCAATATAACTAAATTCTCTAATTTTTCACAGGTTATTCAGGTCTAGCTAAATTCTCTAATTTTTCATTGAGGCTATAATTGTAATGTAGAGTATTAATGAATTATCTTCATAAATAATTTTATGATGTTTTCAATATATCATGTCTTCATTTAACACTAATAGAGTTCATATGTGTGCTTAATATCAGGTGTATGTGGAGCCTAAGAATATGAAAGAAGGCACAACTAGATATATTGGATTGGCATGCTGCAAGCATAAGAATATTGCTTGACAAATACAAAATAAATAGAGATGAATTTTAATGAGGGGATTTTAACATAACATGATTTACTTAGTCTTCTAAGATTTTCATAGGATGGCAGACTATGAGTGCTTAGAGTGGTATTGAAGCTACAAGGGTTTAATCTATCCTTTATCTCTTCACGCTTAACTAGGTAGTCATCAATGCATATGTTCTAAATAACATCAATATAAAAGAGAATTATTAGGAAATATATTGTATTTATATTCAATCAATAAAAATCAACTAAAAATAAATTTAATATGTCATGGGTGTTTTATGCAATGTCTCTTTGCTCTGGCTTTTGAGGCGATTCAAAGGTGATTCTAGGGCTTCTCTTCGTGCGATCATTTGGGGTCTTCCTAGTTGGATTTCCTTAGGTTTTTTGCTCTAATTTTTGTGTTGTTCATTTCCACAGCTTTTATTTCTCTTTTTTCTTCAAGGGCTCTCCGTATGGTTTCGTTTTCGATTTACCCGTCCGAGATCTGTGGCTTCTTCTCTTGGTTTGGTTTTCTTCCCATGGATTTTGTCTTTCTCATGTTAATTATGATCTTTTGTTTTGTTTTGAGCATCATTTTATGTGGTTTTGGGGGATGATAACCCCGTCGTCATCTTACCCTCCATTGGCTTCTACTCTGAATGGTAAATCTTGATCGTTCAAGGATGCGCTTGCTGGAACTTCTACTTCTTCCCCCCTTATGATTTACTCAATCATCATTCAAGGGCTATTCGGCATTAATGTTTGACACTTCTGCTGTGGCTCAGTTAGCTGCCTGTTTCGCTCTTACTCTTGTGGGTATGTTTGTTTTTAGACGTCCTAATCTAGACGTTATTCGCAAATTTTTAATGAATTTAAAGCTCTCTGGTTCCTTTCAAATTTGATTACTTAATCCTCATCATGCTGCGATTCAATTGAGCAATGACTTGGATTATAGTCAAATTTTTTTAAGGAGATCGTATTACATTCAGGCATGCCAAATGAGGGTCCTTAAATGGACATTTGAATTTGACTTCTGTAAGGAATCACCTATTGCTCCTTTTTGGGTCTCTTTTCATAATATGAGGCTCCATTTTTTTAAATCTAAAGTGCTTTTTGGACTTCTTCTATCTTTGGTAGGCTTCTACAAACGGATCAGGCTACGACTTCGATTTCATGGCCATTTGTGGCTCGTGTTTTGGTTGAGTTAGATATTTCTAAAAAACATCCTTCTGAAATATGGTTTGGTTCTAAATTAAATGGTTATTTCCAAAAGGTTCAATTTGAAAATTATCCAATTTTCTATTCTCATTGCAAAATGCACAGGCATGGTTTAAGTGAATGCTTTAAATTACATCCACATCTTAAGAAGGAAAAATAAGTGGTCAGGTTTACTAAAATACAAGAAGGAAATTTCAATGCTTACGTTAATGATTCTTTGAACAATATTGTGGTGGAAGGTAATGGAGTTTCTATCGAGGGTAATGTTGATGGTAATAGTCAGTCTGACTTTATTTAGGTTGCCCAGATTACCTCCACCTCTTGTGGAAGGGAACTCCTTAGTGCTCAAATCGTGGACCCCTCAATGGCATCTATACCTATTCTGTTTGATGGGGAGGAACAGACATTACCTATTAAGGCCAAGACTATAACTGATCCGTCTTATTCTATTACTCCTGTTTCACAATAAACTTTTCCCCAAATAGTTGTCTCTTATTTTAATACTGCCTATCCTAATCCCTATCAATCTAAGTCCGTGAATGAGTAGGTTAATGATCTTATTAATGAAAGAACTGATCCTCCTTTGTCAGAGGAAGATTTGTCTCTACAAGTTAACCCTCCTAATGCCCTAATCAAGGGTGTTAAGGAATGTTGTGGAGGAATTGAGAGGAATACTTCTACTTTGGAAGATGGTGCTTTTTATATGGAAGGTGAGATGCCTCCTTCTAAGGGGTCTTCAGGTAATTTAAATGATAGTAAGCTTCTCTTAATTGATCATTATCATTGCGAGGATTTTACTTTTTAAAACTTGTTAAATATGAGTTAGGTTGTTAGACCTAAGCTTTTGTCCAATGGCTAACTGAGAGGGGGGGGGAGGCGTGAATTGGTAATTTTAAAAACTTCCTCTTATTTTAAATTTGAAAAACTAATGAAATTAATTTTGAAATTATAAAAGCAATTTTTCAACCACAGATAAAAACAAGCACAGAGAAAATAAAAAGCAGCAGAAAATAAAAGACACAAGATTTATAGTGGTTCGGTCCAACATGACCTACATCCACTCTATGAAGTCTCCCACTTCAGGTATTGCACTATTACAACTAATGTCTCTTCTTTTACACCCACAGCAAGGCGGAGAAGCCTTCACAAAAAATCTCTTCCACCACTACCCGGTGCAACAGAGAACTTTCATCCTTTTACACTCTCTAAGTATAGGCAGAGAACCTTCTGTTGTTCACACTCTCCAAGTGCAGGCAGAGAACCTTCCGCTGTTCACACTCTCCAAGTGTAGGTAGAGTGTTAAGAGAGTTTCTATTTGCATGTTTTACATTCTTGCAACTTGTATTATTTTGATGACTACAAATATTATTGTTTTATGTATAGATATCTCCTAACATTTTTTGAAAGATTTGTTTTTACTCTTGTGTGTACTAACAGTTCAGGAAAATCAAACTCCAAACCATGAAGACTTCAAATCAAAATTCAGCATACAATCCTTTGTAAATTGAAGTTTTAAATTGTTCTTTAAATTGAGAGGGAGTGATTGTAATTGAGTGAATAAAAATACACACACACACACATAAGGAGATTTTACATTATTTGTATTGATCGTACGGGATGAACCTAGTTCATACAGGACGATTAGGTTAGTTGTCTCCTCTTACGAGCATTTGAACGATCAGGAATCAAGAAAATTTTTCTAAGTACTGATCATCCAGGATGAAATTATTTTCATCCAAGGATGATTTGGGCTCTGTAAGAATTTCGTTCAGATAAAACCTATAATCGTTCCAGGATGACTTGGCCTCTGTAAGAATTTTGTCCAGACGAACTCAAAAATCATCCCAGGACGATTTCCTCTCTGTAAGAATTTTGTTTAGACGAAATTCATAATCGTGCCTGGACGAGTTTTCCTCTGTACAAATTTCATCCAGACGAAATCCTGATCATCCCGGGATAAAGTGAATCAACACTTCACATTCTTGCGGTGATATGCACTTTTTGGGAACCGACCTATGGAATAACTAATCGTCCAGACGAACTTAGTTTGTATGGGATGATAATCGTGTACGAACACAATTCATACCAATATTCATAAGGATCATTTCAGACACTTTAAGTAAAATCATCCGGGATAATCCACGATCGTAAGGGACGATCCATTTGTGTTAACTTGAAAATTCTGCAGTTTTGGATGGTTTTTCTTGTCTCTCCTATATAAGATCCAATTGTTACTACCACTTAATCTTTTTGCTCATTGATCTTCATGCTTATTGGAAGAAGAGTCAAGGAGAGAGTGTGAGAGAGCATTCAAAAGGAGGATTCCTACCACTGGAGCGTGAAGGCTTCACTTGATGTTAAAAGATAAGATTTCCTACTTGTGATTTGAGATTACTTCTATCTTTTCTTTCTTCATTCTAGATTTCTTGTGAGGAGATCTGTCAAGGAGATCCGATTCTCTGCCCACACTAGGAGAGTGTGAAAGGACGTCAGGTTCTCTACTAACACTAGGAGAGTGTGAAATGGCGTAGGGTTCTCTGCTCACACTAGGAGAGTGTGAAAGGATGGATAGTTCTTTGCTAATACTTGGGATAGTATAAAAGGATGACGGTTCTCTGTCGCACCGGGTAGTGGTGGAAAGAGTGTTTGTAAAGGCTTTTCTGCCTTGCTGTGGGAGAAAAAAGAGAGACACTATTGGTATTAGTGCAATACTTAGAGGGTGCCTCTGGGGAGTGGATGTAGGTCTGATTTAGACCGAACCACTATAAATCTTGTATCATTTATTTTTACTGCTTTTTACTTTCTGCATTTGTCTATTTAAAAAGTTGTGGTTGAAAAACTTTTTATAAAAAATTCATTAAAGTTTATTTTCGGTTCAACTCATCTAAAAGAGGGATAATTTTTAAACTATCAATTCATCCCCCCTCTTGGTAGCCTTGGGACATTAACTTGGATTTAACAACCTATTCACTAGACTCAATAAGTGGTATCAGAGCTTTGTTTCAAAATCATATGTTTAAACTACTTTTTGATTAACGTAGATGACTATATTTGGAAACTGAAATACACCCGAGGGTTACTCTATTACTAGACCTCCACTATTTGACAATATTTCTTTTGATTTCTAGAAAACATGCATGTCTACCTTCTTAAAATCACTTGATTATCGTATGTGGATCTTTATCCAGGAAGGATATACAAAACCAACTATGTTAGTTGATGGAGTTAGAGTTGAAACACCTTTTGCATACTGCACTGTAAAAGAACGTGACTTAGCACAACTAAACGCTAAATGTTTGAATAGTTTCTTTTGTGCTTTAAAATTTGAAGACTACATGCAGGTTTCCACTTGCAAAAGTGGAAAGGACATAAGGGATAGACTTTGTATAATATATGAGGGGACTAATTAGGTTAAACAATATAGACATAATATCTTATTGCATGATTATAAACTGTTTCGCATGAAACCTAATGAATCCATTTCTGAAATGTACACAAGATTCACTCAAATAGTCACCTCTTTGCATTCACTTGGTAGAGAACTAACGAATACCGAAATGGTTAATAAGATTCTTCGTTATTTACCTAATGCTTATGATGCTAAAGTTACTACAATTACTGAGTCTAAAGATCTAAACATTTATTCTATTGACAATCTTCTTGGTTAACTTTTTGCTTACGAGCAAGGAGTTAGTCAAAGAGAGATTGATGCAGTTGAACCACGAAAGGAAAAGAACATAGCACTAAAAGTGGAAGAGTCTGAGAGTGAACACTCACAAGCTGAGGATGAAGACGACATTGCATTAATGACTAGACAATTCAGAAGCTTTCTAAAAATGAAGCAGAAGAGACACCAGCAATGGAATAGAGGTAAATTTAATAAAAATGGCAAGGTTTCTAATGAAGTAATTTACTATGAATGCAGGAAACCTGTTCATATTAAAATTGATTGCCCAAAACTCAAAGTCACTCCTAGCAAGGAGAAGGTAGAGGAGAAACCAATTGTAAAGAAGGGCAAGAAGAAGTTTCAAAGAGCTTTCTGGGCGGACTCAGCTTCAGATTCATCAGAGACTGAAAAGGAAGAAGAAGTCACCAATCTTTGCTTGATGGCAGATAGTCTTGATCAGTCAGATCAAGAAGAGGTAAGTGACTTAACTTATGTTGAATATTTGAAGTTTCTGAAAACATGCATGATGCATATAAGAAAATGAAGAAAATGCATGCTAGTCTAAGTTTAAAATTTGAAGAACTTTAGAAAGAACATAAAATCCTTAGAAAAGTTGATACATTAATAGATAACAACCACATAAAACTACTCAATGAATTTGCTGACTTAAATAAAAATCATGAGAATTTAAAATCATCCTATGCGGATCTTGAAAAAGAATTTAAAAAATTTAAGGATGAATCGGAGAGCAAAACATATCGAATCAATTATATAAATCAAATCTTGGAAGATATGAATTCATTTTATAAGTTGAAAATAAAAGCTCTCGAGGATAATAGGATACCCCCCAAACTTGAAGATTTCACAAATCCTAAATTTTATCCTAAATATATGGAATCTCTTAGAAGACAAACAAATGGTAAAAGACTTAGGAATCCTTTTCCTAATGTTAAATGTAATAATTATGGATTGCTTGGACATATAGCTTACACCTGTACCTTGAAGATGAGAACTAATTTGGTGTGAAGACCTAAGATGCATAAACATAGACGTATCATACATGCATCTGATTATAAATTGTCAAAAGGAGAACCCAAACTTGTTTAAGTTCCCAGGTCTAACATTTGATATTTTTGTAGGGTCACTCTCACACAAGACCTTGTGAGAGCATATGGTACCTGAACAGTGGATGTTCAAAGCATATGACTGGAGATACTACTCAATTCATAATGCTAGAAGCTAGGAGTGGAGGCAAGGTTACACTTGGAGATAATACCACAAAGAAAGTGATTAGATCAGGTATGATTGGAAATTTGAAAAACTTTTTTATAGACAATATGTTATTGGTTGAAGGCTTAAAGCAAAATTTATTAAGTATAAGTCAGCTATGTGATAAGGGTTATAGTGTAAAAATTTTTCCTACTAGCTGCATATTAAGCCTAAATGGAAAAGATGTGTTAAATGGTAAAAGGATAAATAATATTTATATGCTAGATTTAAATTGCATTCAAACTTCGACTGCTTTTTGTTTGAAAACTATTTTTGATGAATCATGGCTTTGGCATAGAGACTTTGTCATTCTAGCATGAAAAACCTAAGGAGGATTACCCAAAAGAATTTAGTAAGAGGTATACCAAAACTTGACTTTACTAAGGACCACCTTTATGATGCATGTCAATTAGGTCAGCAGGTGAAGTCATCTTTTAAGTCTAATAAGGATCTTAGAACTAGTAAACTATTGGAAATTTTACACATGGATCTTTTTGGACCAGTTGGAACTGTGAGTCTAGGAGGGAAGGTATACAGATTTCTTATTGTGGATGATTACTCAAGATCCACTTGGGTTAGATTTCTATTTCATAAGAGTGAATCATTTGAGGAATTTAAAAATTTTTTGACTTGGATTCAAACAAAATTAAAGTGTGAAATTTTTCTATACAAAGTGAATTTCTATACAAAGTGATCATGGAGGAGAATATGAGAATGAGAGATTTAAAGATTTTTGTAAGGAGAAAGAAATTGATCACAACTTTTCTGCATCTAGAACCCCTCAACAGAATGGGGTAGTCAAAAGGAAAAATAGAACATTAATAGAAGCCGCCCGAGCAATGTTGGCAGAATTCTCACTTCCTAAATATTTTTGGGCTGAGGTGGTTAGCACTGCATGTTATGTTCTGAATAGGGTGAATGTAAGATCTAAATTAAATAAAACACCTTATGAGTTGCTAAAAGGTAGAACACCTAATTTGTCTCATTTGCATGTTTTTGGTTGCAAGGTATTCATTCATAATAATGGAAAATCTGCCTTAGGAAAATTTGATCCAAAATCAAATGAAGGAATTTTTGTTGGATACTCAAGTGTTGGAAAATATTATAGGGTATTCAATAAAAGAATTTTGGTAATTGAAGAGATCACACATGTTGTATTTGATGAATCTAGAAATTTAGAAGAGCCAAATATTATTGAAGATGAGATTGAGGATAACTCCCAAAAGATTGTTAGAATAAACTTAGAGAAAATATGGAAGAGAATTTGGAGAGAGAAAACCCTTTTCCTAGAGATTTGAGATTTTCTAAAAACCACCCAAGGGAATTGATTATAGGTGAACCTATTGAGGGTGTTAGAACTAGACATGGATTAAACAAGAAAGTCAATCATTCAGCCTTTATTTCAACTATAAAACCCACTAATATTGATCAAGCACTTTCTGATGAATTTTGCATATTGGTCATGCAAGAAGAGTTGAATCAATTTGCAAGAAATAAAGTTTGGGAATTAACTTTAAGGCCAAAAGATCAAAGTGTTGTTGGAACTAAGTGGGTATTCAAAAATAAATTGAATAACTAAGGTGTAGTCATTAGAAATAAGGCTAGATTAGTTGCTAAGGGGTATAATCAGATTGAAGGAATTGATTTTGAAGAGACTTTTGCCCATGTAGCCAGACTTGAAGCAATTAGGGTTTTGCTAGCCTTTGCCTGTTTTCAAGGATTCAAATTATATCAAATGGATGTGAAAAGTGCCTTCTTAAATGGCGTAATTGAAGAAGGTGTTTTTGTAGAACAACCACCAAGTTTTGAAAATTCAAAATACCTAAATCATGTTTTTAAGTTAAAAAAGGCATTATATGGATTAAAAAAGGCACCTAGGTCTTGGTATGAGAGGTTGAGCACCTTCCTACTTGAAAAATATTTTGAAAAAGGAAGTGTGGATACAACTCTTTTTTTGAAGAAATTTGGAAAGGATATACTCATTATTCAAATTTATGTGAATGATATCATTTTTGGATCCTCAAATAAAAATCTTTGTGATGATTTTTCTAAAATAATGAGTAGTGAATTTGAAATGAGTCTAATGGGAGACTTAAATTACTTTATAGGCTTTGGCATTAAATAACTTGAGGAATGTACATTTCTTAGTTAATCTAAATATGTTAAGGATATCCTCAAGAAATATAAAATGGATAATGCTAAACCTGTTAGTACACCAATGAGTTCCTCAGTTCAGTTGGATAAGGACCTTAAGAGAAAATCTGTTGATAAAAAGAAATTTAGGGGGATTATTGGATCTTTACTTTACTTGACTGCTAGCCGACCCAATATCATGTTTAGTGTTTGCTTGTGTGCTAGATTTCAATCAGATCCAAAAGGGTCACATTTGATAGCAGTGAAAAGGATTTTAAGATATTTGTTAGGAACTCAAAACTTAGGAATTTGGTATCCTAGGTTTAACTCTTCATTTGAAATTATTGGTTATTCAAATTCTGACGTTGCAGGATGTAGGGTGGATAGGAAAAGCACTTCTGAAACATGTCAATTCATTAAAAGTTCATTAGTTTCATGGTCCAGTAGAAAACAAAATTCAGTGGCCCTACCTACTGCAGAAGTTGAATACATTGCCTTAGGAAGTTGTGTGGCACAAGTACTTTGGTTAAAATAACAGTTGATTGATCTAGGATTAACTATAGGCACTATTCCAATTTATTATGATAATACTAGTGCTATCTGAATTTCTAAAAATTATATTCAACATTCAAGAGCCAAACACAATGACATAAGGCATCATTTCATAAGCGATCATGTATCAAAGGGAGAAATTGAACTTACTCATGTTTCAACTGAAAATCAACTTGCAGACATTTTTACAAAACCTTTAGCCTTTGATACTTTTAGTATATTAAGACAAGGCTTGGAGTGATTGATTTAAATGCTTAGATAAAAATGTTTTCTGCAACATTGATAATTTTTATTTGTGTTGATTGTGTTTTTTAGTTTGTTTAGGTGATATTTTCTTCTTAAAAAGTCTGTGTTTAAGTATTGTTCTGTTAGTTTATATTTTTTTTTGTTTTGAGTGTGAAAATGTAAATTTGTGGTCATCATCGTCCGGGATGAAAATTTTTCGTACGGGACAATTTGTGTAGTATGACAAATTATGTGATTTTGAACCGTTTTAAGAGCAATTTTAATGTAATTCGTCTGTACGATCGTCCAGGATGAAATATTTTTCAAATGACAGGACAAGTGAATGCAGCAGTTGAATGGATAAGATAGTTTTTAATATGAACTTCATCCGTATGAACCTTTGGTTTATTCAAATGACAGGACATGTCAGTTCATAGTGGGGGATGATTTTCAATTGTCATTAAAACTAATTAAATTTTTGATCGTCCGGACGAACATGTGTTCGTCTGTACCATCATTTTGGTCAAAAGCCTGTATGAAAGGATGCTTCATAAGTTGTGTGATTACAAAAATCCGTTTCATTTTGGACGGATTGGATCATCTGTACGAAATTTATTTTCGTACAGGACGAACAATTTTCGTACGGGGTGAAAATTTTTTCGTCTGGTATGAACAAGTCATTTTCAATAAATAGGTGGGCTTTTTTACTCAATAATCATACACTAAACATCACTTTAAAACCCTTTCTTGCACTAGATCATTTTCTAATTGCCACCTCTAGCAAGCGTCAAAAGGTATTGGCAAAGAAACCATATAGGAACTCCTCTGAAATTTTTTTGTCCAAAGCAAATGAGGATGCCTTTCCTTGATTTGCCTCTGCAAAAATCACACCATCTAGGATCCTACTACAAGAAAATCTTACTTTCCAGGTAATGAACTTGTTCGCCTCGACCCAATTTGGTTTCATTCTTACTCTGATCTACCCTTACAACAAAGAGACTTTTCATTATTTCCTGGAATATATCCTTGGGTCCTTTTCAGTCTGTAGTCCACTCCTTTGTCTTTAAACAAAAAGTAGAAATTACTAAGCATGACTTAGGAGCATTTCTAAACTTAAGAACTAAAGGGAAAGAGCAAATTATCTGATCATTACCAATGAATATTCGTGGTCTGAAATCAATCAAGTGATTAGAGGGAATAATGTGAATGAACATGTGCCTAGAGTATCCGGTCTTGTGAAAACTGCACGAATCATCCAGCATGTCTTTAGAACTTCCATTATCTCTAAGGCTGGTGATAGAGTAAACATTACTCCACTTCTTTCTATACTCACTTTTACGGTCATGACTAAAAAACCTATAAATGAAGCCCAGTTAATTCTTGACTATCTTTTTGGGCTTTCAGAAATTGGACATGCTGAATAAAAAGAAAGAGAAATATTGCTTTAGGTCACTTAGTTACCTATGTCTTAGAAAAGAAATAAAACTTAGTGCATCCTGATCAAGAGTATGAAGAACCGCTCTACTATAATGATGCATCATTTAGAGCGATCTTCAAGGAAGACAAAGGTAAATCACATGCTAGTGATACAGAAAAGAGGCTTGTTGGTGGAATTTTGAAAAACATGTTTTGAAAATGTTAGCTTTCTTTGGGAATTTCAAAATCTAGATTGGATTCTAATTCTAGAGTCGAATCAACTCGGTAGAAAAAGTATATCACCTCGAAGGATGAAGATAGAATTTCAGAACGATATTCAGACTTAGAATTATGAAACTCATCTTGAATATCATGACCAGATTCTTAGGAGAACTTTATATGGCCCCTAGGGGACAGGGTGAAATTCAACTAAGTATCCAATTATGATATCCAAGAAGTATGATCGTCAAATTTATATTCGAAGCCTTATCAAAGAAGGATGTACCTCCCCAAAGGGAGATGACACCTTTCAATGATAATTATTCTGATATAATAATGACGATCATTCCTTAACTTTTCCCAAAGAAATCTAAGAAGATTTTAAAAAGATTAATTTTAAATCAGGTGCGTGTGGTTCCAAATCTCCTACGAGTGCAAGCCCTCGTAGTTAATTACATCGTAGGGAGACAGAGTCCACTACGAAAACTCTCGATTAAAATAATAATGAAATTTTGTTAGATTTTCTAGGAGTGATATCAAAGACGAATGGAAATTTTTTTGGAAAATTAAGAGGGAATGGATCAAGATTGAACATTTATTAACAGAATCGAGGGAAGAGAGGTAGGGGACACCTTGAGATTCTAGAACCATCCGGAAGTGTCCCAACTTAATCTAAGTGTTGGGCTTTATGTTTTAGGATTGAAGGGAAACTTTAATTGAAGTTGAGCATCTTATTAGAAATTTGGGATTATATTCCTGAAATTTGGGGTCTTATAATCAAAGATTTGCCCCGGATCCTAAGTCTAATTTAAACACTGGACCACAGTCGTCCGAACCTAACTAATGCAATGCAATGCCTGGACTTACCCCGGCCTGGATTGGGGAGCCAGCTAATCACCTAATCGATTTAAAAGAGATGAGTTCGGTCTTTTTTGAAAGAGTGGTAGGGATGTTGTACTTAAAGTTTTGGAGAGTTGGGGCTGACATCTATAGATTTTTCTAATTGTCCCCTTCGACTTATGCTGGGTGTTAAAATGCTAAAACTGATGCAATTAAAATTTTGACTCTTTTAATTTGTATCTAATGCAATGCATGTTGGTCGACAACTTCCAAATCAAATATGCTTGAAATTTAAAAACAAGCTTATAAAATAATTTTTTAGAAGACTGGACTTCCCCAGGTCTGGCATCTCGTCCTCATAGGTCAGACTATCCAGACTCTACCCGCAGAAGGGGAAGGGTCTAAAGCAAGGAAAGAATAATGCAGAAATATGCATGCGACCCCAGGGTCGATCCCTGGCTAATTCCATAGACTCGTTATCTTTCTATGTTGTTTAGACTCACTAAAATTTCAAACATTTAAAATTTTGAATAGAAAACTTTCACACCCTCACGAGTCTCACGTATCCAGGCGAAAATAAAAGCAGCACACAATCTCCAAAAAACTAAGAAAAGCAGGCAATCTTAAAGGCAATCAACTCATCACATCAAATATAAATTAATTAATCAATAAATGTCCATAGGCAAAGTTGCCTTGCTTATTACAAACCAGAATTTTGCACAAAGTAAAGTGGCCGGGCACCACTAACAACAACCCGGATTCTAATTCTAGTAATGACGCAAGTAATTTTGAGTGGGATATTCTCAATCTTCAAGTCTTCAATCTTGTTCTTCTTTGAACTCCTTTTCTTCAAACTCCTTGGATTCTTCGTGGTAAACTACCCAAATGGATTAGAGGGCACTTCCCTTCAAAGGGGAGGGCCACTCTTTCCTCTTTGGGTATAGAAAAGGTATGATCTAAATTTGGATTGCCAAATGGAGAATGAATGTTTCCCAAAGGGGCATCCTTTCCTCTTTGGAATCCAAACTTTGGACCTATATATCCCAACTCAAAATTAACTTTCACAACACTTGACAATTACACAAATTACATTTATTTGGAAATAAAATCTAGACTCACCTGCAGGGTTATCCTAAGCAGTTAATAAATGAAAAGCAATTATTCCCAAGCAGTTATATTTGTGCAGAAAAATAATTAAACACACTGGCCACGCTCCTTTTATTTGGGGGCTTTAGCAGCTGAAGCACCTGTGAAACCATTTATAACAATTAATATTTTTTTATTGATTTAGCCCCCTTTTATTGCCCTGAATGAGCGTGGCCACCTGCAAAAAATTATGTGAACATCCAGATCGTACCTAACCTAAGGGTAATCTAGTTGTCAAACACGTCAATCCATCCACAAAGTGCAGAAAAATTAAGCAGACACAACGAAGCAATTTCATCCACAACATGCAGTGAAAACTACAAAAAATTCAGCACACAGCAGTAAAGTAAACACCGGCCTAACCTAGATCTAGAGTTGGTTGTCCTAGCACATCATCTAAAGTGTGTGTAAAAGGTCGTGTGGCTGGGGTAGGTCCTAAGTTGGGTGACTAATCAAAGTTGTCTAAAATTCTGGGTTTGTTAAGGCTAAAAAGGGAAATTAGATTAAAATTTAAGTATTAATAGATTAAGAATTTTAATTAAATATATTTTAAAAGTTAATTGATTACTACTTTTGTTTCACACCGAGGCCGTGAAGTTTATTTCACCTTCCTTGAGGCTAAGCTAATAGCCTCGTAAGCCTGGGTTACCCAGTAGCAATCGGGGTTGATTAAGTTATTTAAATTGGTTGGAATTAGAGGAGTGGATTGATATTAAAGGGAGTTGGTTACTGATTTTAATGGATTAGTTGAGAAATTTTATTAACCTATCAAGAAAATTCTGGAGTTTGGGGGAGTTAATAGATTTTGGTGGTTATCTCGATATGTTAACTAAAGGGTTAAAATTTAACTTTTAAAATTAGAGTTAATCTCAAGGGTTTCAGATTTTTAATAAATACTAGACCTAATTATGAGTTGTTTGATAGGTGGTACATTCAATTTGGAGTTTTCTATGAAATGTTATGATTTTTAGAGGTTTTGGCCCAAGTTTGACCTAAAGTCACCTAAAATGTTGACTCCTTGATTTTGACCAAATTATGGGGGTTTAATATTTTAGTAAAATATTAGATTATGATTAGAGTCATTTTTCACTGAGTTTTATTGATTTGAAATTTTCCACAATTAGTTATGAATTTTGGAAGTTTGGGTATTTATTGGAATTATTAAATTATTTCAATTAAGGGCTCTTTTAATGATTTGAAACCCAAATGAGTCTTAAACTTCTTGAAATCAACTCCAAAGATCAGAAATGATCTAAGGAGAGATCAGCAAGTGTTTAAAGATTTTTTGGGATTTTTAATAATTTTTAATTAATTAAAACCGATTAACCCTTGATTTTACCTAAAGGCTAAATTAAGCCAAATCTGGAAGCCAATTCAAGAGGGTTTAAATTTTCATTGATTAAGTGATTAATTAAGGACAATTATAAACATTTTAATAGATTTTATGAGTAAAAAATATTTTATTATCAATTGATTAGTGTTAATAGGCCATTTCTAAGAGGAATTTTTGAGGCTCCTACTTGGGGAACCAGATGAACTCCAAATTTGATGAAATTTGGACCATAGGATCACCTGATCCTAAGGACTAAACCCACAAAATTTGAGCTCAAATGGAGTACTCTAAGGTGGTTAACTAAACCACCCAATGTAAGCTCTAAGTCATCTTCAAATCACTATAGGGATCTATCCTAAGCTAGGATTGGGGCAAAATCAGTGGCTCTACACTCCTTACCCTATACATCATCATCACACAAAGAATCACACCCTAAATCCCATTGGATAGGTCTATACCCCATTTTGAAGATAAGGGTCAAACCATGACCCTTAAGCTCAAAATTTGGGGAAAATGCCCTTGAACATCTTAAAATGGGGACATAAAATTTGGACATGTCAAAAACACGTTCAATTTCTATCTCCCAAAATTCCAGACTTGGTGGACTTGTATTTAAAGAGTAATTAAAGAAATTGATAAAATGCTTAAACTGAAATTAAACCTAACACTGACCTAACCAGCGCCTGGAACCATAGAGCTTTTGTAGATCTCCCTGAGACCTTTCCAATAAGTCTAAAAACACCTAATTTGAACAAATGTGGATGGAGTTATGATTTTTTGAAATTCCCTTGAATTTCTGGAATTATTAATTCAACCATTACACAGTCAGCAGCTCTTTACACTTGCCGCTCACCGATTGGCTGGGCAATCATTGGCACTAACCGTTAACAGTCCGATTAAGCATAGCCGTCGGATGGCGGATCAGACGGCTGGGATTAAACACGCTCTGATACCGCGGGATCTGATCCGAGCCGTTGATCGGAATCAACGACTGAGATTACGTCTTCAACCTCCCGCTCGTATCCGAGACCGTGAAGCTTCTCCGGCGTGATCCGGGTGAACCCGCCGGCGAACTCCGATGAAATTTCACAAGGAGGATCAGGACAGTGGAAACCTTCAATCCAACGGTGGAGATCCGTTGGGGTGAAGGTTTCCTTCACACTTGATCGGACTACCTAGCTAGGGAGCTCGAGATGAAGGGATTATCGCAGAGAAAGTCTCAACGAATGAGCTTCTATATCAGGAAGCTTCAGGGGACGATGGTGAACTGATCTCCTTCAGACGTCGGGATCGGAGGATGGCCGAAGGTGCGACTTCGAGCGGGATGCCAGAAGCTTTCACGGGCGCTCGCTCGAACGGGTGAAGGGATCGGTCAGGGAGCTCGAAGCGAGAGCCTGGGAGTTCGCAAGAGCTCTAGGAAATGATTTCGAGCGATTGAGGATGCTTCTGGTGGTCTGGGGAGCTCGAGCCTATTCGGCCACCTTTTGCGAGCTTGGACGGCCGAGATTGAGCTAGAGGGGGCTCGGATTGCTACCAGGTGGAAGATGGCGACGTCCTAGGGCGGTCGTGGGGATCAAACCAGTGGGCAGCAGCTTTGATCCAGGAGTTGTTTGGGGGGGACCATCGAAACTCGTTTTCCATTAGTTTTGACCACCGTCGGCCATGGTTTGGGTAGAGTTGACTGGGGGAGGCCGATGGGACATGCTGGAGTCAAGGGTGGAGTTAATTTGGCTTGAGAACATCTAGATTGAGTTGGTGACTGGGTTGGACCCAAACCTGCTCGGTTCGAGTCGAATTGAGCTCGATCCAGGTCAAGTCAGACACTGGGTTTGGTATGGGAGATAGGTTTGGTCTGGATTTCTGGATTTGGAATGGATTTCAAGTTTGAATGATTAATATTGAAGTATCCAAATCATTTACAATCATGTGGTGGTTGTTAATGAATGGATAGGTCTGGGTCAAAGCTAGATCAAAGGTAGGGTCAAAGTATAGATGGAAGTTTGGATTCTCAAGTTGATTGGGTCAAAGTTTGGATGTGTTTGAAGCTTGAATTAATTTGGATTTGAATTGAATGAAGTTTGAGATTTGAATTGATCAAGGGTAGGGATTAATTTGAAGTTGGAGTTGATCAAAGGTAGGGATTGATTTGGGGTTGGAGTTGATCAAAGGTTTTAGAAGAATTCTAAGATCTAGGATCTAGAGGGGCTCTAGAATTTGGGATATGGAAGAATCCTAAGCTCTAGAGTAGGCCCTAAGGTCCTGGATTTAGAAAAGAGTCTTAAGCTCTAGAGTAGGCCTTAAGGACTGGTTCTAGGAAATAATCTTAAACTCTAGAGTAGGCCCTAAGGTCTGGCTCTAGGAAAGAATCTTAAAGTCTAGAGGAGATCCTAGGATCTAGGATTGATCTGGAGTTTAGAAGGGCCTTAGTGACCTCATACAAAAATGAGGTCAACAAATGGCCCCCCAAAGTGTGTGGTAGAAGAAACTTCTTCTGCACACATTGGCGTTGACCGAATAGAAGTAGAATCTTAAGAGTGTAAGGGAGGATATCACCCAACCTTAGGTCTATAGGATGCTAATAGAAGACTTATACCTACTAGACAAGAGAACTGGAGAAACCAAGGTAGGGAACACCTAACCTTGGGTCTAAGGAAGGGCATCACCCAACCTTAGGCCTATAGGATGCTGATAGAAGACTTACTCCAAATAGGTGGATCAACTGGAAAACCAAAGTAGGGAATACCTAGCTTTGGGTCTAAAGAAGGGCATCACCCAACCTTAGGTCTACAGGATGCTGATAGAAGACTTACTCCTAGTAGACAGATCAACTGGGAAACCAAGGTAGGGAATACCTAGCCTTGGGTCTAAGGAAGGGCATCACCCAACCTTAGGCCTATAGGATGCTGGTAGAAGACTTACTCCAAATAGGCAAATTAACTAGAAACCAAAGTAGGGAATACCTAGCTTTGGGTCTAAGGAAGGGCATCACCCAACCGTATGTCTACAAGATGCTGATAGAAGATTTACTCCTAGTAGACAGATCAACTGGGAAAGTAAGGTAGGGAATACCTAGCCTTGGGTCTAAGGAAGGGCATCACCCATCCTTATACCTATAGGATGCTGATAGAAGACTTACTCCAAATAGGCAAATTAACTGGAATGGTCATGTGGGGAGGAAACTTGCTCCATACAGCGGACCGAAACTGGCAAACTAGGATGGTGCCACGAAGGGCGTACTCCACCACTAGCGAATGGTCATGTGGGGAGGAAACTTGCTCCACACAGAGGTCCGAAACTGGCAAACTAGGATGGTGCCACGAAGGGCGTACTCCACCACTAGCAAATGGTCATGTGGGGAGGAAACTTGCTCCACACAGAGGATCGAAACTGGCAAACTAGGATGGTGCCACGAAGGGCGTACTCCACCACTAGCGAATGGTCATGTGGGGAGGAAACTTGCTCCACACAGAGGACCGAAACTAGCAAACTAGGATGGTGCCACGATGGGCGTACTCCACCACTAGCGAAGGGTCATGTGGGGAGGAAACTTGCTCCACACAGAGGATTGAAACTGGCAAACTAGGATGGTGCCACGAAGGGCGTACTCCACCACTAGCGAATGTGAATCAGGATGGTGCCACGAAGGGCGTACTCCACCAGTAATCGCCAAGTCAAATGCCAGGGTGGTGCCACGGAGGGCGTACTCCACCACTAGCAGGTGCGATCCTAAGGGAAGGGACGGTCCGACCCTAAGGAGAAGGCGAAGAGCATTAAAAAGTAAAAGAATTTAAAAAGTAAGGAACCAGGTTGCGAATCAAGAAGGAAAATTTCATTAATTGACATAACGAGCTACATCAAGCATAGTATTTCTTAAGGAAACGCCCATTGATAGGTAGCATTGGGTGATTTTCTTTACAGTCTACTAACTGATACGAGCCTCCTTTGTAGACAGTCTCTATGATGAAGGGTCCTTCCCAAGTGGGTTCAAATTTGCCTACCAACTTTCGATGGGCTAAGATAGGCCTCCGAAGGACCAACACCAAGTCTCCCACTTGGAAGGTCCTAGGTCTCACTAGCTTATCATGGGCTTGAACCATACGAGATTTATATTACTCTAAACTTTGTTGAGCTTGGAGACGTCGCTCTTCAAGGCCTTCGAGTTCTTCCAACCATAGTTTTGCATTTTGTTCATTTGTAATATGATTCTGAACTGCAATCCTGAGCGAAGGGATTTGTATTTCTAGGGGTAGAACGACCTCAGATCCATACACTAGTACAAACGGGGTGGATTGGGTCGGGGTTCTATAAGTGGTACGATAGGCCCAAAGAGCTTCCAGCAATCACTCATCCCACTGTCGTTTGTTATCATCAAGGGTCTTTTTAACAATTTGCACCAAGGTTTTGTTGAAGGCCTCTGCTAATCCATTTGGCCGAGGGTAATAGATTGTCGAGTATCTCCAATCAATATTATGGCATCTTACAAAACTGTTGATTTTTGTAGACTTGAATGCGGACCCATTATCAGATATGATTCTGCGGGGTACACCGAATCGATATACGATATGGTCACGAAAGAATTTTAAGACATGGTGTGATGTTACGTTGCGTAGGGGAATTGCTTCCGCCCACTTTGAAAAGTAATCAGTCGCTGCTAATATGAAACGATGACCTCTCGCAGAGGGAGGGTCAATCGGCCAAATGATATATGTTCCCCACTTCTCGAAGGGCCACGAGGCTATCGTAGGGTGTAACACATTAGGCGACTGATGTAAAACCACACCATGGACCTGACATTGATGACAATGCTTTGCAGTATTCATACAATCGTCAATCATTGTAGGCCAGTAGTATCAAAGTCTTTCAATTTTTAATTTCATTTTTGGACCCGATTGATGTGCGCCGTATAGTTCTGAGTGAACTTCATTAACAATCTTGAGGGCTTCTCGCTGGTCTAGACAGCGCAGCCACATGTGATCGAAGGACCGACGGTACAATAAATTATTGACTAGTGCATAAGATAGGGCACGTTTCTTAATCTGGTTGGAGAGTGATTTATCTTGGGGAAGCTTCCCTTCTTTAAGGTAGTTGATTAAGGGTCGCCTCCAATCGCCTTCTTCGTCGATTGTCGAAGAGGCAGAAAGGATTTGAGGGGGAGTCTTACTGATGTGTTCCAAATCTATAAGAGAGAGGGCTTTACGACCCTGAATCTCTATAGGGATGGAATCCTCCTCAGGACAAGCAAATTCCTTTGCAAGTTTTGCTAAGGCATCCGCTACGGAGTTACTTCCACGGGGAACCCTATACAAAGTGGTGGTAGGAATTTGTTCAAACAAGTGAAGTGTGTACTGGTGGTATCTTAGGAGATTAGGATTCAAGACTTTATAGGTTCCGTCCACTTGGTTAATCACCAATTGGGAATCTCCAAAGATCTTAATCTCTTTAATTTCCATTAGAATTGAAAGTTCCAAACCGGTTATCAGAGCTTCGTATTCAGCTTCATTATTGGTGCAGGGCTCCGATAAATGGTAGGAGAAATGCATCAATCCTTTTTCTAGCGTTATAAAAATTAGACCGACTCCAGCCTTTCCAGGAATTATAGATTGTTGAGTCGCATTCCTACGGGAGGATACTGCTCCATCAAAATACAATTCCCAGATGGCCTCGTCAGATTCCCTCAAACTCATGATTTGTTCGTCGGGCAAATCATCGTTCAGAGGAGAGTCTGCCGGCAGTGGGTGTGTTGCCAGAAAATCGGCAACGGCTTGTCCTTTCACAGCACGAAGGGGAGCGAATGTAATCTCAAATTACAGTAATATCATAGACCAACCAGCTAAACGTCTTGACAACGTAGGTCGGGTCATAAGATACTACAAAGGATTAACTCTTGAAATCAAACTGACTGAGTGGGAGAGCATGTAGTGCCTCAATTTATGGGCTGCAAAAACTAAAGCAAGACAATGCTTCTCAATTGATGGGTATCGAATTTTAGTAGGAAGATGTCTTCGACTAAGGTAATAGAGAGCATTCTCCTTTCCTTCGTCGTTGACTTGAGCCAACTGGGCACCTAAAGACTCATCTAAGGCTGCAGTGTAGAGAATTAACCGCTTTCCTGGAATTGGGGCTGCCAAAACTGGTGGGTTAGAAAGGTATTGTTTAATGTCATCGAAAGCATTTTGGCACTACTCATCCCATATGAATTTAGTGTCTTTTTTCGCAAGGAAAGAAAAGGGTTGACATCTCCTAGAAAGATTAGAAATAAACCTCCTTATATACGCCAATCTACCTTACAGAGACCTTAACTGGGTAAGGCTCTTAGGAGGTGGCATATCTAAGATGGCTTCAATTTTAGCAGGGTCAATCTCAATTCCGTGATGCCTCACTATGAAACCTAAGAATTTCCCTGAGGTGATGCCAAAGGCACACTTTAAGGGGTTCATTTTAAAATCATAGCGGCGCAATCACTCAAATACAATTTTTAAGTCATACAGGTGAGCCTCTTTGACCTTGCTCTTGACAACTAAATCGTCAATATAGCACTCAACTTGATTATGAATTAAGTCATCAAAGATACGGGTCATGGCCCGCTGGTAGGTTGCTCTGGCATTCTTTAAGCCAAATGGCATCACCTTGTAACAAAAGATTCCAATAGGGGTTCTGAACGCAGTATTTTTCTCATCTTCTGGGGCCATCTTGATTTGGTTGTAACCCGACGAGCCATCCATGAATGAGAAAATGGCATGTGAGGAGGCAATGTCCACCATGAGTTCTGGTATTGGTAGAGGAAACTCGTCCTTTGACCATTTTTCTTTCGGACCGGCACGACGCTGGCCACCCAAGATAGGTATTGTTCCTCTCGAATAAACCCAGCTTCGGCCAATTTGTTAACTTCAGAAACAACTTGTTGCTCGATTTCCAAGTGCATGCATCGAGGAGCTTGTTTGACAGAAATGGCATCGTGCCGAACTCCAAGTTTATGAACCGCTACCTCAGCAGGTAAACCTGACATTTCGTCGTATATCTAGGCAAAGTAATTCCTAAACTCAGACAACAGTTGAATCAAATCTTTGGTTTCACCCTCGCTCAGTAGAGCACTTATAAAGATTGGACGGGGGTCATCATCGGTTCCTATGTTAATTTCTTTTAACTCATCGACTGTCGATTTAATTTCTTCTTCTAATTTAGGGGGTGCATCCCGAACTTGAAGGTCATCGGGATCATCTAAAGTCTCCAAACAGAGCCCATCAAGAGCACAGAAAGGATCTGTAGGGACATTTGGCGATTCAAGATGGTAAGTTATCATTAGGCAATACTCATCGTCATCGAATGAACTAACAGTTTCAAAGCCGATACCACTTGTAGGATTATTCTTAATTTTTTCTTGCCAAATATTTTTGTGGTATCTAGCCTGACCCTTAGTCCATCGATATGGTACAAGACCTTTAGAGAAAGTATTTTTCACACAAACAGGGAAGTAGTCGAAAGGTAATTCCATTAATTCATTAAAATCTGTCTCCTCAAGGGTTATATCACTTTCATCCCTTGCGAAGGAGGAGCCAGAAAATAATTTCTGGACTTTCTTTACTTCGCCGTTCAAGTTGGGGGCTACTTTAACTTCTAACTCGACAATCCTGCCAGCTGACAGTGGGTTAGAGAAAGGGCCTCAATCCTCCTACTGAGCTTTTCGTACATTGTTAATTCAGGCTCATCTCATTTCACCCTTACAACATCTTCCTCAATGTCACTGTCCTCCTCTAAGGTGAGATCAAATTTTGGAGAAGTATTTGTATTTTTATAATTGAGGGAGAAGGCAGCACCTTGATTTTTGGACTCAACGTCGGAATCTGATTCCAAATCAATATAAACAGGTGTTGTTCTCCTCTCTGATGAAGCACGGCCTCGACCTCATGCCCTTAAGGCCATCCTCCCACCTCTTTGAGGTAATGTGTTTGGAGGCCTAAGGACAACGATGTCAGAGTCATCTTCACTACTTAATTGTATCATTTCTTGATCAACAAATTTTTCTTTTTCTTTCTCTTGATTGGACTTTTGTCCAACCAATTTCTCCTCATTTTTGATCTCTAACTCAGAGCGGGATGAGGACCCTTTTGGAACAAAATATGTAGCATCTTCGTAGATCCCAATTTCTTGAATTGAAAATGGTTGCAGATCACCCTTAATCACGTGTTCAATGCCATCTCGTTAGTACTTGATGCATTAGTGAAGGGTAGATGAAACCATTCTATATTCATGAATCCAAGGTCTACCTAAAAGGGCATTAAAGGATGCCGCCGAATCAATTATATGAAACTTAGCTTCAGTTTTCAAGCCTTCTATTTCTAAGAGCAAAGTGATTGAACCTAAAGCCCTCTCGCCCTTTTCATTGAACCCACGAAGCACAAACCTATCGGTTGAGAGCTTGCTAGTATGAACTTTGAGGTATGCGAGGGTTTTTATGTTCATTATGTTGACCGATAAACCCGGATCAATGAGGACTCTCGATAACTTAAAATTTCCCACATCTACGGTAATGTAAAGGGGACGATTATGGTCAGCAGTTCTCAAGAGCAGATCTTCATCTGAAAAGGTAACTCCAGGAACCTCTTTGAAGTTGAATGCCTCACCTTTTGAAGTTGCAGCCAACTGGGTTAAGCAAATCTCGGGGTCGAGAAGTGCTTTAATTAAAGACTCCCTCATTTCTTTGGAGAGAAGGAGGGCGTCATAAATACTTAATTTTGCTGGCAACTTCCTAAGATGGGCCAAAATGTTGTAATCAACCTTAGGAACGACGGACTCAAAACCCAGAGGAATTAGAGGAAATTCTGATTGCTGAGGGGAGTTTGGATTTAAATCTTCAAAGGGAATTTGCTTGCCTTTCTCCTGAGGGGAAGCCTAGGGGGTAAGACTTTACCTCCACGGAGTTGCACCTACTCGATATCTTCGGGAGGGCAAACTAGGGCAGTGTCTACGCACACCATAGGCGTTGGATCATCATTTCCCGAAAGTGAGTCAGAATCTGAAAGTTCTATCAAGATAGGACTTCCTTGAAAGTTGATTTGAGAGAAATCACTTTCTGATAAAGCTTCACATTCGACCTCTTCTTGAATAGCTGATTAGGGAAGGTCAATTTCTTTGATATTAAGACTTTCTTCACCAGAACTTTGATTAAAAAGATGAGAGTCATCAACTTGCATTTCATTTCCATTGTTAATCATCAAGACAGAAGAAGAATGATGTTTTTTATTCATCTTCTGACCCTTCGCTTTTGATGGGGCTAAAGTAAAAATCAGATAACAAAAGAGGGGAGAGGGTTTTAACACCCCCATCTACCATCCTAATACATCTCTCATCTACACACTTCCTCTCTACAAAATCAACTTCTTTTTCTTTTAAACATTTAACAGTAGTTCCTGTGACTACTAGAGAGGAAAGTGGCTCAACATCCTCCTATGAAGCGTCCAGGTCAACCTTCCACGTCGGGGCCTGGGCTATCGTAGTCAGCTGTTGAGAAAGATGAAAAGACTTGTTAATCAACTTTTTAAGTGCCCGGGACAAAGCAATGTCCCAACCATCTTCAACAAGACAAGGAGAGTTAAGAGAGTTACCTGAAATGGTTTTAATGGAAGCTTTCTCTGGATCGACCAAGTATTCCTAAGGAATTATGATGTTACCTTGGGTGTAGTTCCTCTCAAGCCAATCTTTGAACACAACACAGTCTTCAAGAGGGTGAATAAGCATCCGGTGGTATGGACAATACTTGGGATCATCTTTCTTACTTTCATCTTTAGGCCTCCTGGCCTCTGGCAGCTAAAAATCTGGTTTCTTCAACAAACTCTTGAAAATCTTTTTAACTGATTTCCTCTTAAATGGATATGGTTTTTCCAATCTCTCTCTAAAAGGGACAAAGTTAGGGTCTTTGGTGTACTTAGGAGTGACCTGAAAGGGCTGTCTCTAAGCTGGCTGTGGTGGCGGTGGTGGAGGAACACTGAACTGACTAGCCATTGGCCTTTTTCCCTTGATAATCGCCGACACTACCGCCTTTTCTCAAAAGTCTTAACCAATCTAGGACCTTTCTTGTCTTCAGACTACTCTCGTAGGAATGGCATCTTATGAGCCTCTTTCTACAAATTTCTAGCCTTATTAAGAAGTTTTTCAAAAGTTTTAATGGTGAAACCCTTCAGGAGAAAAGCAATGGGGCCATGGATATTCTTAAGGAGGATCTCCACCGCATGTTGCTCTTGTAACTGGGGTTCACACTTCATCGAGAGGTTTTGCCACCTCAAGATGTACTCAACCAGAGACTCTCCTGGCTTTTGTTTTTTAACAACAAGATCGCCCACGGTAGTTCGTTGTTGCGCTCCAGAAAATCTTTAAAGGAAAAGGTTTTCTAGATCGCTAAAGGTTTTCACTGAACCATTGGGCACATCGGCGTACCATTCAAAAGTGATGCCGGATAGACTACTTACAAACTGGCGAAATAGTAGAGCATCCGACCCTCCCGCATTGCAACAACTTGCTCTGAAGTGGGCCAGATGCTGTCTCGTGTTTTCTATTCCAGTGAAAATTTTAAAAGTTGGTGGCACAAAGCCTTTAGGGTAGGGAACTGAATCATATTCTTCGGGGTAGGGTCTACCCTTTGGGATAGATGCAGTCCCTTGTGAAAAGGCCAAGGCCTCCCTTACCTGGTCCTCAATTAGTTGCTTAATATCCTTCTGAGGCAGAGTTGGAGAAACAGGGGGAACTGTAGGTGCTGCTGGAGATGCCTCTGGTAGGCAAGGAGGGATTACTGGTGTTGACTCGGGAGGCTTGGAACTAGATTCTGTCTTTCTAACTCTTTCTACAATCTCTCGAGCCGTTTGTTGAATCTTAAGTGAATCCTGCTCTGACTTATCAAATCTTTCTTGCATTTATTTGACTTGTGACATCATAGTTGTCAACTTATTCTCCAAATCTTTAATATGCTCCTCACCCTTAGCCCTTACAGACTCGTCTGAATCAGACCCAGCAACATGTGGATCATCATCTCTAGCAAGCCGGCGCCTACCAAGTTCGGCCTCTTTGTTGGACCCTCTAGTTTCGACCATGGAAATGCTACCAACATAGTCATCTTCCTCTCCAAGGAGGTCATCTAGGTCTGGGTCAAAAGAAGCCATTCCCTCTTTATTCAAAAAAATATTTCTTATTTGTTGAACTACCTCCTCGACCGGTCTATCCCCAATTGACTTAGGATTGAGGGGCAAGTATCCTTTGTACTCAGCCATAATGAATAACTCTTCAGAATCCAGGAGAGCAATGATTTCTGTAAGTTTTGGGTTAGGATACGATTGAGACTCTGTAACTGGCTCATCTTCTATCTCAAGATCTAGGTCAATTCCTTCCTTCTCGACCGTCCCAAGATCGGTAGTCGGAAAAGTGGCATTCCCTCCAAGGAGAGGGACACATACCTCAGGAGGTGAAGCAGGAGCTTGTAGAGAAATAGCTCCTTCATCAGGTAAGGTAAGGTCCTCAGACTCCTATGTGGGAAGCCTAGGAATGACACATAATTCTATGCTATCAACAACCAGATCATCAACTGGAATCATAACTGAATCAAGAACTGGACTGGCTGTAAGAAGACTATCTACTGCAACAACTGGAGAACTAGGTTGAACATCCATCGACTCAATCAAGACTGGTAGAGGTTTAACTGTGACTCGTTGGAGTTGGAGAATGAACTTTGGGGTTCTTGGAGGCGGTGGTAAATTCTCCAACTTAGTCCTTTTTGGGACAAACTTCCTCTCAGGGGATTTGGGCCTCTTGCCCTTGATATCCAGATGTTTTAGAGTTTTATTCCCCTCAGGTTTGACAACTACTGAGGCCAACTATAAAGCTTTGGAAGGGGGTACCGGGGGTCTACCAATAGAATGGCAGCCTCTTTCGGACCCAGTCAACACAATACCCTCCATCTTGGAAGAAGGAGGGCGTGGCGCCCAATGGTATCCGTCAACTAGTACTGAAGTGGCGGGCTGTCTAACATACTTCTTATTTCTCTTAACAGGTTGTGGAGTCAGATTTTTTGCCTCAGATGCCTCTTCTTTTAACACTTCTTTTTGGAAGTGATGAGAGATCACTCCCTTCAACTGTTTCATGTACTGCTCCTTTGTTTGCCCAGATTATGCAGCACAGGTTTGAATTATGTTTCTCAAAGCCCTTGTTTTCTGTAGATGCTTTTCCTTTGGAGTCTTTTTAGTCGAGTAGTCGACTGGACATGGTGGGGAATGGGATATCCTAGCTATCCTCTCCTCCCCTTGAGCAAAAGCTAAGGAGTAAAAGCGGCTCCCTTTCAGAAGGGGAGAGGAAGCAGGAATAGTTAGCTCCTCGTCAGCCTCAGGCTCTACTTGAGCTAAAGTCTTAAAAGGCACAATTCTCTTTGCCTTAGAGATCTTCTTTCTAAGTCTCCTCAAATAGTTCTTCTTTTGATTCTTAGTAGAGAAGTTTAGTCCAGAACTAGATCCTTCCTAAAAAATATATTTGACTTCAGTGGGAGGTTCAACAACTGGCTCAGACTGGTTCTGGTCATCACTAATTACTGGCAAGGTAGGTGCAGATCCCACAATCAACTCAACCACCGGGGGAACTTCCTTACTTGCATCCAAACTAACAATCTGGTGTCCATCCATAGAGAGCTCAAGGGTACTGAATCCCATTCCAAAGATGATAGTGCTCCCTTGGTCATTAACAGTTGAGGATAACTCTCGGTCAAAAGAAAAGATCAATTGGCCAGCCATTTGAATTTTCTGAAAATTAAAGAGGGGATTGAAATTAGATTTCTTATAAGAAAAGTGGAAAAGCGTTTATTATTTTGAAACTTAAGGCTTGTAGGATAGCCTCAACCTTCCAATACATGAGTGGTAGAAAACACCCAACACACGTTAAGAAGATATAGAGACTAAATACATGCCAAAAGATGGGTTTTCTCAAAAGGTCAACATATGTTTAGCCCATAAGATGGTCGTATGGGGTAACATATGAAGGTTTGGAACTTGGAGAAAATTGTTATTATCTTGTTTTCTATGTTTAGAAGGGAATTTGAATTTTGAATGATTTAAGAAGGGGTTTTTTCTACAAAATCCAAAACACAACGGACAGAGTTTCCCCTTGCCCGAAGGCTTATGGAATTGTAAGAAAAACCCAAGTAAAGCAAACAGTCTAACCCTCCTCATTCCTAAAAGTTAAAGGGGAGTAAAGGGGTTAAGACTAAAATACTTCAAAACTTCTTAAAATCAAAGGTTTTTCAAACTCCTTTCGATCTAAAAAATTGATATATTGAATGTGATATTTGTTAATCATAATTTTAAAAGAATATTTGGGGACCTGATTTGACACTGTCGCCTCATAAGAAATTCTGGGGCAGAAGGTCAAAATCAGGATGATTAAGTTAGTATGTAACAAATTTTTAGAGGTAGAACCTCTCTTTTAACGTTTTAAATTGTTTTTAGATGTTGGCCACACTCCCCCAAGGAAGAAATGGGTTGAGGGACCAATGGAAGGAAGGTAGTTAAAACTATCGATGAAACAAAATTTCATTCTTATTAAAGATGGAGAGAGAGATTTGTCCCACCGGACGTGCCAATTTTTTGTTGGTGGAATTTTGAAAAACATGTTTTGAAAATGTTAGCTTTCTTTGGGAATTTCAAAATCTAGATTGATTCCAATTCCAGAGTCGAATCAACTTGGTAGAAAAAGTATATCACCCCGAAGGATGAAGATAGAATTTCATAATGGTATTTATACTTAGAATTATGAAACTCATCTTGAATATCATGACCAGATTCTAAGGAGAACTTTATATGGCCCCTAGGGGACAAGGTGAAATTCAACTAAGTATCCAGTTATGATATCCAAGAAGTATGATCGTCGAATTCATATCTGAAGCCTTATCAAAGAAGGATGTAAGTCCCCAAAGGGAGATGACACCTTTCAATGGTAATTCTTCTGATAAAATAACGACGATCATTCCTTTTCTTAAAATCAGGTGCGTGTGGTTCCAAATCTCCTACGAGCGCAAGCCCTCGTAGTTAATTACATCGTAGGGAGACAGAGTCCCCTACGAAAACTCTCGATTAAAATAATAATGAAATTTTGTTAGATTTTCTAGGAGTGATATCAAAGATGAATGGAAATTTTTTTGGAAAATCAAGAGGGAATGGATCAAGATTGAACATTTATTAACAGAATCGAGGGAAGAGAGGTAGGGGACACCTTGAGATTCCAGAACCATCCGGACGTGTCCCAACTTAATCTAAGTGTTGGGCTTTTAGTTTTTGGATTTAAAGGAAACTTTAATTGAAGTTGAGCATCTTACTAGAAATTTGGGATTATATTCCCGAAATTTGGGGTCTTATAATCAAAGATCTACCCCGGATCCTAAGTCTAATTTGGACACTGGACCACAGTCGTCCGAACCTAACAAATGCAATGCAATGCCTGGACTTACCCCGGCCTAGATTGGGGAGCCAGCTAATCACCTAATCGATTTAAAAGAGATGAGTTCGGTCTTTTATGAAAGAGTGGTAGGGACGTTGTACTTAAATATTTGGAGAGTTGGGGCTGACATCTAGAGATTTTCCATGCTGGTCGACAACTTCCAAATCAAATATGATTGAAATTTTAAAAACAGGCTTATAAAATAATTTTTTAGAAGACTGGACTTCCCCAGGTCCGGCACCTCGTCCTCATAGGTCAGACTATCCGGACTCTACCCGCAGGCGGGGAAGGGTCTAAAGCAAGGAAAGAACAATGCAGAAATATGCAAGCGACCCCGAGGTTGATCCCCGACTAATTCCCTAGACTCGTTATCTTTCTATGTTGTTTAGACTCACTAAAATTTTCAAACATTTAAGATTTTGAGTAGAAAACTTTCACACCCTCACGAGTCTCATGTATCCAGGCGAAAACAAAAGTGGCACACAATCGCCAAAAAACTAAGAAAAGCAGGCAATCCTAAAGGCAATCAACTCATCACATCAAATATAAATTAATTAATCAATAAATGTCCATAGGCAAAGTTGCCTTGCTTATTACAAACCAGAATTTTGCAGAAAGTAAAGTGGCCGGGCTCCATTGACAACAACCCGGATTTTAAACCTCGAATCCTTCGTGGTAAACTACCCAAATGGATAAGAGGGCACTTCCCTTCAAAGGGGAAGGCCACTCTTTCCTCTTTGGGTATAGAAAAGGTATGATCCAAATTTAGATTGCCAAATGGAGAAGGAATGTTTCCCAAAGGGGCATCCTTTCCTCTTTGGAATAAAAACTTTGGACCTATATATCCCAACTCAAAATTAACTTTCACAACACTTGACAATTACACAAATTACATTTATTTGGAAATAAAATCTAGACTCACCTGCAGGGTTATCCTAAGCATTTAATAAATGAAAAGCAATTATTCCCAAGAAGTTATATTTGTGCAGAAAAATAAGTAAACACACTGGCCACGCTCCTTTTATTTGGGGGATTTAGTAGCTGAAGCACCAGTGCAAGCATTTATAACAATTAATATTTCTTTTATTGATTTAGCCCCCTTTTATTACCCTGCATGAGCATGGCCACCTGCAGAAAACTGTGTGAACATCCAGATCGTACCTAACCTAAGGGTAATCTAGTCATCAAACACGTCAATCCATCCACAGAGTGCAGAAAAATTAAGCAGACACAGCGAAGCAATTTCATCCACAACATGTAGTGAAAACTACGAAAAATCCGGCACATAGAAGTAAAGTAAACACCGGCCTAACCTAGATCTAGAGTTGGTTGTCCTAGCACATCATCTAAAGTGTGTGTAAAAGGTCGTGTGGCTGGGGTAGGTCCTAAGTTGGGTGATTAATCAAAGTTGTCTAAAATTCTGGGTTTGTTAAGACTAAAAAGGGAAATTAGATTAAAATTTAAGTATTAATAGATTAAGAATTTTAATTAAACATATTTTAAAAGTTAATTGATTACTACCTTTATTTCACACTGAGGCCGTGAAGTTTATTTCACCTTCCTTGGGGCTAAGCTAATAGCCTCGTAGGCCTAGGTTACCCAGTAGCAATTAGGGTTGATTAAGTTATTTAAATTTGTTGGAATTAGAGGAGTGGATTGATATTAAAGGGAGTTGGTTACTGATTTTAATGGATTAGTTGAGAAATTTTATTAACCTATCAAGAAAATTCTGGAGTTTGGGGGAGTTAATAAATTTTGGATGTCATCTCGATATGTTAATTAAAGGGTCAAAATTTGACTTTTAAAATTAGAGTTAATCTCAAGGGTTTCAGATTTTTAATAAGTACTAGACCTAATTATGAGTTGTTAGGCAGGTGGTACATTCAATTTGGAATTTTCTATGAAAAGTTATGATTTTTAGAGGTTTTGGCTCGATTTTGACCAAAAGTCACCTAAAATGTTGACTCCTTGATTTTGACCAAATTATGGGGGTTCAATATTTTAGGAAAATGTTAGATTAAAATTAGAGTCATTTGTCACTGAGTTTTAGTGATTTGGAATTTTCTACAATTAGTTATGAATTTTGGAATTTTGGGTATTTATTGGAATTATTAAATTATTTCAATTAAGGGCTCTTTTAATGATTTGAAACCCAAATGAGTCTTAAACTTCTTGAAATCAACTCCAAAGATCAGAAATGATCTAAGGAGAGATCATCAAGTGTTTAAATATTTTTTGGAATTTTTAATAATTTTTAATTAATTAAAACTGATTAACCCTTGATTTTACCTAAAGGCTAAATTAAGCCAAATCTAGAAGCCAATTTAAGAGGATTTCAATTCTCATTAATTAAGGGATTAATTAGGGACAATTATAAACATTTTAATAGATTTTATGAGTGTTGACCTCATTTTTGTATGAGGTCACTAAAACCCTTCCAGAATCCAGATCCAATCCTAGATCCTAGGATCCACTCTAGACTTTAAGATTCTTTCCTAGAGTCAGACCTTAGGATCCACTCTAGAGCCTAGGATTCCCTTAAATCCTAGATCTTAGAACTCCTCTAGATCCTAGGATCACTCCAACTTCAAACCAATCCACATCCTTGATCAACCTTAACCTCAAATCAATTTCTACTTTTGATTGATTCAAATCTCAAACTCCATTCAATTTAAATCCAAATTAATCCAAGCTTCAACCACACCCAAACTTTGATCCAATTTACTTGACAATTCAAACTTCAACTTTGACTTTGAGCCTACCCTTGATCTAGCTTTGACCCTTTCCATTCATTAACAATCACCACATGATTGTTAATGATTTGGATACTTCAATATTAATCATTCAAACTTAAAATCCATTCCAAATCCAGAAATCCAAACCCAAATCCCAAATCTTAAGGCCCTGTCCTAAAGGCCTTTTTCATTGAATTTTCAAATACTTTGAAACCTAGTCAAATGACCTCTGATTCAAAGTCTACCACTTGCAAAGTGATAAGACATGTCTCTAGAGGTTACCCCTCAAATTTGAGCCCATTCTAAGGTCTCTAGCCCCAGAATCTAAATCAAAATCCATAGGCTGTAAAACCTTCAAATATTTACAGCCTATGCCACTGGACCTTTGGCCTTGAAGATTTTGACCTTAGAACTTTCACCAAAGCTTCTAATCAATTCCAGACCATTAATCTTGATATGTTGAGCAGTAAACTGAAACTTTCTGGACTCATTTTAGCCCCTAGTGGTCATGAGCCCAAAGTGACCAAAATACCCCTGTGGGGCTCAAACATGCTTTTTAAACCAAATGAACTCCAAATTGAATGCAATCACTTGCAGCAAGTTTCAAATATCATTTTAAACCTGTTGAATCCAATCCCAGCTCCTAGGTCAATCTGGTTGACCAAGTCAACAGGGTTGACCCAAGAAGACCCTTAAGGGTTCAAATAGGGGTTTTGACCCAATTGACCTCTCTAGACTTGGAGACCACCTCCAATGGCTTCCAAACATCATCCTGAATTTATCCAGCCCAAACCCACCCATTGGGTCAACTTGGTTGACCTAGTCAACATGGTTTGACCCAATGAACCCTTAAGAGCTCAAATGAACCATTTTGACTAATTTAACTATATCAACATCTTCAAACCCTTGAAATCATTCCATTCAATACCTTGAATATTCCTAAACCTATTTGGAGTCAAACCACATTGAGTTTGACTTAGTCAACTCAATGAAACCCATTTGGAATGGCTTAAACCCTTAAGCTCCATTCCAAGCCTTAATCCCCCTTTAGCTTAATTGACTAGTGCATGAGGACTACCTAAGTGCCACTCACTAACCATTGACTGTGTTGACTGGTCAAACCAGTCAACCTAAGGCTTAGAGAACCATGCCTATAGGTCAAACCAACCTATCAAGCCTTACTTAGCTCAAGCCACACCCACCCAGCCACTTAGAAGGACTCCATGACCTGCTTGGATGCCACATCAGCTCCATTGACCAGTTGACTGGTCAATTTAGTCAAACCAAGGGCTTAAACCCTTTTAAAAGGTCTTAATCAACCTTTTAGACCTTTTTCCCTGATTTAACTCCCCAAGGCCGACCCCTTAATGTCCAAAAGCTCACTTGGAGCTCTCCTAACCAGGCTCAGGGTCTGGTTTAGCCTTAAATGGCAATGTCTCCTCCACTCATCCCAAGTCCACCCAATAGGAGCTTGGCTTGTCCAGCCCTTTCCGCAGCCTTCCAGCTTTCCCAGGGACAGGTGGCATCATCTGGAGAGCCCCTGCATCGATCCTAGCCATCCAATCTAGCCCAGCTCGTTTGAATAGGGAGAAAGGCAACTTTTGAGGATGATTGATCAAAGCAGCCTCTCTCACTAACCCTAGCCTCCCAGATTGAACTCTTAGTTCGTTTTGAATCTCCAGGGCCTCCTCTACCTTCCCACTACAAAACCCAGGTGGTTGCACGTCACCGGCGGCGAGTTCTCCGGCGAAACCACCACCTAGACCGTCTCAAGCCCATAGCAGCCGATCCAGACGCGTTCGAGCTTGGATTTTCGCTGGGAATCTTCACTTGGACAATCTACAAGCTCAACCATCCAGAAATTTCGAAGATCTAACGGTATAACTCCCTAAAACCCTAGATCTAGGTCACATTAGTTAGGTCTAAATAGCCTTATGTTTTTAGGGTTTTAGTTAAAACTAACTATTCCCCATGATTTCTGTTCATGTCTTGAATCTACATTTAAAATTTCAAGTCAAATGATTGATCCGATCGAGAGGACGAAGCGAAATATGTTTTCTAGGGCGTCACTCACTGTCTCCGGCGAGTGTACGTTTTCTGGACCGTTGATCGTTCGATCAACGGTCCAGATCGAGCCTTTCCGCGGTTTGATCCGACCGCGCATTCGATCTCTCGTTCGATCAGCCGTCCGGCGAGATCAGGGCCGTCCATTCGGAACAGCGGGATCGAATCTCCGCCGTTTGATCCTCTCCTGCTGAGATCAAACCGCGGGATCTGATCTCAGCCGTTGGATCGAACCCGCGGTTAATCCAACGGCTGTTACGCGCCGCTGACGTGGTTAAGTGAAAACCGCGTGAAACGGCCAGCGGCCGACGCGTGTCCCCGCCGCCGCGCGGTTTCGATCCCGCCAATCCTAGCGCGCCGCGTGTCTGACCGCCGCCATTTAATTAAAAAATAATGAGTTTTAATTAGTTTTAATTGCTGAAACTTAAATAAATCATAGTAAATCAAATATATAACCAAAAATTAAGTATAATATATCAAACTTTTCAGAATTTCATCTAGTTTATTTTAAAAATAAAATCAGTTTATTTTGACTATTATTTTACTGGTAATTTAAGAAATACAGAAACATGTATTTCATTTTTAATTAATTATATATAAATTATTTTTATCTGAAATTTGGCATGCATGTTGTTGAATGCATGGCTGGTCTCCAGAAAAATTTTCAGTATTATTTGAATAGGTTTTGAAGGTATTTTGAATTATTGGAGTATTTTCATCCTTTCTTTATATTTAATTAAATATTAAGTGTTTAAAAAAATACAAGAAATATATTTTATTATCTCCAAACTTCTATGGAGATCAGTGGATCCTTCAACCCATTAACATGTATTTTGATAATATATTTAATCATTTTATAATATATATATTTCTATTTATATATATATAAATTCATATATATATTTATATATTTTAATATATATTTTGAAATTTTATATATATACATGTAAATCCTTAAGTGTTTAAGAGTCATTTGAGATCTTAAATGTTGATTAAGCATGTTTGAATAGAAATGAAGGGGATGATTAGTGAATAATCATTCCTTGATTATTCACTAATTTTGTCTTAATTATGTTAATTAGTTAATTGCATGTTTAAGGTGCACACACCACTTAGTCTAAGGCTCTCCTAGATTTAGGTGTTGAATGTGTTTATGTGATTCATGTATTCCTTATGTATTGAGTATGAGGGTTAGTTCAAACATTGATTCAAGTCCATCAAAACTAGTGACATATTTAAGGACAATAATTAAGGACTCATGTATAGAAAACTTAGAAAAATTTCAATAATTAGGATTCACCTCCTCTTTAGTTGAAGCTTTGAAAATTTGAACTTAGTGACATCCTCAGCCCCTAGAGAAATTTTCACTAATTTTTGAGGTCATTAGGTCCCCTAATTAGCTTTCTAAGTCTTAAACCCTTAATTAAGCCTTTAAAACTTCTAAAAAATGTAATAAATCCATTTTAACTCCAAAAAATATGTATAACCCCTCTAACTGACCAGATTTGAACCCTTAACCAATGAAAATTAAAACCCCTTTAAGTTGACAGCAAGTTAAACCTTAATTGAATTTTGAGTAAAATTGAACTTTTAATTAATATAATTAATTAATTATTATTAAAAATTCCAAAAATTTCCCAAACACTTGGGAGTCTCTCCTTAGGTCATTCTTGACCTTTGGAGAAGATTTCAAGGAGTTGGGATCTCATTTGGAGCAAAATCACAAAAAGGGGCCTTTAATTAAGGATTTTCAATAATTCATTAAATAGTCAAAACTTCAAATATTCATAACTAATTCAAGAAAAATCCAAATTGAACAAACTCAATTGCATTCAACTCATAATAAGGCCTAATATTTATTAAAAATGTTAAACTCCAGAAATCTGTAATATTTCAAATAGTCAACAAATTGGTCAAACCATAGTTCAAAACTAGTCCAAAACTTCAAACCGTCGTAATAAAATGCAGAAAAATCCAATTTTAACGTACCTACCTTCTAACTGATCGTAGTAAGGTCTAGTATTTTAATAAAATACAAACATTCCAGAATTTGAACTTAATCAAATAGTCATTTTCAACCCCTTAATTAAATCATTAAAATATTCAAAAATTCATAAAATTCAAAATTATTCCAAAACTCCAGAAAATGTTAACTTAATGTTTAAAACATTTAACAAATCCTTTAAAACACAACAACCACCCTAAAGTTGAAGTTTATTGGCTGGACTACTCCGGGCTGCGGGGCTAAGTGTCCTAAGGAGGCTGGTTCCTCGAGCCTGGTGGCACAACGCCACGAATGGATTCTAAAGGGTGTCAAACCTTAAAATGAATTAACTTTTTAATTATTTAACATTTTTAAAAGTCTCTAATTCAATTACATTAATTTGGTTTATCGGCTGGACTACTCCGGGCTGCGGGGCTAAGTGTCCTAAGGAGGCTGGTTCCTCGAGCCTGGTGGCACAACGCCACGAATCAATTAATGGCAAACTTAAATTAATCAACTTTAAAAATCAGTAATTAATTCATTTTAATATTAATCCACTCTTTTAATTCCAACCAATTTAAATAACTTAATCAACCCCGATTGCTACTGGGTAACCCAGGCCTACGAGGCTATTAGCTTAGCCCCAAGGAAGGTGAAATAAACTTCACGGCCTCGGTGTGAAACAAAGGTAGTAATCAATTAACTTTTAAAACACGTTTAATTAAAATTCTTAATTCATTAATACTTAAATTTTAATTTAAATTCCCTTTTAAGCCTTAACAAATCCAGACCTTTAGACAACTTCAATTAATAACCCACTTTAGGATCTACCCCAGCCACACGACCTTTCTCACACACTTTAGATGATGTGCTAGGACAACCAACTCTAGATCTAGGTTAGGCGGTGTTTACTTTACTGCTGTGTGCCGGATTTTTCGTAGTTTTCACTGCATGTTGTGGATGAAATTGCTTTGCTGTGTCTGCTTACTTTTTCTGTACTCTGTGGATGGATTGATGTGTTTGGCGACTAGATTACCCTTAGGTTAGGTACGATCTGGATGTTGACACAGTTTTCTGCAGGTGGCCACGCTCATGCAGGGCAATATAAAAAGGGGGCAAATCATAAAAAAATGCATAAATATTATAAACTCTTTGCACAGGTGCTTCAGCTGCTAAAGCCCCCAAATCATAAAAAGAGCGTGGCCAGTGTGTTTACTTTCTTTTCTGCTCATATATAACTGCTTGGGAATAACTGCTTTATTTATATTAATTGCTTAGGATAACCTTGCAGGTGAGTCTAGATTTTTATTTTGATATCAATGTAATTTGTGTAAGTGTCAAGTGTTGTGAAAGTTCATTTTGAGTTGGGATACATACACCCAAAGCTTGGATTCCAAAGAGGAAAGGAAACCCCTTTGGGGAACACTCCTTTTCCATTTGGAAATCAAAATTTGGATCATACCTTTTCCTTACCCAAAGAGGAAAGAGTGGCCTTCTCCCTTAAAGGGAAGTGCCCTCTTATCCATTTGGGTAATCTACTACGAAGATTCCAAGAAGCTTGAAGAAAAGGAGTCCAAAGAAGAATGAAATTGAAGATTTGAAGATTTGAAGATTGAGAGTATCCCACTCAAAATAACTTGCGTCGTTACTAGGTTTAGAATCCGGGTTGTTGTCAGTGGTGCCCGGCCACTTTACTTTCTGCAATATTCTGGTTTGTAATAAGCAAGGCAACTTTGCCTATGGACATTTATTAATTAATTTATATTTGATGTGATGATTCGATTGCCTCTAGGATTACTTGTTTTTACTAGTTTTTTGGCGATTGCATGCCGCTCTTTGTTTTCGCCTGGATACGTGAGGCTCGTGAGGGTGTGAAAGTTTTATACGCATAATCTTAAAAGTCTAAAATTTTAGTGAGTCTAAATAACATAGAAAGATAACGAATCTAGGGAATTAGCCGGGGATCGACCCCGGGGTCGCATGCATATTTTTGCATTACTCTTTCCTTGCTTTAGACCCTTCCCCGCCTGCGGGTAGAGTCCGGATAGTCTGACCTATGAGGACGAGGTGCCGGACCTGGGGAAGTCCAGTCTTCTAAAAAACTATTTTATAAGCCTGTTTTTAAAATTTTCAAGCATATTTGATTTGAGGTTGTTAACCAGCATGCATTGCATTAGAAACAAATTAAAGAGTCAAAATTTTAATTTCATAGTCCTTAGCATTTTAGCACCCAACATAAGTCCAAGGGGCCAATTAGGAAAATCTCTAGATGTCGGCCCCGATTCTCCAAAACTTTAATTACAACGTCCCTACCATTCTTTCATAAATAGACCGGATGCATATATTTTAAATCGATTAGGTGGTTAGCTGGCTCCCCAATCCAGGCCGGGGTAAGTCCAGACCTTGCACTGCATTAGTTAGGATCGGACGACTGTGGTCCAGTGTCCAAAATAGATTTAGGATCCGGGGCAGATCTTTGATTATAAGACCCCAAATTTCGGGAATATAGTCCCAAATTTCTAATAAAATACTTAACTCTAATTAAAGCTTCGTTTCAATCCTAAAACATAAAGCCCAACACTTAGATTAAGTTGGGACACTTCCGGATGGTTCTGGAATCTCAAAGTGTCTCCTACCTCTCATCCTTTGACTCCGTTAATAACTGCTCAATCTTGATCCATTCCATTTTGATTTTCCAATAATTCTATTCACACTTTGATATCACTCCTAGAAATTCTAACAAAATTTTGCCATTATTTTAATCGAGAGTTTTCGTAGGAGACTTTGTCTCCCTACGATGTAATTAACTACGAGGGCTTGCGCTCGTAGGAGATTTGGAACCCCACACACCTGATTTTAAAATTGATTTTAAAATTTCACTAGATTTCTTTGGGAAAAGTTAAAGAATGATCGTCGTCGTTGCATTAGAAGAATTATCGTAGAATGGTGTCATTTCCCTTTGGGGAGATACATCCTTCTTCGATAAGGCTTTGGATGTGAATGCGACGATCATACTTCTTGGATATTGTAATTGGGTACTTAGTTGAACTCTATTTTGTTCCCTCGGGGCCATATGAAGTTCTCTTTAGAACCCGATCATAATATTCAAGATGTGTTTACATAATTCTAAGCCTGAACACCGTTATGAAAGTTTATCTTCGTCCCCCGGGGTGATATATTCTTTCTAACGAGTTGATTCGACCTTAGAATTAGAACTCATCCTTAATCTTAAAATCCCCAAAGAAAACTAATATTTTTAAAAACATGTTTTCAAAATTCCACCAACAATGAGTTAAAAATATTTTATTATCAATTGATTAGGGTTAACAGGCCATTTCTAAGAGGGATTTTGGAGGCTCCTACTTGGGGAACCAGATGAACTCCAAATTTGATGAAATTTGGACTATAGGATAAAATGACCATAAGGACTAACCCCACAAAATTTAAGCTCAAATGGAGTACTCTAAGGTGGTTAACTAAACCACCCAAAGTAAGCTCTAAGTCACCTTCAAATCACTATAGGGATCTATCCTAAGCTAGGATTGGGGCAAAATCAGTGGCTCTACACTCCTTACCCTATACATCATCATCACACAATGAATCACACCCTAAATCTCATTGGATAGGTCTATACCCCATTTTGAAGATAAGGGTCAAACCATGACCCTTAAACTCAAAATTTGGGGAAAATGCCCTTGAACATCTTAAAATGGAGAGATAAAATTTGGACATGTCAAAAACACGTTCAATTTCAATCTCCCAACATTCCAACCTGTTGGACATGTATTTAAACAGTAATTAAGGAAATTGATAAAATGCTCAAAATGAAATTAAACCTAACACTGACCTAACCAGGGCCTGGAACCATAGGGCTTTTGTAGATCTCCCTGAGACCTTTCCAATGAGCTTAAGAACACCTAATTTGGACAAGTGTGGAGGGAGTTATGATTTTTTGAAGTTCCCTTGAATTTCTGGAATTATTAATTCAGCCATTACACAGTTAGCAGCCCATTACACGCACCGCACGCCGATTGGCTGGGCAATCATTGGCGCTAACCGTTAACGGTCCGATTAACCACAACCGTCAGATGCCAGATCGGACGGTTGGGATTAAACGTGCTTCGATACCGTGGGATCTGATCCGAGCCGTTGATCGCAATCAACGGCTGAGATTACGTCTTTAACCTCCCGCTCGTATCCGAGACCGTGAAGCTTCTCCGGCATGATCCGGGCGATCCTGCCGGTGAACTCAGATGAAATTTCATAAGGAGGATCAGGACAGTGGAAACCTTCAATCTAATGGTGGAGATCCGTTGGGGTGAAGGTTTCCTTCACACTTGACTGGACTACCTAGCTAGGGAGCTCGGGATGAAGGGATTACCACAGAGAAAGTCTCAATGAATGAGCTTCT
The DNA here is from genome assembly GCA_022539455.1 of Dendrobium nobile. NCBI lineage: Eukaryota > Viridiplantae > Streptophyta > Magnoliopsida > Asparagales > Orchidaceae > Dendrobium > Dendrobium nobile. The sequence continues at coordinate 22,371,699 of CM039728.1, read as the reverse complement.
CTATCAGGAAGCTTCAGGGGATGATGGCGAACTGATCTCCTTCAGACGTCAAGATTGGAGGACGGCTGGAGGTGCGACTTCGAGCGGGATGCCGGAAGCTTTCACAGGCGCTAGCTCGAACGGGTGAAGGGATCAGTCTAGGAGCTTGAAGCGAGAGCCTGGGAGGTCGCATGAGCTCTGGGAAATGATTTCGAGCGATTGAGGATGCTTCTGGCGGTCTTGGGAGCTCGAGCCTATTCGGCCACCTTTTGCGAGCTTGGATGGCCGAGATTGAGCTGGAGGGGGCTCGGATTGCTGCCGGGTGGAAGATGGCGACGTTCTAGGGAGGTCATGGCGATCAAACAAGTGGGTAGTAGCTTTGATCCAGGAGTTTTCTGGGGGGGACCACCAGAACTCGTTTTCCCTTGGTTCCGACCGCCGCCGGCCATGGTTTAGGCCAGGTTGACTGGGGGAAGCCGATGGGGACATGCTGGAGTCAAGGGTGGAGTCAATTTGGCCTGAGAAAGTCTGGATTGAGTTGGTGACTGGGTTGGACCCAAACCTGCTTGGTTCAAGTCGAATTGAGCTCGATCTAGGTCAGGTCAGACCCTGGGTTTGGTATGGGAGATAGGTGTGGGTCTGGTGCACCCAATACAAGTGGCAATTGGATTCAATTTGGTCTGGGTTAAAAGATGGCTGGGTTGATCCAAATCTGCTCTGTTCGGGTAGATTTGGGCTCAACCCAGGTCCGGCTAGACCTTGGGCTTGAGGTGTGAAGTGGTTCTAGGTCTGGTGGACCCATTGCAAGTGGCAATTGGGTCCAATTTGATCTGAGTTGGAAGATGGCTCGGGTCTATGTGTTTTTGGCTACTTTGGGTTAATGGGAACCCAATGACACCTTGATTTGGATTCAATTTGATTAAGGTTAAGAGATGGCTCAAGGGAGACCTCTCTTTGGTCACTTGGGTCAAGCTATAAGGCTAACCCAAGTGAGCCCAAGGCTTTGACTTCCAAGAGATATCTCTTGGGTACCCAAGGGGTCACCCCTTACATTCAAAAGGACTTGGAATGGACTTGATTCAAAGATTTGAAGGAGATGGGGTGTATGGGTTAATGGGTCAAACTTGGTTGACTTGGTCAACCAGGTTGACCCAAGGTTTGGACTTAAGCTCAACAAGTTGGGTTTGGTATTTGAAACTTATTTAATATGGTTTCAAAGAATTTGGAGTTGATTTGAATTGAAATGGGCATTTGAAATCCCATAGGGGTATTTTGGTCAATTTTGACCCATTGGTCAACTAGGGTCAAAAATGGGTCTGAAAAATGCAGTTTACAGCTCAATGGGTTACAATCAAGGATCTAGAAGTGATTGGAGGCTTTGATGAGGGCTCCAAGATCAAAATCTTCAAGGTGTTAGGTCCAATGGCATAGGCTGTAAATATTTGAAGGTTTTACAGCCTTTGGATTTTGATTCAGATTCTGGGGTTAGGGACCTCAGAATGGGCTCAGAATTGGAGGGTAACCTCTAGAGACATGTCTTATCACTTTGGAAGTGATAGACCCTGAATCAGAGGTCATTTGACTGGGTTATGAGATGTTTGAAAAATGTTTGAAAAAGGTCTTTAGGATAGGGCCTTAAGACTTTGGATTTGAATATGGATTTCTAGATTTAGAATGGATTTCAAGTTTGAATGATTAATATTGAAGTATCCAAATAATTTACAATCATGTGGTGGTTGTTAATGAATGGATAGGGTCAAAGCTAGATCAAAGGTAGGATCAAAGTCTAGATGGAAGTTTGGATTCTCAAGTTGATTGGGTCAAAGTTTGGATGTGTTTGAAGCTTGAATTAATTTGGATTTGAATTGAATGAAGTTTGAGATTTGAATTGATCAAGGGTAGGGATTAATTTGAAGTTAGAGTTGATCAAAGGTAGGGATTGATTTGGGGTTGGAGTTGATCAAAGGGTTTAGAAGAATTCTAAGATCTAGGATCTAAAGGGGCTCTAGAATTTGGGATATGGAAGAATCCTAAGCTCTGGAGTAGGCCCTAAGGTCCTGGATCTAGAAAAGAGTCTTAAGCTCTAGAGTAGGCCTTAAGGTCTGGTTCTAGGAAAGAATCTTAAACTCTAGAGTAGGCCCTAAGGTCTGGCTCTAGGAAAGAATCTTAAAGTCTAGAGGGGATCCTAGGATCTAGGATTGATCTGGAGTTTGGAAGGGCCTTAGTGACCTCATACAAAAATGAGGTCAACAAGGCTGAAGATATACCAGCTCCTGCTAATGAACCAAATTATCAGAATTCGGTTGAAAGGTTTGATCGTCTAGAGACTCATTTTGATTAACGCTTTGATCATATTGAGGCTCAATTTCAGCAGCAGCAAAATGACATTGGTTTCATGAAAGAGCAGATGAATGAAATTAATACCAATGTGATGTTATTAAGTTCATATTATAACTTCTTTGGTAGTGTTCCTCCTCCTCCTCCTTCTGATCAAGGTCCTCAGTAATTGTTGTAGTTGTCTGTTATGTTTTTATGTAGTTTATTTGTGTTGAATGTTTCTTTCTCTTAGATGTTTTTGTATTAATATCTTGATATGATTTGTAAAATCCTTCATTGATATCAATATATTTTTCTTTAGCTTTGAAATTTTTCTTTGAAATGTGTGTGAGTAATTATGAATATAATTAGATTTTTTAATCTTAATAGTGCTTTAACCTAATTTGTAAATTAAAATTAAATTTTATTAGAAAATCAAATTATTCTAAATTTAAGTGATGCTTATAACTTGATATTATTAGAATTTTCAATTTCATGTCTCTTATTTAGACTACATTATATTTAATATTATTATTGCAATTTAGATGTTTTCTTATTTTGTATTTATCTTTTCAAATAGTATTTACGCACTTAGAAAAATTTAAAATTTTAGATTATCGATTTTGGAAAGAATTCAATTACTCTTGAAAAATTGTACAAATGTACAAATATCAAAAGAAATGAGCAAAAGTTTGCATTGAGAAAAAGAGGCACAAAATAAGCCCAAAATAAAAAATGATGCACAAAAATGTGCCATCAAATTGAAAAAGATACACAAAAATGTGCCATATAATTGAAAAAGATGCGCAAAGTGCCTCATATGGTAGTTACTTCTTTACAAACTCTTTTAATCTCTTAATTCAAATTTATCTTATGTTCATTTATAATTGACATTGAAATTTGAAATATAAAATTTTTATTCATTCTTAGTGCAATGATTTTCTTTATCTTAATGTCTAAATTGTCTCATATCTTTGATGAATTTTTTTTATTATCTATGTTATATCACTTCTTAAATTATATGAAATTCTATGATTTCTATAATGTTTTAATTTTTATTGCATACCTTATTTCAATCACTTTCAAGATTAAATTATCAAATGAATTTCATACTTTTGCTTACATTTCAAGACTTCTTTTCTTCTTCACTTTTTGTTGTTGTCAAAAAGGAGATGAAATTGTTTGTTTTATTTCTTATTTTTGATAGTCCTTTTATGTTTGTCATTATTGTAGTTGTTTGTTTTGTATGTTTTTTGTTTTATATACAATTTTTGAATATTTTTTGAAAAATAAAAATTTTGAATTTATACCTCCTTATTTTTCATATATTCATCAATTCAGGGGGAGTTTAGGAGATTCTTAGATTTCAAAATCTTACAAACAATAATTGTTTTTCCGTCATCAAAAAGGGTGTTAAGAGAGTTGCTATTTACATGTTTTACATTCTTGCAACTTTTATTATTTTGATGATTACAAATATTATTGTTTTATGTATAGATATCTCCTAACATTTCTTAGAAGATTTGTTTTTGCTCTTATGTGTACTAACATTTTAGGAAAATCAAACTCCATGCTATGAAGACTTCAAATCAAAATTCAGCATACAATCCTTTGTAAATTGAAGTTTTAAATTATTCTTTAAATTGAGGAGTGATTGTAATTGAGTGAATAAAAATACACACACACATACACACATACAGAGATTTTACATAAGTTGTACTGATCGTACGGGATGAACCTAGTTCGTATAGGACGATCAGGTCAGTTGTCTCCTCTTACGAGCAATGGAACGATCAGGAATCGAGAACATTTTTCTAAGTACTAATCGTCCATGATGAAATTATTTTCGTGCCAGAACGATTTGGGCTCTATAAGAATTTTGTTCAGACAAAATCTATATTCTTTCCAAGACGACTTGGCCTCTGTAAGAATTTTGTCCAGACGAACTCAAAAATCGCCACAGGTTGATTTCCTCTCTGTAAGAATTTCGTTCAGACGAAATTCATAATCGTGCCAGGATGAGTTGTCCTCTGTACAAATTTTGTCCAGATGAAATCCTGATTGTCGGGGGATGAAGTGAATCAACACTTCACATTCTGGCGACGATATGCAGTTTTTTGGAACCGACCTATGGAATAACTGATCGTCCAGATGAACTTAGTTCGTACGGGACGATAATCATGTACGAACACAATTCATAACAATATTCATAAGGAACGTTTCCGACACTTTAAGTAAAATTGTCCGTGATGATCCACGATCGTACGGGACGATCCATTCGTGTTAACTTGAAAATTCTACAATTTTGGATGGTTTTTCTTGTCACTCCTATATAACGTCCAATTATTACCGCCACCCAATCTTTTTACTCATTGATCATCATGCTTATTGGAAGAAGAGTCAAGGAGAGAGTGTGAGAGAGCATTCAAAGGAGGATTCCTACCACTGGAGTGTAAAGGCTTCGCTTGATGTTAAAAGGTAAGATTTCTTACTTGTGATTTGAGATTACTTCACTCCTTTCTTTCTTCCTTCTAGATTTCTTGTGAGAAGATCTGTCAAGGAGATCAGATTCTCTGCCACACTAGGAGAGTGTGAAAGGATGTCGGGTTCTCTGCCCACACTAGGAGAGTGTGAAAGGACATAGAGTTCTCTTCCCACACTAGGAGAGTGTGAAAGGATGGACGGTTCTCTGCCAACACTGGGGATAGTGTAAAAGGACAACGGTTCTCTACCGCACCGGGTAGTGATAGAAAGAGTGTTTGTAAAGTTTTCTCTGCCTTACTATGGGAGCAAAAGGAGAGACACTATTGGTATTAGTGTAATACTCAGAGGGTGCCTCTAGGGAGTGGATGTAGGTTTGGTTTAGATAGATTCACTATAAAACTTGTGTCGTTTATTTTTACTGCTTTTTTACTTTCTGCATTTTTCTATTTAAAAAGTTGTGGTTGAAAAACTTTTTATAAAAAATTCATTAAAGTTTATTTTCGGTTCAACTCATCTAAAAGAGGGATAATTTTTAAATTACCAATTCACCCCCCTCTTGGTAGCCTTGGGACATTAACTTAGGTTTAACAACCTATTCACTAGACTCAACATAGAGAACCTTCGTTTTTCACTCTTCTGAATGTCGGCAGAGAACCGGATCTTCTTAAAAGATCTTATCTCATGAAATCTACAAGGACAAGAGAAAAGATTGAACTAATCACTAATTACAAAAAGTGATCCTTTCCCTTCACACTCTAGTAGTAAGAAAACTCCTTAAACATTCTCTCTCACTTTCTCCTTCAATTTTCCTTTAGAATGCAAGACGACCAAATGACAAAAAGATTGTGAGAAAATCTAACTTGGACCTTTTATAGAAAAGACACGACAAACCATCCACAAATTGCAATTTTCAATTTCTTACCATCTATGATCATCTTGTACGATCCAATTTCGTAGGTACGAATAGTGTAAAATCTGTTGTGTATGAACTTAATGTGAACTGGTATGAACTGCCTTCATACCTGATCATCATCCCATACAAACTTGGTTCGTCCTGTACGAATAGTTATTCTCAAAGTTCATTGGTACGAAAAAGCAAGATGATTTTTAAGTTTCCCTAATGGAGAAGATTGTCTTGGGACAAACCATTAATATCGTCTAGAAGAATAGTTCAATTTGGAAAATTTAGAGCACATCCTCCTGGGATGAATGGTAAATATCATCTAGACAAACACATCTAGAGAGCATCATCCTGAGATGAGCGATAAATATTATTTGAACGAACACATCTAGAGAGCATCGTCTTGGGACGAACTATAAATATCGTCTGGACGAATTATACTTAGAAAAAAAAATTTTCCCTCTCTGTTATTTCCATTTCTTATTCGGGAGTATAACTAAACAGAATATCCCATACAAACATGGTTCATACTATGCGATCAATTTTAAAAATTATGAGTTTTAAAGCTCCCCCCCAGTGTGTGTGTGCTAAGTTACTCAATTACAATCGCACTCTCTCAGACTTTAATTAAAATGAGAAAATAAAGACTCCAATGTTACAAAATATTCTAAGCAGATCTTGAACTGAATTCTTCAATAATCTGGAGTATGATTTTCCTGAAATGTTAGTATACACAATAGCAAGTATAAATATTCCAAAATATGTTAGGAGAAAATAATAATAAAAATAATAATATTTAGTATCTTAAAAAACATACAATTTGCAAGAGTGTAAAACTTGCAAAGCTAAGTAGCAACTTCCTCAACAATCTACCCCTTTTTTATGATGGCAAAATAATTATTATTTGTATAAATTTGAAAGTCCTAAGTTTCTCCTAAACTCCCCCTAAATAAATAAGCATGTGAGAATAAGGGACATTTAATTTGAACAATTAAAATTTTTATTTTTAAAGTTTTTCAACACACCAAAATAATCACTCACAACATAAAAAAAATGACACTGAAATGTCAAAACAAATACCAGACACTAAAATGTCAAAACAAATGCCAAAAAGACATAAATAAAATAAATACCAAAAAGACAAGCCAAAAAGACATGAACAAAACAAGTAAATTTCAAACAATATTTCTCCCCCTTTTTGATAACAGCAAAAGAGAAGAAGAAACTAATAAAAATAGAAATGAAAGAAGTCATATGAGAAGCCTTTGATAATTGATCATGAATGAGATTAAGTTAAATTTGCAATAAAAAAGATAAATGTCGTTAGAGAGAAAGAGGAATTCATATGATTTAAGTACAGATAATATTAGACAAGAAAAAAAAACATCAAGGTCATGAATTAGTGTAGAGCATGAGATAAGAAAAATTATTGCAAAGTAGATGAAAAGAAAATTTATGTATTTTAAATTTCAGTAAAAAATAAAATTGAACAGAAGATTCATTTGAATTTAAAGATTAAAAGATAGATGAAAGAATATAAACTTATGGCGCTTTGCTCATCCTTTCAATATTTATGGCACATTTTGTGCATCTTTTTGTATTTGTGGGTTAATTTTATGCATATTTACCAATTTAAGAACCATAGCGCATTATTTTTTTTTTTGTACATTTTTCAAGTTTTTAATTGATCTTTCCAAAAATTGTTAATCTAAAATATCAAATTTCTCTAAGTATAGTGATATTTTTTATTAAAAAGTGAAATAAAAAATAAGAAAACATCAAACTTGTAATAATAATATTAAATTATGTTAGTCTAACAAAAGACATGAGTTTGATATCCTTAACTTGATCGAGTTATAACACAACTTAAAAAGTTAAAAAAATTAGATTTTCTAATAAATTAAAAAAAAATTATTGCATTTCAAAGTATACAACATGTTCGATCAATTAGTCAGGATAATCATAGAGGCTAACAAATATTTCTAAAAACATGACAGGATAACTTTTTATTGATATCATGGTGAACAATAATACATTGAGCACGATAGATATCAATACACAAAGATTTCAAAAAGACATAAATCATAAAAACATAAAACATAAACACATAAAAATTAACAACGCATCACATCACCACTGGTAGAGAAAATCATAAAAGAAGTATAGTCATCATTCAGAGGGTCCCTGATATGGAGCAGGTGGCTGGTTGTAGAAATTAAAATAGCTACTCATATAGCTATATTCGAGCTCACAACATCAAATTGATTTTGCATCCAGCCCATGTCCTACTGGTACTGTGCATCCTACTACTATAGATGAGTCTCAATTTGATCAAAGCATCGATCAAGGTGACTCTCGAGATAATTAAAATTATGAACCGAACTCCTAAAGATTTGGTCAACTAGCAGGCGCAGGTGTAGGTCCTCTCTCCTCACCTTCAGTGTTAGCACCTTAATCATGTTTTGTAAAGATAGCTCGAAATGAACCATCATTGTAGTACAAAGGCTCTTTAAGATGAGACACATCAGGATGAACTAATTCATACTTCTTCTCAAGAATATAATCCACAAGGTGTACTAGAGCAATGTTATTCTTTCTTTTATGGGATACATGGCCAATTTCAGAAAGCCCATAAAGGTAGTCAAGAATGAGTTGGGCTTCGTCAATGGATTGACCAGTAATGATCAGATAAGTGACAGTGGAAAAGAAGAGGAGTGATATTAATTCTATCACCAGCTTTTGGAATGATGGAAGTTCTAAGAACATGCTGGATGATTCTAGCATCTTGGTGTAAAGTGTTTACCTTAGGCAAAAGACATTCTTGTCCAATCCCTCTAAGTACCCGGTTAATCTCAGTCCAATAAAAAGTTATAGAAGAAGTCAAAGTGTGGGCTCGTATTCCTTTAGCCTTATGTTTAAGAAAGCTCCTAGATCCTCCTTGGTTATTTCTACATTCTTCCCTAGAACATAGGATCTAATTCTATCTTGATCAAAGTTAAAGGTCATTTTCGCTAGAAAATAAAAAAATGTCGATATGTTGAAGGAGTAAGTCAGAGTAAGGATAAACTCAAATTGAGTAGAACCAAAGAGTGGTAGTATCTGATAGATTGTATTATCTAGAATCAAAACTCTAGAAGGGGTCATTTTCGCTGGTACAAACCTATGAAAGGATTCCTCGTTAGCTTTGGATAAGAAGTTCTCATGGGTATTCCTAGAGGAAGGTCCCCTAGTCAATTCCTTAGCGTGCCTAACCCTCTTACTTGAACTTTCCATAGAAAGATCAAAGGGGAAAGAAGGTTAAAAAGGCTTTTGAAGAGAATGAAGTTTGAGTTCTAAACCCTTTAAATTTAAAGAAAAATAAATTTCATACAGAAAAAATTTGGTTCGTCCGGTATGATGCATGGGTTCATATGCACGAAGAAAAACTTCATATGGACGAACGAATACAGTTAAAATGAAATGACTTTTCGTAATCATATGAGTTATGAGGCATCCTTTCATACAGACTTTTTAACCAAATGATCGTATAGACGAACAGGTGTTGAGCCATGATGATAAGTTATTTAAAATTGTTTTTATGACGGTTTGAATCGCCCCCCATTCAAAATGACATGTGGTTTGTATGTATGAACTCCAGGTTTGTACGTACGATCAGAAATAATAACTATACTTATCCATATAACCGTCTAGATGCGTACATATGATTGAATACACATCATCCAGACGATCGTGATGATCATACAGATAAAGTGTATTAAAAATTGAAAAAATTATACGCAATCTATTCTACCCAATTGATCAATATGCTACAGGATTCGTCTAGTATGAAATTAATTTCGTACAGATGAAATTCACATTTAAGAAAATTTATGTGATTGCTTGAAAATCATGATTTTGAATGTGAAAATGTTTAGAAAAACACACAAAAATAAAAATAGACAAAGATAAAAAAAAAAAGACAAAAACATTCATGCATAAAAACAGATAAAACACACAATTAAAATTACAAAACTAAAAACACACGCACAAAAACATATATCAATGTTGCAGAAACATTTAATTAAGCATTCAAATCAATCACACCAAGCCTTATTCTTAATGTTTTGAAAGTATCAAAGGCTAATGGTTTAGTAAAAATGTCTGCAAGTTGATTTTCAGTTGAAACATGATTAAGTTCAATTTCTCCATTGGATAAGTGATCCCTTATGAAATGATGCCTGATGTCGATATGTTTGGTTCTTGAATGCTGAATAAGATTTTTAGAAATATAAATGGCACTAGTGTTGTCATAATAAATAGGAATTGTGCCTATTGTTAATCCTAAATCCATCAAATATTGTTTCAACCAAAGTTCTTGTGCCACATAGCTTCTTAAGACTATGTATTCAAATTTAGCAGTAGATAAGGCTACAAAATTGTATTTTCTACTAGACCAAGAGACTAAAGAATTTCTAATAAATTGACATGTTTTAGAAGTACTCTTTCTATCAACCCTACAACCTGCAAAGTCCGAATCTGAATATCTAATTATTTCAAATGAAGAGCTAAACTTAGGATACCAAATTCCTAAGTTCTGAGTTCCCAAAATATATCTCAAAATCTTTTTCACTGCTGTCAAATGTGATTCTTTTGGATCTGATTGAAATCTAGCATATAAACAAACACTAAACATAATATCATGTCAGCTAGCTGTCAAGTAAAGCAAAGATCCAATGATTCCTTTAAATTTCTTTTGATCAACAGATTTTTGCTTTCGATCCTTATCCAACTGAACAGAGGAACTCATAGGTGTACTAATAGGTTTAGCATTGTCCATTTCTTACTTTTTGAGGATATCTTTAACATATTTTGACTGACTAAGAAACGTACCTTCCTTAATTTGCTTAATGCTAAAGTCATGAAAGTAACTCAAATCTCCCATTAGGCTCATCTCAAATTTACTACTCATTATTTTAGATAATTCATCACAAAGATTTTTATCGGTAAATCTAAAGATGATGTCATCAACATAAATTTATACAATGAGTATATCTCCTCCTAATTTCTTTAAAAAGAGAGTTGTGTCCACACTTCCTTTTTTAAAAGATCTCTCAAGTAGGAAGGTGCTTAACCTCTCATACCAAGCCCTGGTGCCTATTTTATTTCATATAATGCTTTTTTCAACTTAAACACATGATTTGGGTATTTTGAATTTTCAAAGCCTAGAGATTGTTCTACAAACACATTCTCTTGAATTAACTCATTTAAAAAGGAACTTTTAATATCCATTTAATAGAACTTAAATCCTCTAAAATAGGAAACGGTTAATAAAACCCTAATTGCTTTAAGTCTAGCTACAGGGGCAAAAGTCTTCTCAAAATCAATCCCTTCAATCTGATTATACCCCTTAGCCACCAATCTAGCCTTATTTCTAAGGACTACTCCTGTGTCATTCATTTTATTCTTGAATACCCACTCAGTCCCAACTACACTTTGATCATTTGGCATTGTAATTAATTCCCATACTTTATTTTTACAAATTAATTTAATTCTTCTTGCATTGCCAAAATCTAAAATTCATCCAAAAGTGCTTGATCAATATTTATGGGTTCTATGGTAGAAATAAAAGCTAAATGATTGGCTTCTTTGCTCAATCCATGCCTAGTCCTTACACCCTCACTAGGTTCACCTATAATTAATTCCTTTATATGATTTTATAAAATCTTAAATCTCTAGGAAACGGGTATCTCCAAATTTATTTTCTTAATCTTTTGGAGTTAATCTCTATCTCATCCTCTATAATAATCGGCTCTTTCAAAATTCTAGATTCATCAAATATAACATATATGGTTTCCTCTATTACCAGATTTCTTTTATTGAACACTCTATAAGATTTTCCATCACTAGAGTATCCTAGAAAAATTCCTTCATCTGATTTTAGATCAAATTTTCCTAAGGCAGATTTTCTAGTGTTATGTATGAACACCTTACATCTAAAAACATACAAATAAGACAAATTAAGTGTTCTTCCCTTTATTAACTAATAGGGTGTTTTATTCAAGTTTGATCTATCATTCATCCTATTCAGAACATAACATGTCATACTAATCGCCTCAGCAAAAAAATATTTAGGAAGTGAATATTCGGTTTTCATCTAGCTCGAGCGGCTCTATTAATATTCTATTTTTTTTTTACTACCCCATTCTGCTGAGGGGTTCTAGGTGCAAAAAAAAATTATGATCAACCCCTTTCTCCTTAAAAAAATTCTCAAATTTTTTATTTTCAAATTCTCCTCCATTATCACTTTGAATTGTCAAAATCTCACATCCTAGTTTCCTCTGAATCTAAGTCAAAAAATCTCTAAACTCCTCAAATGATTCACTCTTATGATATAAAATCTAACCCAATGGAATCTAGAGAAATTATCCACAATCACAAATCCGTATACCTTCCCTTTTAGACTTATAGTTCCAACTGGTCCAAAAAGATCCATATGCAAAATCTCCAATGGTTTACTAATTCTAAGATCCTTAATAGACTAAAAAGATAACTTCACCTATTTTCTTAATTAACAAGCATCACAAAGGTTGTCCTTATCGAAGTCTAGTTTATGATACAATTCAAATCTAGCTTATAAACATTATTTACCCGTATACCATGCAAAACATCATTATCATTCAGGCTTAATATGCACCTAGTAAGGAAAAATTTAACACGTTATCCTTTATCACATAGCCGACTAATACTCAAAAGATTATGTTTTAAGCCTTCTACTAACAAAACATTTTCTATAAAAAAGTTTCTCAAGTTTCCTATCATACCTGATCCTACCGCCTTCCTTGTGTTGTTATCTCCAAGTGTAACCCTGCCTCCACTCCTATCTTCCAGCGATATGAATTATGTAGTATCTCCAGTCATATACTTTAAGAAACCGCTGTCCAGGTGCCATATACTTGTTGAGTCCAGTAATTAGGTTGTTAAGCCTAAGTAAGTGTCCCAAGGCTACCAAGAGGGGGGTGAATTGGTAGTTTTTAAAATTTTAAACCCTCTTAATAATAAAGTTGAACCGAAATAAAATTTTCTTTTAAAGTTAGTAGAAAAATGTTTTTCAACCACAGAGTTGTTAAAACTGAAATTTAAAGTGCGGAAACGTAAAAGCTATAAAGTAAATGACACCAGATTTATAGTGGTTCGGTCTATAACCAGACCTACATCCACTCCTCAGAGGCACCCTCTGAGTATTGCACTAATACCACAAAGTGACTCTCCTTTAGCACCCACAGCAAGGCGGAGAAGCCTGTACAAAACACTCTTTTCACCACTACCCGGTGCGGAAGAGAACCGTCGTCCTTTCACACTCTCCTAGTGTGGGCAGAGAACCCTACGGCTGTTTACACTCTCCAAGTGTAGGCAGAGAACCTTCTTCCTTTCACACTCTCCTAGTGTGGGCAGAGAACCCTCGTCTGTTCACACTCTCCAAGTGTCGGCAGAGAACCTTCTTCCTTTCATACTCTCCTAGAGTGGGCAGAGAACCCTCGTCTATTCACACTCTCCAAGTGTCGGCAGAGAACCGGACGGCTGTTTACACTCTCCAAGTGTAGGCAGAGAACCTTCTTCCTTTCACACTCTCCTAGTGTGGGCAGAGAATACTCGTCTGTTCACACTCTCCAAGTGTCGGCAGAGAACCGGACGGCTGTTTACACTCTCCAAGTGTAGGCAGAGAACCTTCTTCCTTTCACACTCTCCTAGTGTGGGCAGAGAACCCTCGTCTGTTCACACTCTCCAAGTGTCGGCAGAGAACCGGACGGCTGTTTACACTCTCCAAGTGTAGGCAGAGAACCTTCTTCCTTTCACACTCTCCTAGTGTGGGCAGAGAACCCTCGTCTGTTCACACTCTCCAAGTGTCGGCAGAGAACCTTCTTCCTTTCACACTCTCCTAGTGTGGGCAGAGAACCCTCGTCTGTTCACACTCTCCAAGTGTCGGCAGAGAACCGGACCTTCTTGAATGATCTTCTCACAAGAATCTAGAAGGAAGAAAGAAAAAGAGTGAAGAAATCCAATTCCACAAGTAGAGACTCTTACCTTAGCAATCCAAGTAAAGCCTTCTCGCTCCAGTGGTAGGAATCCTCCTTTGAATGCTCTCTTCCACTCTCTTCTTGGCTATTCTCTCAAGAGGCACGAAGATCAAATGACAAAAAGATTGGGTGGCAGTCTAATTTGGACTATTTATATAAAAGACAAGTGAAACCGCCCAAAAACTGCAAATTTTCAATTATGTACGCAGTGGATCGTCCTGTACGATCCTGGATCGTCCTGGACGATTTTACTTAAACGATCTGAAACGACCCAATTTGTATATGTGTACGAACTGACTTCGTACAGCTGATCGTCCTGTACGAACTTGGTTCGTCCAGCACGAACGGTTATTACAAGGTCGGTTCTAGAAACTGCTGAAAACTGTTCTAAGTCGGTTTATCGTTTGAACGAAAATGTGATCGTCTGGACGAAAATTTTCCAGAGAGCCGATCGTCCTGGACGATTATTTATTTCGTCTGGACGAAAATTTTCCAGAGAACCAATCGCCGCGGACGATAATTTGTTTTCGTCTGGACGAAAAATTTCCAGAGAGCTGATCGTCCTGTACGATATTTATTTTCGTCTGGACGAAAATTTTCCAGAGGACTCGTCGCCTCGTACGATGGTAAAATTCGTCTGGACGAAAATTTTACAGAGAACCCATCGCCTGGTACGATAATAAATTTCGTCCTGGACGAATAGGACTTAGAAAATTTTTCAAAGCAAGTTCCTATTCGTTCCAAGTGCTCTATAGGAGATAACTGACAGATCGTCCAGTACGATAAATATCGTCCTGTACGATCAGTATAGAATTTTAAGATCTCCTTATTTGTGTGTGTGAGATTTTATTCACTCAATTACAATCACTCCCTTTCAAAATTAATTCAAAGAAAAGACAAACATCAATTAAACAAAATATCTCATGTTGAATTTGAATTGAACTTTTCGTAGTCTGGAGTCTGATTTTCCTGAAATGTTAGTACACACAAGAGCAAGTGCAAATCTTCTGAAATTGTTAGGAGATAACTATACATTTGAACAATAATGTTTGGAATCATCAAAACTACATAAGTTGCATAAATATAACTCATTCAAATAGCAACTATTCAAACAATCTCCCCCTTTTTGTTGATGGCAAAACAATTATTATTAGTATGGTTTCAAGTTAAAACACATCTTTTATCTCCTAAACTCCCCCTGAATTTATGAGTACATTAAAATAAGGAGGCATTAAAGAACAATATTTAACGAACAAAATTTTTGTTTTTTTTTCAAAAATTTTAACACAAACTACACAAACTTGCAAACAGAACAACTAAAAAGAGAAAACACAAACATACACAAACTAACACAAACATACACAAACTAATAATTTCTCCCCCTTTTTGACAGCAACAAAAAGTGAAGAAGAAAAAGACAAGAAATGTAAATAATTATATGAAATTCATTGTTAAAATTTAATCTAAATGGTGATTGACATAGGGTATGCAATTTTAAACTAAAGATATTAGGTCAATCATAGAAATTCATAAAATTTATGAAATGATATAACATTGTAAGTAAGAAGAATTTTTCAAAGACATGATTCAATTTAGACATTTTGATTATTGAAAATCATTACAAGTCAGATGTAAAAAAAATTCTATATTTCAAAGTTCAAGAGAATATGAATGAACATTAGATCAACTTGAATTAAGAGATTGAACGAATTTGGAAAGAAGAGAATTACCTCATGTGGTGCTTTGCACATCTTTTCAAAGTTTTGTAGCACATTTTTGTGCATTTTTCTTTGGTTGGGCTTATTTTGTGCCTCTTTTCCATTTTACAAATTTTGTGAATCCCTTTTGATTTTTGTACATTTGTACACTGTTCAAGAGTAATTTGACCAATTCTTTCCAAAATCTATAATCTAAAATTTCAAATTTTTCTAGGTGCATAAATATCATTTGAGCATAGAAATACAAACTAAGAAAACATCAAAATTGTAATAACAATATTAACTTTTATGTAGTCTAAATGAATAGACATGAATTTAAAAGTTCTAAGTACAACAAGTTATAAACAAATTATAAATTTAGAAAGTCTAGATTTTCTAATATAGATAATCTCAAATTACAATCGAATTTAAGCACTATGTAGATTAAAAAATACTAATGAAATTCATAAATATTAGCCACATTTCAAAACAAATCTAACAAAAACAAACTTTCATTGAAAAGAAAAGATTACATAAACATTGAACTTAAAAACATAAAAACAATCACAATAACACATATAAGATAAAAACAAAACAACAAAACAAAAAATACAACAGACACACAACAACAAACAAAAAAAAATTTTTACTGTTCTGGAGGAGGAGGAGGTATGCCGCCAAAGAGGTTGAAGTAGGAGGCCATCAACATTACATTGGTATTAATTTCATGAACTTCATCTTTAATGTTACCAATGTCATGTTGCTGCTGAGTAAGTTGAGCATCAAATTGATCAAACCTTTGATCAATGTGAGTCTCTAGTCTATCAAATCTCTCAATCAGATTCTGGTAATCTGATTGAGAAGCAGAAGCTTGCACTCCTTCTTCTTCTTCTTCTTCTGAAGCACTGTCATGTGCTTCCCCTTTTTCTTTTTCTTCCTTGAAGAGCAGTCTGAATGATGTGTTGTTATAGTAAACTGGCTCTTCATATTCCTCATCAGGATGCACTATATTGTACTTCTTCTCCAAAATATAAGTAATTAAGTGCCCTAATGAAATGTTCTTCTTCCTCTTCTGATCAACATGTCCTATTTCTGAAAGCCCATAGATATGATCTATGATGAGTTGGGCTTCATCAATAGGATGTCTTGACATGATTAAAAAAGTTAGACAAGAAAGGAGAGGAGTAATGTTAATCCTATCACCAGCTTTAGGAATAATTGAGGATCTAAGGATGTGCTGGATGATTCGGGCATCTTGGGTCATACCTGAGACTCTAGCAACATGATTGTCAATCGCATTTTTTCTAATTACCCTATTGATTTCAAACCATTTGAAGGAGGTTTCTGACATTAGGGTGTGGGCTCTATATCCCTCAGTTCTTAACTTTAAAAATGTACCAAGATCATGCTTGGTGATCTCAACTTTTTTCTTAAAAACAAAAGAACTAATGATAGAGTGGTCAGAATTGAAACTCATGTTGGCTAGAAAGTAATGGTAGGTTTGTTTATTGTAGAAGTGGACGAGAGAAAGAATGAACTGAAATTGGGTTGAGGCGAAGAGGTGCATTACCCGAAATTTCAACTCTGTTGGGATAAGAATGCGAGACGGAGTGATTTTTGCGGAGGCAAAATGAGGAAAAGATTCCTCATTTGCCTTGGAAAGAAAGTTGTCTGGGGCATTCCTGTTTGGTTTTTTCACCAAAACCTTTTGTCTTTTGCTAGAGGAGGCCATTGTTGATTTTATGTTAAAAGGGATTGAAAAAGAAATTTGAAAGTGTGATTGTCAAGTTTGAAAAGCCTTCATATTTAAAGGAAAACGATACTTTCGTCCTGGACGAAAATATTCGTCCTGGACGAAACATAATAGTTCGTCTGGACGAAGAAAGTTCGTACAGACGATCTAATTCGTCCAAAATGTAACGACTTTTCGTATTCAACACAACTTACGATGCGTCCCTTCGTACAGGCGTTTTGACTTGACCAATCGTACAGACGAAAAAATTTCGTACAGACGATCGAAAAGTATTTCGTTTTAATGACTCTTGAAAACCGTCCCCTACAATGAATCGACACATGTTCGTCTGGACGAACTAAAATTTCGTACAGACGAAGTTCGTATTAAAAACTGTCTTATCCACTCAACCGCTGCATTCAATCGTTCCGACGTTTGAGAGAAAAAAAATTCGTCCTGGACGATCACAGATCGTACAGACGATCCAATAAAAAACTGCTCTAAAACGGTTTAAATTTTCGCAAACTGTTCCTTTACACATCGTCCCGTACGAAAATAAATCGTCCTGGACGATTTCCTCCAAAAAATTTAAATTTTTAAATTAACAAAATCAACAAAAACAATCAGAAACACAGAAAACTTAAAACAAAATCATAAATCCAAAAACAATTCATTAAAAACACAAAATTCACAAAATTTCAAAAACAAAACATAACAAGTATCAATGTTGCAAAGACATTTTAGTTAAGCATTCAAATCAATAACACCAAGCCTTGTTCTTAAAGTACTGAAGGTATCAAAGGCTAAAGGTTTTGTAAAAATGTCTGCAAGTTGATTTTCAGTTGAAACATGTATGAGTTCAATTTCTCCTTTGGATACGTAATCCCTTATGAAATGATGCCTTATATCGATGTGTTTGGTTCTAGAATGTTGAATAGGATTTTTTGAAATACAAATAGCACTAGTATTGTCACAATAAATTGGAATAGTGCCTATAGTTAATCCTAAGTAAATCAACTGTTGTTTTAACCAAAGTACTTGTGCCACACAACTTCCTAATGCAATGTATTCTGCTTCTGCAGTAGATAGTGCCACTGAATTTTGTTTTCTACTAGACCATGAAACTAATGAATTTCCAATGAATTGACATGTTCCAGAAGTGCTTTTCCTATCCACTCTACAGCCTGCAAAGTCAGAATCTGAGTAACCAATAATTTCAAATGAAGAGCTAAACTTAGGATACCAAATTCCTAAGTTTTGAGTTCCTAGTAGATATCTTAAAATCCTTTTTACTGCTGTCAAATGTGATTCTTTTGGATCTGATTGAAATCTAGCACATAGGCAAACACTAAACATAATATCTGGTCGGCTAGCAGTCAAGTAAAGTAAAGATCCAATTATCCCTCTAAATTTCTTTTGATCAACAGATTTTCCCTTAAGGTCCTTATCCAACTGAACTGAAGAACTCATTGGTGTACTAACAGGTTTAGCATTGTCCATTTCATATTTTTTGAGGATGTCCTTAATATATTTGTTTTGACTAAGAAAAGTACCTTCCTCAAGTTGCTTAATGCTAAATCCTAGAAAGTAATTTAAATCTCCCATTAGACTCATTTCGAATTCATTACTCATTGTTTTAGAAAAATCATCACAAAGATGTTTATTTGAAGATCCAAAGATGATGTCATCCACATAAATTTGAACAATAAGTATATCCTTTCCAATTTTTCTTAAAAAGAGAGTTGTATCCACACTTCCTTTTTCAAAAGATCTTTCAAGTAGGAAGGTGCTTAACCTCTCATACCAAGCCCTAGGTGCCTGTTTCAATCCATATAATGCCTTTTTTAATTTGAAAACATGATTTGAAAATTTAGAATTTTCAAAACCTGGAGGTTGTTCTACAAAAACATCTTCTTCAATTACTCCATTTAAAAAGGCACTTTTAACATCCATTTGAAACAATTTAAAACCTTTAAAACAGGCAAAGGCTAGTAAAACCCTAATTGCTTCAAGTCTAGCTACAGGGGCAAAAGTTTCCTCAAAATCAATTCCTTCAATTTGATTATACCCCTTAGCTACTAATCTAGCCTTATTTCTAATAACTACTCCTGAGTCATTCATTTTATTTTTGAACACCCACTTGGTTCCAACAACACTTTGATCTTTTGGCCTTGTAGTTAGTTCCCAAACTTTATTTCTTACAAATTGATTTAACTCTTCTTGCATGGCCAATATCCAAAATTCATCTGAAAGTGCTTGATCAATGTTAGTGGGTTCAATAGTTGAAATAAAAGCTGAATGATTGACTTCCTTGTTTAATCCACGCCTAGTTCTAACACCCTCACTTGGTTCACCTATAATTAATTCTTTTGGGTGATTTTTAGAGAATCTTAAATCTCTAGGCAAAGGGTCTTCTCTTTCTATAATTTCTTCCACATTTTCTTCCAAATTTAATCTATCAATCTTTTGGGAGTTTTCTTCAATTTCTTCTTCAACAACTTTTGGCTCTTCTATGTTTCCATTTTCATCAAAAACAACATGTGTGGTTTCTTCAATGACTAAAGTTCTTTTGTTGAATACTCTATAAGATTTTCCAACACTTGAATATCCAACAAAAATTCCTTCATCTGATTTTGGATCAAATTTTCCTAAGGCAGATTTTCCATTATTATGTATGAACACCTTGCAACCAAATACATGTAAATGAGACAAATTTGGTGTTCTACCTTTTACCAATTCATAGGGTGTTTTATTCAAATTTGATCTCACATTTACCCTATTCAGAACATAGCATGCAGTGCTAACCGCCTCAGCCCAAAAATATCTAGGAAGAGAGTATTCTGCTAACATTGCTCGGGCGGCTTCTATTAATGTTCTGTTCTTTCTTTCAACTACTCCATTTTGTTGAGGAGTTCTAGGTGCAGAAAAATTGTGATCAATCCCCTTTTCTTTACAGAAATCTTCAAATCTTTCATTTTCAAATTCTCCTCCATGATCACTTTGTATAGAAATTATTTCACATCCTAGTTTTCTTTGTATCCAAGTTGAAAAATTTCTGAATTCCTCAAATGATTCACTCTTTTGAAAAAGAAATTTAACCCAGGTGAATCTTGAAAAATCATCTACTATTACAAATCCATATACCTTTCCTCCTAGACTAACCGTGCTTACAGGTCCAAAAAGATCCATGTGAAGAATTTCTAAAGGTTTACTGGTCCTAAGATCTTTATTGGACTTAAAAGAGGACTTCACTTGTTTTCCTAATTGACATGCATCACATAAGTGGTCCTTAGTAAAGTCTAGTTTAGGTATTCCTCTAACCAAATTCTTTTGGGTAATTCTTCTAAGATTTTTCATACTAGAATGACAAAGTCTCCTATGCCAAAGCCATGATTCATCAGAAACAATTTTCAAACAAAAAGCAGTAGGAGATTGAATACAATTTAAATCTAGCATGTAGACATTGTTCACCCTTTTTCCATTTAAAACAATTTTCCCATTTAGGCTAATTATGCAGCTAGTAGGTAAAAATTTTACATTATAGCCCTTATCACATAGCTGACTTATGCTAAGCAAATTATGTTTTAAGCCTTCAACTAATAAAACATTATCTATGAAAAAGTTTTTCAAATTTCCAATCATACCTGATCCAACCACCTTCTTTGTGGTATTATCTCCAAGTGTAACCTTGCCTCCACTCCTGGCTTCCAGCGTTATGAATTGAGCAGTATCTCCAGTCATGTGCTTAGAACATCCGCTGTCCAGGTACCATATACTCTCACGAGGTCTTGTGTGAGAGTATTCCTGCGAAATTCTCAAATGTTAGACCTAGGAACCCAAACTAGTTTGGGTTCACCTTTATGAAATTTATAATCAGATGCATGTGTGATATGTCTAGGTTTATACATCTTAGTTCTCCACACCAAATTAGGTTTCATCTTTAAAGTGCAGGTGTGAGATATATGTCCCAAAAATCCACAATTGTTACATTTAACATTAGGAAAAATATTCCTATGTTTTCTTTCATATGATTGTCTTCTAAGGGATTTCATGAATTTAGGATAATATTTAGGATTTGTAAAATCTTCAAGTTTAGGGGGGTTCCTATTATCCTCGAGAGCTCTTATAGTAAGTTTGTAAAATGAATTCATATCCTCCAAGATTCGATTTGTATAATTGATTCTATATGTCTTGTGCTCAGATTCATCCTTAAATTTCTTAAATTCTTTTTCAAGTTCAGCATAGGATGATTTTAAATTTTCGAAATTTTTATTCAAGTCATCATATTCATCAAGTAGTTTCATGTGGTTGCTATCAATTAAAGCATGATCTTTTCTAAGGATTTCGTGTTCCTTATTAAGCTCTTCCAATTCCAAAACTAAACTAGAATGCATCTTTTTAGTTTTCCTATATGCATCATGCATGTGTTCAGAAACTTCAAACAGTTCATCATAGGTTAAATCACATACCTCTTCTTGATATGATTGTTCAGCTTTATCTGCCATCAAGCAAAGGTTGGTGACTTCTTCTTCGTTTTCAGTCTCAGATGAGTCTGAAGCTGAGTCCGCCCAAAAAGCCTTTTGAAACTTCTTCTTGCCCTTTTTTACCATTGGTTTCTCCTCTACCTTCTCCTTGCTAGGAGTGGCTTTAAGTTTTGGACAATCAGTTTTTATATGACCTGGTTTCCTGCATTCATAACAAATCACTTCATTAGAAACCCTGCCATTTTTGTTATACTTACCTCTATTCCATTGCTGGCGTCTCTTCTGCTTCCTCTTTAAAAAGCTTCTGAATTGTCTAGTCATCAGTGCTATATCGTCTTCATCCTCAGGTTGTGAGTGTTCACTTTCTGACTCTTCCACATTTAATGCAAGATTCTTGTCCTTTCTTGGTTCACCTGCATCAATCTTTCTTTGACTTACTCCTTGCTCGTAAGCAATGAGTGAACCAAGAAGATTGTCAATAGAATAAATGTTCAGATCTTTTGACTCTGTAATTGCAGTAATTTTAGCATCGTATGCAGTAGGTAAACAACGAAGAATCTTATTAACCATTTCAGCATTAGTTAATTCCCTACCAAGTGCATGCAAAGAGGTTACAATTTGAGTGAATCTTGTGTACATGTCAGATATAGATTCATTAGGTTTCATGCGAAATAACTCGTAGTCATGTAACAAGATATTGAGTCTTGATTGCTTAACCTCATTTGTCCCTTCATAAGTAATACAAAGTCTATCCCATATGTCTTTTCCGCTTTTACAAGTGGAAACTCGCATGTAGTCTTCAGATTTTAAAGCACAAAAGAAACTATTTAAACATTTCGCATTTAATTGTGCTAAGTCACGTTCTTCTATAGTCCAATCTGCATAGGGTGTATCTACCCTAATTCCATCAACTAATCTAGTTGGTTTTGTGTAACCTTCCTGGACTAGCATCCACATGCGATAATCAAGTGACTGTAAGAAAGTAGACATGCGTGTTTTCCAAAAATCAAAAGGAATATTATCAAACAGTGGAGGTCTAGTGATAGAGTAACCCTCAGGTGTGTTTCGGTTTCCAAATGTAGCCATCTACGTTAATCAAAAAGTAGTTCAAACTTATGATTTTGAAACTCTGCTCTGATACCACTTGTTGAGTCCAGTAATTAGGTTGTTAAGCCTAAGTAAGTGTCCCAAGGCTACCAAGAGGGGGGTGAATTGGTAGTTTTTAAAATTTTAAACCCTCTTAATAATAAAGTTGAACCGAAATAAAATTTTCTTTTAAAGTTAGTAGAAAAATGTTTTTCAACCACAGAGTTGTTAAAACTGAAATTTAAAGTGCGGAAACGTAAAAGCTATAAAGTAAATGACACCAGATTTATAGTGGTTCGGTCTATAACCAGACCTACATCCACTCCTCAGAGGCACCCTCTGAGTATTGCACTAATACCACAAAGTGACTCTCCTTTAGCACCCACAGCAAGGCGGAGAAGCCTGTACAAAACACTCTTTTCACCACTACCCGGTGCGGCAGAGAACCGTCGTCCTTTCACACTCTCCTAGTGTGGGCAGAGAACCCTACGGCTGTTTACACTCTCCAAGTGTAGGCAGAGAACCTTCTTCCTTTCACACTCTCCTAGTGTGGGCAGAGAACCCTCGTCTGTTCACACTCTCCAAGTGTCGGCAGAGAACCTTCTTCCTTTCACACTCTCCTAGTGTGGGCAGAGAACCCTCGTCTGTTCACACTCTCCAAGTGTCGGCAGAGAACCGGACGGCTGTTTACACTCTCCAAGTGTAGGCAGAGAACCTTCTTCCTTTCACACTCTCCTAGTGTGGGCAGAGAACCCTCGTCTGTTCACACTCTCCAAGTGTCGGCAGAGAACCGGACGGCTGTTTACACTCTCCAAGTGTAGGCAGAGAACCTTCTTCCTTTCACACTCTCCTAGTGTGGGCAGAGAACCCTCGTCTGTTCACACTCTCCAAGTGTCGGCAGAGAACCGGACGGCTGTTTACACTCTCCAAGTGTAGGCAGAGAACCTTCTTCCTTTCACACTCTCCTAGTGTGGGCAGAGAACCCTCGTCTGTTCACACTCTCCAAGTGTCGGCAGAGAACCTTCTTCCTTTCACACTCTCCTAGTGTGGGCAGAGAACCCTCGTCTGTTCACACTCTCCAAGTGTCGGCAGAGAACCGGACCTTCTTGAATGATCTTCTCACAAGAATCTAGAAGGAAGAAAGAAAAAGAGTGAAGAAATCCAATTCCACAAGTAGAGACTCTTACCTTAGCAATCCAAGTGAAGCCTTCTCGCTCCAGTGGTAGGAATCCTCCTTTGAATGCTCTCTTCCACTCTCTTCTTGGCTATTCTCTCAAGAGGCACGAAGATCAAATGACAAAAAGATTGGGTGGCAGTCTAATTTGGACTATTTATATAAAAGACAAGTGAAACCGCCCAAAAACTGCAAATTTTCAATTCTGTACGCAGTGGATCGTCCTGTACGATCCTGGATCGTCCTGGACGATTTTACTTAAATGATCTGAAACGACCCAATTTGTATATGTGTACGAACTGACTTCGTACAGCTGATCGTCCTGTACGAACTTGGTTCGTCCAGCACGAACGGTTATTACAAGGTCGGTTCTAGAAACTGCTGAAAACTGTTCTAAGTCGGTTTATCGTTTGAACGAAAATGTGATCGTCTGGACGAAAATTTTCCAGAGAGCCGATCATCCTGGACGATTATTTATTTCGTCTGGACGAAAATTTTCCAGAGAACCAATCGCCGCGGACGATAATTTGTTTTCGTCTGGACGAAAAATTTCCAGAGAGCTGATCGTCCTGTACGATATTTATTTTCGTCTGGACGAAAATTTTCCAGAGGACTCGTCGCCTCGTACGATGGTAAAATTCGTCTGGACGAAAATTTTACAGAGAACCCATCGCCTGGTACGATAATAAATTTCGTCCTGGACGAATAGGACTTAGAAAATTTTTCAAAGCAAGTTCCTATTCGTTCCAAGTGCTCTATAGGAGATAACTGACAGATCGTCCAGTACGATAAATATCGTCCTGTACGATCAGTATAGAATTTTAAGATCTCCTTATTTGTGTGTGTGAGATTTTATTCACTCAATTACAATCACTCCCTTTCAAAATTAATTCAAAGAAAAGACAAACATCAATTAAACAAAATATCTCATGTTGAATTTGAATTGAACTTTTCGTAGTCTGGAGTCTGATTTTCCTGAAATGTTAGTACACACAAGAGCAAGTGCAAATCTTCTGAAATTGTTAGGAGATAACTATACATTTGAACAATAATGTTTGGAATCATCAAAACTACATAAGTTGCATAAATATAACTCATTCAAATAGCAACTATTCAAACAATACTTTCACGAGGCCTTGTGTGACAGTAAGCAAAATCATCAAATGTTAAACTTGAGAATCCAAACAAGTTTGGGTTCTCCTTTTGTCCATTTTAAAATAGATGCATGTATGAGATATCTAGGTTTATGCATCTTTGGTTTCCACACCAAATAAGTTTTTTTATCCAATGTATAAGTGTGTGCTATATGTCCAAACAATCCACAATTATAGCATTTGACTTCAGGAATTAGGTTTCTTAATCTTCTATAATTATTTTGTCTATTCAAGGATTGTATTAATTTTGGATGCAAAATAGAATTCATGAAATCCATATCTTTCAATATATGATTTATATAATTCATCCGATATTTATTGCTCTCAGATTCATCTTTAAAATCTTTAAATTATTTTTCTTATTTTTCATAAGATGATTTTAAATTCACATTTTCTTTATGCAAGTTGTCAAATTCATCAAATAAGTTCATGTGGTTGTTATCAATTAACGCATGAACTTTTTTAAGAATTTTGTGTTCTTTTTGCAATTCATGAAGTTCTAGGTTAAGACTATCATGCATTTTTTTTAATTTCCTATATGCAACATGTATTCTTCCAAAGACTTTAAAAAGTTCAGCATAAGTTAAGTCACATACCTCTTATATATTGAACTGATCAAGATTATCGGCCATTAAGTACAGATTGGTGACTTCTTCCTCCTTTTCAGTCTCTAACGAATCTGAAGCTGAGTCCGCACAGAAAGCTCTTTCGAATTTCTTCTTTCCCTTCTTCAGAGTTGGTTTATCTTCTAGCTTCTCCTTGCGAGGACTGGTTTTGAGTTTTGGGTAGTTTGACTTAATGTGTCCTGGTTTCCTACAATCGTAGCAAATCATATCATTAGAAACCTTCACATTCCAATTAAACTTACCTAGGTCCCATTGTTAGCGTCTCTTCAGCTTCCTCTTTAAAAGGCTTTTAACTGTCTAGTCATCATTGCGATGTCATCCTCATCCTCATGTTGTGATAGATCACTCTCTTACTCCTTCACTTTCAGTACTGTGTTCTTCTCCCTTTGAGGTTCTCCTGCATCAACCTTTCTTTGACTCACTCCTTACTCATAAGCAATTAGTAATCCAAGAAGATTGTTAATAGAGTAAATATTTAAATCTTTTGACTCTGTAATTATAGTTATCTTAGCATCATATATAGTAGGAAAACAACAAAGAATCTTATTAACCATTTTAGCATTCGTTAGTTCCCTATCCAGTGCATATAAAGAGGTGACTATTTGTGTGAATCTTATATACATGTCAGAAATAGATTCATTAGGTTTCATATGAAAGAATTTATAGTCATGTAACAAGATGTTTAATCAAGATTATTTAACTTCATTACTCCCTTCATAAGTTATACAGAGTCTATCCCATATGTCATTTCCACAATTGAAAGTGGAAACTCGCATGTAATCTTCTGACTTAAGTGCACAAAAGAAACTATTTAAACATTTAGCATTAAGTTGTGCTAAGTCACGTTCTTTTATAGTTCAATCTGCAAAGGGTGTTTCTACTCTGTTGCCATCAACTAGTCTAGTTGATTTTGTATACCCTTCTTAAACTATGATCAACATACGATAGTCTATTGACTGCAAAAATGTTGACATTTGTATTTTCCAAAAAATTGAAAGAAATATTGTCAAACAAGGGAGGTCTAGTTATAGAGTAACCTTCTAGTGTGTTCCAATTTTCAAATATAGCCATGGTCATTAATAAAAAGGTAGTCTAAATTTATGATTTTTAAATAAGGCTCTGATACCACTTGTTAAAACTTGTTAAATATGAGTTAGGTTGTTAGACCTAAGCTTCTGTCCCAACGGCTAACCAAGAGGGGGTGCATTGGTAATTTTAAAAACTTCCCCTTATTTTAAATTTGAAAAATTGATTAAATTATTTTTAAAATTATAAAAGCAATTTTTAAAACACAGAGAATAACTGTCATAAAGAAAATAAAAGACACAAGATTTATAGTGGTTCGGTCAAACACGACGTACATCCACTCCTTGAAATCTCCCACTTCAGGTATTGCACTATTACCACTAGTTTCTCTCCTTTTGCCCCCACTGGAAGGCAGAGAAGCCTTTATAAAAACTCTCTTCCACCACTACTTGGTTTGCAGAGAACTATCATCCTTTTACACTCTTCAAGTGTAGGTAGAGAACCTTCCGCTGTTCATACTCTCCAAGTGTAGGTAGAAAACCTTCCACTTTTCACACTCTCCAAGTGTAGGTAGAGAACCTTTGCTGTTCACTCTCCTCGAGCGTAGACAGAGAACCAGATCTTTTTGAAAGATCTTCTCACAAAAAATCTAGAAGGATAAGAGAAAAGAGTGAAGTAATCACTAATTACAAATAGTGATCCTTACCTTTGAGTAACTTAAGTGAACCATTCACACTCTAGTAGTAAGAAATCTCCTTCAAACACTCTCTCTCACTCACTCCTTCAAATTTCCTTTAGAATGCATGAAGACCAAATGACCAAAAGATTTTAAGACTAGAATCGGAGAAGACTCCCTAGAATCGGAGATTAGCACCCCAGCTAACTAGAATCGGAGAAGACTTCAACACAACAAGAGAAAGTATAATTGCTGTTATAACAGAACATGGTAAAGCCTCCTTATCATGTTTACAAGATTTCAGTTTTTCTAGCTTAAGAAAATAGCTACACAATAAATTCTAGCAAGCCCAGAATTCTATCGGGATGCCCTTCTCAGCTCCTGTAGGCAGCCTTCCAGAGAAAGAAAACCCGATAAACAAAACCCCCAAGAATAAATACAATTTAGCACTTCCTGTATGAATTTATAATGAACAACAATATGCTCACAATTTTCCACATTTTGGCATCCTCTAGCGCAATGATCTACAACAGCTAGCCTTCAAAACTTAAGGAAGTGGTTTGTGGGAATAACAAACTTATACAAACTCCACAAAAAATTTTCCACATTATAATTGAGTTTTAAACTCTTAAGCCAAATAAAGAAACCATCATTATCACAAATACCTCTTCTTCTCATGACTTCATCATAGACCAACGCAGAGATGGACTTACCAGAGAGTTTAAAAACCATCTCCAACTGATCCACACGTTGAACATCAACCTGCACGCCTCTAATCATGCAAACCAGGTCTTCATGAAAACAAGTAATTAAATTGGATTCATCCCAATCTCCCAAATTAGTAATAAACTATTGAACATACATATTCACCAAAACACCACAATCCAAGAATGTTGGCCACTCATTAAGACATCGGTCCAGTAACCAGATATCATTTAAAATCAAAATTCTGTCTCCTTTCCCCACTTTCCACCTCACAATAGGCTTCATGAATTTACCTCCCTCCTTTAATATTTTCCACACATTAGAAGAGCTTTTCAAACCATTGTCATTTAGCACATTATCACCATAATTATCCTTAATAGTTTGGTGAAATAGAGTTTCCGGTTTCTGGATAAAATTCCAGGCAAGTCTTGCTCGAAGAGAGCCTGCTTTGGCAGAGAAAGACTGTACACCCAAGCCTCCAACATTCTATGGATAACAAATCTCCTCCCAAGATACATAGTTTAAACCTTGCTTCCCACTTTTTTTGTGCCAAATAAAATTCCTGCAAGATCTTTCTACCTCCAACATCACCCTCTTAGGAACCAAGCAGTGTGTAATAGTATAATTGGGAAGTGAAAGAAAGGATGATTTAGTAAGTGTGATTTTACCTCCCAAAAAAAGAGACTTTCTCCCCAAAACATTTAGTCTATCAATAATATTTCATAAAAGATCTTGAAAATTAGCAACTCTCAACTTATTTAAGGAGATCTTAACCCCCCTAATAATGCAACTTCTTAACCACCTTGAAACAAAAAATACTAGCCTCCTTCTTCCTACAAGATCTCTTTACAAACTTACCAAAGATTACTTGAGATTTGTTTACATTGACTCTTTGTCCCATCCAATTGCAAAAAAACTTCACAATGCACTTCATTAGACGAGCCAAGGGAGTAAAAGCCTTGGAGAAAATGAGTACATCATCTGCATACAGAAGATGGGAGACACTTGAATACCCGATGACTGACCTCTTTGCTCAATAATACTGGTCAACAGCTGAGAGCACAAAATGAATAAGTATGGTGATAGAGGACAGCCTTGCCTAAATCCACAATGGGCATCAATCCACTTTTAATACTTTCCATTCATACTAATTGAAAATCTTGAATTAACCATACTTTCCATAATCAGCCTTGTAAAAACAGTTGGAAAACCATACCAGTGAAGAATCTGGTTCAGCGTTGGCCGACCCATGCTATCGTAAGCCTGCTCCATATCCAGCTTTACAGCCATCAAGCCTTGCTTATTTTTTGACACATTGAATTTATTAAAAATCTCTTGTGCCAACAAACAATGTTCAAATATTGATCTACCCGGAATAAAGGCTACCTGCTCGTCTGAAATCATCCTTGGCAGGTAGTTCTTCAGCCTATTAATAAGCATTATAGCTACAATCTTATATGTGCTTTGACAAAGGCTGATGGGCCTATAATTAGATGGCAATACCGGATTTAAAATTTTAGTAATCAAGACAATAATCGTGTCTTTCCATTCCTTATGCATCATTCCACATTTTAAAAAGTTATTCATTTCATTCCAGGTAGTCTCACCCACCAAGTTCCAGTAACATTTGAAGAAGGAGGCAGTTACCCCATCAAGGCCCGGCGACTTATTATTTCCCTGCTGAAAAATAGCAGTTCTGCTTTCATCAAAGATGAAATCTGCACTCAAAATAGCAGCTCCAAATTCATCCAGCTTCATACTATCAGCTGGATCTGTCCAACCAGTTAACTCACAATTTCTTAATTTCTATTTTTCCTCAAAGAAATGCAAGAAGACTTGTTCAATCTGATCCTCCTCTGCAACAAGTTTATTATTAACATCTTTAACTTGTCTAATCCATTTAGCATTTCTATGGGCTGAAGCAAAGTTATAGAAAAATTTTGAATTTGTATCACCTTCCTCAAACCATCTGATTTTAGCTCTCTGATTCCACCATAAAGCAAGCCTTCTCAAAGTCACGTTCATCTCATGAATCTTCTGTCGAAGCATAAATAAATCATTACACAAAAATTTAGCACCTGAAGCCTCCTTAGTTTGTAATTCCAATATCTCTTTCTTTAACAGCTCTTTCAGCTTTCCCAAATCTCGGCACTTACTGTTGCTCCAGAAAAAGAGAGCTCTCAAAGTCCTCTTAAGCTTCCTATGAAGCACTTCCTCCTCCTCACCAAATTCTGCCTTTCTCCATGAATGCTGGACAATACTCCAAGCAGCTGGGTATGATCTCCAAGTATCTTCAAATCTAATTGCCTTACTCCTGATAGCCCTCTTCCCATCTATATTAAAAACAATTGGATAGTGATTAGATGCCTCCCAAGAAGATGCTGAACTTTCCCAAATGGAACCAATCGTAAAGCATCAGAATTGAGCAGGCAACGATCAAGCCTCTCCCAAATCTTGGAAGAGCCCTCCTTGTTGTTGTACCAAGTAAAACTTGGGCCAACAAAACCTGCAACATGTAAAGCAGCATTAGTCAAAAAATCTTTCATCTCCCTTGGCCCCTTAGAGAATAAGAACTGCTTTCCCCCCTTCTTCTATTCCTTGTTTAGGATACAATTGAAGTCCCCCCAAAATGGCAGGACCCGAATCCATCAAACAAGTCTCCAGCAAGTTCCATAAACATCTCCTCTCATTATGGCACCTGCTACCATAAACCGTAGCGACCTTCCACACACCCATAAAAGGTGTGGACAAAGAACCAACCACCAACTGAGAAGAGCTCTTCTCTACCTCAAAGAAAACAATCTTCATATTCCACAAAACCATAATACCACCAGCCGTGCCCACTACTAGAAAATGGAAGTAATCCCAATCCTTCCCAATAAAAAAATCCACTTCACTTCTACTGAAACTTGACAATTTGGTTTCCATTAATGCTACAAAGCAAACCTCATGATCTCTATCAATTTCCTTGAGATAAAAAGAAGCCTTCTTTTTCTTGGCCCCCCTGCAATTCTAAAAAACCAAAGAATTCATTAATTAACCAATGTGGAGCCACCCCCACTAGGCAAACTTCCCTTAGCCTCCTTCCTCTTCTTCCTGTGATCTGGCTCTAAAGGGCCCAATGACTTCAATTCCTTAACAAATTTAGTCTTCCCCAAACTATTACACTGAGAAACAGCAGCTTCAGTTTTCTCAGGCAATACAACAACAACAGTCTCCTGCATTTGATCCACACAAGGAGAATTTGTCCCCTCCCCCTCTTCAATTTCTTCAAGTAAAGCATCAAACTTGTTAGCAACTGAATTCCCATTTCACACTCCTTGCCAATTTCTTTATTATTATCACTTTCTACAATGTCTTTCTGCACCTGATCAGACTGTTGTTCTGAAATCCTTGCCTTGTTCAAGCTATTATTCTGTCCTGTTTCAAGTTGAGAAATCTGAGCCAAAGTTTCAGAGACAATAGCTTTTCTACCAGGTCTTCCAGCCATGATCACATTACCATTCCTAAATCTTCTATTTTTAAACTTCACGTGTATCCAAGGCCCATAATCTCCTTCAGCACCTTACAATTTCGTCAAATCCTCGACATTTTTAACAGACTCAGCCCTATTGTTCAACTGCTCACCAGCCCTCTTTTTCACAATATCAGGACAAACCTTGCTATCATGCCCGACCTTCCCACACTTATAGCATATCAAATCGATCTTCTCATATTCTATCTTCTGAAAAAAATGTCCAGAAATTCCATCCACCCAAATTCCATGAGGTAAGCTATTCTCCAAATTCAATCGAACACATACCCGAGCAAATTTGCGCTTTCCCCATTTAAAGGAATTGCCATCCAGCAGCATTGGGGCACCAATTCTAGAAGCAATCCGGATAATGTTCGCCTCATCCCAGCAGTGCAGCAGTAAATAGGGAAAACGAATCCAAACTGGAGCCAAAATTCCTCTGAAAGATTTGGGATTAAAGAGAGGAGACCACTTATCCATCCCCATAATGTAACCACGAATGAACCAGGGGCCATCGCTTAGGACTTCCTCCACCTCTGAAAGATTTGGGATTAAAGAGAGGAGACCACTTCTCTCCCTATATACTTTTGGGTAAAAGCAATAAATACTTCTTGTTATATTTTGAGTAGGGTGAATCTTAATTCCAAGTTAAATAAGACGCATTATGAACTCTTTAAGGGCAGGACACCCAATCTTTCTCAGTTCTATGTCTTTAGGTGTAGATGATTTGTCCTAATAGTTGTTATATCATCCATAAGAAAAATTTATCCCAAGTATGATGGAGTTTTCTTAGTTTATAGGTAAGGCCTATAGAATCTTTATTTAGAGGATCTTAGTAGTAGAAGAGTCTTTCAATGCTATATTTGATGAATTAAATAGGACATTTGAATCAAATTTTCTATTCCAATAGCTCCTTCCACATTGTTTACACTCATTATCGCCATAATGTTCACTATGTGGACACTGAGTTAGAGGAGACAGGGGAGGAGTTTCACCAACAACAACACTAGTTCTAGTAATAGCACATGTCCACCAGTAGACTCAGTACAATAAGCTAGTTCAAAGGTTTGACGAGTGGGAGGCATGTTTTGACACCTACATAGCATAGTAAAAATAACAACATGATAATGATACGAATTGTTTTGATAACTATGTAGCACAACAGCAACAATAGCACAAAAATGATGTGGCTTGATTTGGAGAACAAGTTTCTTCAGTCCACTGATTCTTCCAACCACCCCCACCACGTCCTCCATGTGATCAAGATCATTCTTACCTTTAGCTTGCTCTATAATTTTTAATACTTGTGTAAGTATTATTTTTACTTCTCTACTTCGTGATGTTTGTGTTTCTCTTTGGTATCTTTGTTTAACAATTTCCAACTTTTTGTTATGTCAAAAGGGGGAATAGTTTGTTGTTGGTAGGATGCATTGGAATGATTAATTAACTTTTTTATCTTTTTCATTTCCTTTTTCTTGTGTGTTCTTTTGTTGCTTTACTTTCTTTAAGAAAACAAAAACATAAAAACTCCCCATTTTTTGAAAGATTCAACTAGTAAGGGAGAGTTTTGGAAATAATAAAAAATATATCTAAGTTATTTACTAAAAATATTTGTCATCATAAAAAAGTGAGATTGTTACAAATCTGGACCCAGGTCATATTATTTTGATGATATCAAATATTATTGAATTCCTGAATATTCTTTCTCTTGTTAATTGCTATTATTGCATATCTTCTTTGTCTTATGCACTAACATTTTAGATCAACCGTATAGTTACAAGTTTGATTAGCTCAAGATTTGGTAGTCTAGAGTTAAGTATATCGTGAAAAGTCTATTTTTTAAATTCTTATATATTTTTACTTTTCTTAAGGCAAATCATATAATTGGTGGATACTAAGCTAAGTGAACAAGCACACACTTAAAAAAAAGAGTGTGTTAGTTATAATATAAGATGATAAAATTTTCTAAGCTAAACGTACTATATAAACCAAATCATATTATATAATCAGGTATTATAAAATCATTAAAATGTTTAATTATGGTAATTAATGCAAGTTGTATAAATAATGTCCTACGATGGGGATCATACATGATAATAAGTTTAAATCGAGATCCTAGCAGCCAATAACAATTTAGGAAATATTTTGACTTAATATTTTGTAATTAATTCTTGCCTAAATTATTCATTTGAATATTAAACAAATTTAGATTAATTGATCTAGTCAAATCATACAGGAGATTTGACCAATCAAATTATATGACTTAATTCATTCATGGGAAGATAATTTATCATCGCCAATCATACGGGACAATAATCCAACTGGTTTAAACTAATTGTGCTGGACAATGATCTAAATCATCCGAGAAAATTAGGTCAATTCATTGAATTGATCATACAACATCTAGCTTTTTATATATTTCTAGTAAGAGTACTTTATACTAATCGTACTGAATGTTCTAGGATCATACTGTATGATTAGAGTCGCCATAATTAAATTTAGGGCTTTGTATGAGGCCTTATATTAAATGACTCTCAAGTGACTTAACTTTTAATTTTTTGATGCTAAGTGTTCTTAAGATGGGGATTTGAAAAGAATATCTAGGAGAGCTTTGGGAAGAAGAGGTAGTGCTTCAATGTGAGGATGTAGTGTGAGGGGGATCACATGGTTGCTCTGAGTAAAAATTAATATCATACTCAATAGTTTGCTTTACTGGTTAGAATATCATCATCGTTTATTAGATGTTTTGGCAAATTTGTTTGTTTTACTCTGAGTGAAAATTGTAACTTATTTTCCAAATATT
This sequence comes from Dendrobium nobile, assembly GCA_022539455.1. Taxonomy (NCBI): domain Eukaryota; kingdom Viridiplantae; phylum Streptophyta; class Magnoliopsida; order Asparagales; family Orchidaceae; genus Dendrobium; species Dendrobium nobile. The sequence goes on along the minus strand of CM039728.1, from coordinate 22,337,288 downwards.
TTAAAAAATAATTATTTTTTTAAACTAAGTAATTAGTTTCTAAAATCACAAATTCTTCCCCCTTTTAGTGTGCCTAGGGACAAGTTCACTTAGGCTTAACATGCTTATCAAACTTTCAGACGCATGATTCAATTTATGTGACTAAATATAAATACTTTTTTACTCTTTTGAGGAGAGAGAAAAAAGAGTGTGGAGAATTATTTAATGAAGTGGCTAGTCACTTGTGTAGAGGAAAAACACTACTTAGTGACAGATTTTTGGAGGCTTTTCAGCGGTCTATTTTCCAACAAATTTTCAAGTGGATTTCCAACGAATTACAATGAAATAGTTTCGACTTATTTTCATGAAGATTTTCTAGCAAAGTTTTTGACAAATTTTATTAATTTCTAAAAAAATATATATTCCTAATTAAATCATTTAATATTTTTATTACTTATTTAAAATAATTATTAATTTAATAACTTTAATATATTATTATAATTTTTAAATTAAGTTGTTCAAGTGATAATTATTTTAATTATTTACTAATAACTTTAACTTATTATTTTAATAATAACTTTAATATTAATAATAAATTTAATAACTTTAACTTATTAATTAATAATTTTATCTTATTATTTTATTATTACATTTAATATTAATATTAATAACTTATTCTGATTATTTATTTCTTTATTTTTTTGTTAAATTTAAATTTTGGTATTATTCAATTTAAATATAAAATAATACATTTTATAATATATTTTAATACACAATAATGTGGTTGACTTCGGGAAACCAAATGGTTTTGTGTTTGAATCACCATGCGGATGGGTAGGCAGGACACCAGGCAACATGGACGGGCAAACATGGTAGCTTCTGTGGGTAGAAACTGGCATGCGGGAAGCTCAGAAGAGTAGGAAGGCATGGTAGCTTTTGTTGGTAAGTGGTCAGCATGTGTGGACAGGCATGGTAGCTTTTGTTGGTAAGTGGTCAGCATGTGTGGGCAGGCATGGCAGGCAGGTGGGTAACTGCCACAGACATACAAGATGGCAGCTATTTTTAAATTCCATCAAAAAACATTTTTGGGACTTTTTGAAGATGGAAAATTATTCCTACGATCTTTTTATCGGAAAATTTTTTTCCACCAAAAATCTTTCAAATTCATCGAGGAATTAACATTTTCTTGATTGCAATATGTGTTTGTCCTATAGTGAAGATCTATTAGGGATTCACAAATCTTTGTGATATTTTCTTGATTCTTTTATATCTCTCTTGAAATCAAGTAATGAAAAGTATTTTGTTTCAAATTAATTCGATGTATGGTAAACTTCTTAGTTTTTGTCTGATGTTATGAATAATCTTTGTATTTCCTCAGCTCTTATATATGTAAATTTAAATGGTTTTTCTCCATTACTCCCATGATTAATTCAATTCATATAATGGACATACATGAATCTAAAATTTATTGTAATGCATTTCCTTAATGGAGGAATGTTAGATAATTGGATGATTGAGGTAGAAAATATTTATGCCTAGACATAGAATGGATAGGATTCCTTACATACTTAAAAGCTCCATATAGATTTGAGGGTGAATATGTTCTAACTCATAACTATTGTAGATGAGTATGCAAAAGAAAACATAGGTTCATTCACTATCAGAAGTCTAAAATGTTTTAATTACTTTTTATATTTTATATTTACCACTTTTCTCAAAAGTTTTATACCACACCTTTATTTCATTATGTAGGATAATTTTGTTTTTCTCTAGTATGTAGTATTAGATATAGTAGTAGCTCAATTAAGTCCTAGTTGGATCAACACTCTTTTCACACACTTTATGATTGACAAGTACACTTTCGTAGATGGGAATATTTCACATGCATATTTAGGAGTAGCTAAAGTAGCGAACTCATCAAGTTCTTTTGCCATTGCTAGGGATAAAAAGTATATTTTTTATAATGTTCCAATAATTTGCATACTTAAAAATATTTTTATTATTTAATTCCTAATTGGTTAGTTATATTTGTATTTGTATTTATAATTTGTGAAAATGTAAACTTGTGATTATTTTTATAGTTATTATTTCATTTATTTTAAAATTTCTTTTCATCAACTATTTGTTGATTGTTACGTAATGTAAATCTTGTAAGGGACCTCTATTGTTTGAACTATAATTAGAATGGGCCAAATAAAATTAACTCCAATTTAGACCTTTTAAGGAGTATGTTAATCCATTAGTTGATAAAATCAACCTACACTTAGCTAGCTTCTTAGAAATCTGTGCAACATTTAAGTATAATGGTATTAATGATGATGCAAATAGTCTTCATTAGATTTTATTTTTACTAAGGGAAAAATCTAATATGTGGTTGAATTCCTTGTCACTAGGCCCCATAAACACTTGGAATGAATTGGCACATATATTTCTAGCAAAGTACTTTCAACTTTCAAAACCTACTAAACTTAGGAATGTTATTACTTTATTTTTTTAATATGTTGAAGATCCAATTTATTAGAGCTAAGAAAAATCAAATAAATGATTTGAAAGTGTTCTCATCAAGCATTACTTGATCAGTTAGCAAATCATACATTTAATAATGGACTTGTTTGATCTATTAGATTTGTACTTAATGTGATAGATGAAGAATCTTTGATTTTAAAATATTTTGATGTGACCTATGATTTTATAGAGGAAATAGCAACAAAAACATTTAGTGTCCGAAAGATAGGGTGAATCTTAAGAGAGTAGCAAGTATATATGAGTTAGATGCTTTATCTTTTTTGACTACTTAGGTAGCAACCATGTCTATGAGTTATATAATTTTAGGATTAGTATAACCTCATGATTACAATTATATTTGGATAAATGACTTAAATTATATAAATGATTCTAGTTCTCGAGGGGAACACAATATGAATATGATAAGAAGATAAAGTAACCCTTATTCAAATACATATAATATAAGTTAAAGGAACTAGTATAATTTCAATTGGAGAAAAAATAATGGAGGAAATTAGTGGAATGAAAAACAACCCAATCATATAGAACCTTGAAGTAATCCTCAATAGTCTTTAGTTAATCCTAAACATTCTTATCCCCAAGGATTTAATTAGATTAATCAATATAAAGATAAGAAGACGTATTTGGATAATTTAGTGCTTTGGATGGGAAACCAATTACAGAGTCAAGCTACTATCATTAGAATTTTGGAGAATCAATTAGGATAGTTAACAATTTTATTTAATAGTAGACACCATGATACATTACCCAATACCACTAATGTTAATCCTAAGGAAAAAATGAAAGAATAATGTGCGAATAAATTTATGAATATTAGAGGTAAGTCTAGCAAAAGACTATAAACTTAGCTCTATTTTGAAGGCAACTAAATTTAATAGTGTTGAATCCTAGTGTTCTTTTGTATGAATATTTTTGTTTTATTTGTGTTATATGTTCATTGTAAAAGTTGTTGTATGTTTGGAAGATTATGTAATTTTACTATGCATTGTGTATTTTATTAACATTTTTATTACTTAATTTTATTTGTTTTAATTACATGTGAATTTCATTATTTTATGTTAGTATTATTATAATTATTTAATTTTCAATTTTCTTTCCTACTTGCATAACAATTGTATGTTCTAACAATTTTATTTGTAATTTAATACTCATTTGACAAAGACAAAATTTTGTAATTAAAAGTTTCTTGAAATTAAGAATAATATAAAATTATAGGTGCTTAATTGAATAAACAAAGTATAACAGTTATTAAATTAACAATAAAAAAATAAACTAAAAAAATTATCTAAGTTACTAGTTCATATTGAACTTAAATGCTATAACATTAACGCACAATACTAGAGGTTATAAGATTGAACAGCTAATTTTAGAAAAATGGAGTAATTAGATTAAATTATAAAATTCATTATAAACCTAGGTATGTAATTACTGAACTTGCCACAATCCTTGCTTCATTGAAATTAAGGATCATTTATTGAACAAGGAAATCAAATATTCAAAATCATTACTTGAGTACTCAAGAAAGGCAAAAGAGTTAAGAATGAAATAAGAAGATCAAAAGAAAAGAAAGAAAAATAGAAATAGTAAAAAAGATACTCTAATATAAACATTGGTATCTAATAAAGCTTAATTCCTACAGGATTATAATTCTTATTTTAAAATAGAAAAGTGTATGTAAGATAGTACATATGAAGGCTTATAAATGATTACAAAATTAACTAATGTATAAGCATTTCATAAAGGAAAAATCATTCAAACAAACTTTGTAGTCAAATTTTACACTTATAGTAGATGACTTCAATTTGGATAAATTTAAACACTTTGATTATTATAATTTACATTTAATTAGTAAATTATTATCTTACATTTTAATCATTTTTAATTTGAGATTTTATTAAGAATAACAAATTGATTAAAGGTGCAATATTATTGCTTGAGGACAAGCAATAGCTTAAGCATAATGGGAATTTGCTAAGTGAAAATTATGTTTATTCTTACTTTGTGAAATTTTTAGTAAAATGGGTGTTTACTTAAGGTTTTGCAAGAATATCATATGTTAAAGTCAAAAATTTACAAAGATATAACCTCAATGTAATGCCCCAAGAACCAATTATGAAGTGCCCTCAACAACTCAATGTTGGAGTTTATATCGCAGTGCTCAAGTATCAAGAAAATTATAATTAATTTAAAATCCTGATGAAATACAGGAAGTGTGATAGCACTACTGCCACCTCAATACTACAAAGTGAATGTTTGCTTTCTTTGCTATATTTTTTTAATTAAAAATTAAATGATAATATGTCAACCTTTGGAGCTTTGCAGTACCAAATTTTGTGTCCAAGCATCATGGTACACATATTTTGCAATGTCATGGAGGATCAATTATGAGCAGCTTATTTGGGGAACATTGTTATAGGTCATCCCAATACTACAATAGAGCCAAGTCTGCAGCACTGAGGAACAATTTATGTTTTATAATGCTATGGTGCCACTCTTTGATCTTATGTGAGGGCTTTGACTTATTTTGTACGAGGTGATTGTTGAATAATTATTAAGTTTTCATTGGTATGTCAATAATGTACGCCCACTTAAATTTATGCAAGCATATAAGCTAAATCAAGTAATAAAGTGATGAAGTAGAGGACCCCCACAAGGAAGTGTTATGTTTACTTGCAACAAAATTGCTATTCCTTACTCTAAATGGATAAGTTTTCTACTAAATTAAAAATGATGTTTTTGGAGTTTCTATCATTGATAAAAAATATTAAAATAGATGATATAATGCTTAATAAAATGTTATGGATTGATGGATGTAAAAAAATTATATTTTGCCTCATGAGTATGAATTATAGATGTGATTTAGAGCATATGCATCCTTAGATCTCTCTTGAGCTTGTAGGGATGAACATGATATATGTTGACTTCCTACATTTTTAATATCTCCTTTAGAACTTAGAATATTTAAGCATCCTTTATCTAAGCATGCCAATATTATATCTCAATATTCTTGATTATTCTTGTATTACTCCATCGAGGGTATACATCACACTAAGTTTTAACTACACCCATGACCATTATATACACTAAATGAAGAATAGGATATAATTGAAAACAAAATTAAATCTTTAAAGGAGCATAATCAATCTAAATTAAGATTTCTAATTAGACATAGAATAACTGACTAGTAAACTCATTTTCCTTATGATCATAGAAAAATCATATTGACCTATATCTACACCCATGACCACATGATCTACATCAACCCATAATCAATCATAATCTACATTCACCTAATATATGGGTACTTTATTCTCAATCATTCATCTTATAATCACCTAAGTACTAGTCATCCATCTACATCCAAGTACACTTCAATAAATCACATCAATCTAACCTATAATAATTCTGCACTATCTCAAACTTTAATCAACCTTGGATATCTGGTTACATTGATCAATCATCTTTTCTATAATCAACATAAAATATGCTACAATCAATTAGACAATTATAGCCCTGCACTATAATCAAGCAACTTAGTGTGCTGACCCCTTAACCTCAATCATGACCCAAATAAATTTACTAGGAGCTTAATGAAAAAGATCACCCATCACTAAACATTTTAGTAATTAATTGATTCATCTAACCTAGTTGAGCTACCTCATGATTTCTCAATTAATCATACACATTATCTACACTTAATCAAGCTCCAATTAAACTATGATCTTCATGAAATCTGTATTGTCATCACTCCTAGTGGATTTAACATTGCTAGTCACTTTGACCCAGTCAATCGTTGACATGGTTAACTAAACTAATGCATGGTCAAACAAAATCATGAAGGGTTAATTCAATATCTAGAACCAAAGAAAACACTATAACAAATAACAATCACACCCTTACAAGGTGTAAACATCTCTAAATTAACCATGAGTCAAACCATGGTAGGTTCAACTTGCTTAAACCACCAATTGTTGTTAAGCTTTACTATAAACTAGCTTATTTGCTCCAACATCAAGTATATTCCCTTAAACTACTTAATGTTGATCCAAATCGTAAGCCAAAACTCCCTACAGTCCACATCAGTAGATTGTAATAGTTGATTAGCTAAAAAGACTTAAATACCTTATATGGTATTGAATGGTCAAACAACATAGCCTATTCATTTCTCTCCCATGCCATTTTAGCTAACAATTTAATCAAGCTCAAGAAGCTTCCTAGTCTTCAGCCCAACCTAACCAAGCACTTTTTGGCCTAAAAATCCCAAGTGGTCCCCAGAGGTGAGAATAACCCAAGGTAATTTTAACTTTAATCCGTTCATTCCCTTGGGCCCCTAATAGCTTGGGACACTTAGCTAGCTTACATGCAAGGTCCATGATCCATTTAATCCTTCCAAGCTCCCTCAAATAACCAAAATAAGGCAAACACCCATAACCATCATTCAAATGATACCCTCACTACACTTACTCTCTAGCCATTTTCTTTTTTAAGTTCATGTTTCCAAAGCTTCCTTTACTTTCTACAATCATTTACCAATTATTTAAAGCTTGTCAGCTGTGTGGCTGATAGAGGATCAAATATTCATCCATGTTAACCAACCAAACTCTTCATTTAAGCTTCCTCCTTGATTATTTTCTTGTAAATACTCAAAGAGGAGCTCAATATGACAAAAATGATGCCCTTTCCCATCTTATGAGATCACTTGTATTGAGTTAAATAGCAAATCCTAGGTATTTTCTTAAGATTTTACATAGGAATCAAATATATGCATAGCTAGCTCAAAATATGTCACTTTCTTTCTTCCCTCATATTAGAGCTCTAAACAAATTTTAAGATCATTTAACCCATAGGAATTGAAGTTTAAGAGTATTTTTGAGTTTAGGGATTTCAAGCTAATAGAGGACGAAGAGGATCATACGACCTTCAGATTCATTCTTTTCAAATTAACGATCATAATTTCATTGGTTTAGTTGGTTGGTAAGAATGTTCCTAATTATAGAATGAACTAGTCTTAATCCTATTAGATTAATGCCATTTGCTTCAAACCACAAGGACAAATGACTTTGCTTATTATCGCATTAGTTAATTGAGATGGCTTACTTTACTATCGTAATCCAGTTGGCCCCGTTGCACGTCACCGCATGTAAAAGTGCCTCTGTCACCTGGATATTATGTTAGATTCATTTATTAAAAGAGTTTAAATTTTTAGAACATTGAAAATTTATATGTAATTTATTTCTTAGCCAAATAAAGCAAGTAAATACTTATTCTCTTGAGAATTAAAATTCCTATATTTTAAAAATAAAAAAGGATGAATGTAGTGGAAGAAATTCTACCTTATATTTTAACCAAATTAAATTAAATACTCATTATATATTGTAACCCGAGTCTCTTCGATAGTGTTAGAGAAATTAAAAAACTGCTGTTGTTTTTGAACTTCTCGTTTCACCATGTTAGCAAGGAAAGTAATGCACGTGCTTCATGGCTAGCTATGTGGGGTTGTAGTACTGAATGTTTCTCTGATTTTATTTATTCTACTACTCCTATTCCCCTTTATGGTCTGCTTAATCTTGATGTGTGTGGTATTCCTTATGTTCAATCTTAGCTGCTTCTCTTCTTAGCTATAGTTCTAGTTAGTTTACTTTCTCTGGTTCTTGGTTTGCTTGTTCTTTTTGTTTTCTGGGATTCTTGGTTTCACGTGGTTGATTATTGGGGTGTCCTGGGGTTTCCTAGTCTTATCTTGTTCTACCTGGAGCATTTTTTATGATGGCTGGACTATCTGTGGTGAGGAGGAATTACTCCATTATGGTTTTGGTTCTTGGCTGCTTTATTATGTTTCTAGCTGGTGGTTTTTTGTCCATATTGCTGGTTGGATGGACATCAGGAATGATTGTTTTATCATTTTGGCTAAGATTTTCACCATTCTTTGGTGTTATGTGTATGTTGTAATTTGTATCTAGGACTCCTTTTTACATTCTCTTATTATCTACAGATGGCATAAATCAGTGTTTTCATGTTTAGTTGCTGTTTTTGTGAATTTTGACTTGAGTTATGATTTCACTAGATATAATGTTGATGGTATGTCCAATTATTGCTCTACTACCTTAATTTTTTGGGGTGTTGGGTGTAACTATGGGGTTCTCACTGGGCTTTCTTCTTATGATGGTGCTATTATTGGTTGGGTTATTACCTGCAAGTAGTTACTATTTAGCCTGCTGATCCTCTGTGGTTGGTGGTCTTGAGTGGATATTATTTTTGGAATTCTAGATAACATGTGCTATGGTCTATCCAATTGTTGCTCTCCTACCTTCAATTTTTGGGGTGTTGGGGGTAAACATGTGGTTCTGGCTGGGTTTCATTATTATGTTGCTGTTGTTGTTGGTTGGGTTGTTACCCTCAAGTGGTTGTTTATCCCTTGGATGTTGTTTTACCTGTTGCTTCTCTATTTTTGGTGTCCTTGAATGGAAATTAGTTTTGGGATTTTGAATAACCTATGCTATTTTTTTTGGAGATCTTCTGTTTTGCTGGATGGGTTGGTCCAAGGTGTTTTTTCGTGACCTTGAAGGTATGATTGAGTGGCTTGTGAATTTTCCTAATGAAGCTTATTATATTGATTTTATTCTGAGCTCTTTATGTCTTAATTCCAAGATTTGCTTTACATGGAGCAGATTTTATTTCTTCCCCTTTTTTGCTAGCTGTTATTTCTATTATTGTTATTATTTAATCTATATTTTGTGGTGGTGTAGCTTTTCCTTTTGCAACATCTTTCCTTTGTAGGTGGAGCTACTTTTGGCTTACTTCAAGTTTTTTTGTAGAAATATTGGACTTTATTGCATAAATATTATCTTTCTTTTTTGGATGCTTGTCTATAGCATCTTTAGAGTGTTACTAGGGTGCCTTGTAATTTTGATTAGTGGAGAAAATTGGCTCGTAGGTTTTTTTTGCTTTATTTTGTAGCTCATAAGAGCATTAGTGAGCCGATGGTCTCCTATAAGGACTATGTAATTGTTTTAAATATTAATGTGTTGGCCCCTTTGTGGGTTTTAATTAAAAAAAATCATATAATTAAGCTCAAACTTGGCTGAGATAGTTTGAGGGACATTTCTCATAACCATAATTTTTGGAAGATTATTTGTGTTCAACATAGCTTTTTCTTTTGGAAAACCCACAATGGGGCCTACGTGTTGGTCAAAAAAGCGATTACAAGGTCCTCAAAGGGACCTTGCACTCACTATTGCCCAGGGAGCTTAAAAAAAATAAAAATAAAAACTAAGAGCTCAAGTTCCCTACTAATCACAAGTATAAAATTGCCTAGGTACAATCTAGGGTGGTAAGGGGTCATCACCTAAAACTAAGAAAAGATTAACATGATGGAATTGGGTCCCATCTTTTCATCCCAAAATTATGAAGCCAATAAATCTGCAATACACAAAACTTGCAAGAAAATGGTCACAAAAGGAAAATGCAAGCATTTGAAATAGATAATAATCCAATTTCCTTTTATATGGAAAATCATAATCATCAACAAATATCTTAAGACAATAAAATACCATATAACAAGAATAATAATGAGAATACCAAATAGGTTAGCCAGAAACATTTTCTTAAGCCACAACCAGCTAAAGGGGCCTAACTAGCAATATAAGCTCAAGCAATCTATCCATAAATAATTGATAAACTAAAGAAATAGACTTCCAACATACTGACTAGAGTAACCACATAAACCATAAGGATAAGTAAAATAATCCCTAAAAATAATATGATTACCAAAATTCTTGCATAAAAGGCCCATCCCTAGCATAAAAAAATGAGCTAATTAAAAAAAAAATAGCCGAAAAACTATAATTATCAGGGGAAATCAAGAGCCACCAGTGTGTATTTAAGCTATAAAACCACTCAACCATCACATGAAAATTTCTAATGATCCAGCTAACACACCCATATGAAATAAATCAAATAAATAGATGATTCGTAATACAAATTAACATAACCATACTACAAAACACTCTGATTACGCTCAATCAAAAATAACTATAAACACCAAAAATTGGAAAAACTAAATGCCACAAACAGCTAAAAATTTCCTCAACCCAACCAGTGGAAGGATTAAAATAATTTGAATTACAAACAAACCAAAATAAGCTTTCCAAAACCATAATAGAACAACTGGAGGAAAATTGACAACTTAATAAATAAAATAGAACATTGGTAGTGACCAACAAGCTTAGGAGTGTAGTATCAAGTAAATCATAAAGCCAACATACTAGCTACCTCTCAAATCAGATCCTACTCCAAACCAAAAAGGGAGAAGACCAAGAACAAAAACCAGAAAAGTATTCATGCTACAACACCCGTTGAAATGCTGAATCCCAAAACCCCTATTAGCCATCTTACCTAAAACCAAGGATACCTAATTCAAAAGGAGGTTCTGAAAAGAATGGAATACCTTAATATCCAACTGCTATTCAGCTATGATAACCAATGATAAAGCCAGGAAAGATGATGCCAGACCAAACACTAAACCACGAACTGATACCCACCCCTCCCACTCTGGTGGAAGAGGACAAGATGAGCAACTATTAATAATATAACCATAATTAAACATATTCCAGTCACTGCTAGACAAATTCACAACCCAAAAAACACAAATATATGGAACAATTAAACATGATTGAAAACCTTAAGCATTAATTTCAAAGATCAGAAACTCATTAAAATAAAAATATCAAAACCACTCAAAAAATAGAAACTATAGCTAACTATCAAGTTCTAACATAGCGGAAGTCAAATTTATCTAGTCTTATAAGGAATTCAAGGAAGCTGGCAAAGAAGGGTAGGATAAATCAGTAATGAATTGTAGATTGTAACCATAATCAGCTAACCAATCAGTACATGCATTTCCTTCTTTATGAATGTGAGAAATATTAGCATTAAAGAAAATAAACAAGTGTTTAATTTTTATTAATAAATTGAATAGATCCATGTTACAAACTATATCACAGTTCTCTTTCAAATAGTGAAGACAATGCATCACATCCTATTCTATCAAAATATTGTAAATACTAATAGAAAGGTTTTATTTTAAACCATTAAGTATTACATAAAGATTAGTAAATCTAATAGAGCATTTTGAAAGCGGTCCTACATAAACCATTAAAAAATAACCCTAAAAATCTCTAATGATGCTGCCATCCCATAAACATTATCTTTGATAGAACCACCATAATTGAGTTTAAAAGAGTTTAAAATGGTTAATACCAATGAATATTTTTGGAACCATCATTAATATGCATATCTATTGTAACAATTCTAAATTCTTTAGCAACAATAGAGTAACCTCTAAAGCCTTTAATAATAAAAAGATTTGCAATAAATAAATTATGGATATTATCTTTAATATTCCTAGTTATTTGATTGTGTTCCATAATGGCATTATTCAAAAAGGAATTATTGCAAGCAAAAAAAAGATATCAAAAAATAAGGGACATAATGATATTCCTAATATTACTTTTAGGACTAGTAAAATAAAGATCAAAGATATCCTAAATGCTAATATTACCAAAAAAAATTATTAACCATGAAAATATCATCAAAATAAATCCAAATTTTAAAATTAATAAGGCTAGATATAAAGACATTATGCATATTTTCCAAATGAAAACAACATTGGCATCTTGAAGGTAAAATAATAATTCTTTTAATTAAATTATTATAAGTAGGAACATATTTATGCAAAACTCTCCAAGTAAAAACAACAATTGTAATCAGGATACTTTTATGCCATAACATTCCAAAAATTTTAGAAATAGATTTCTTTATTTTGAAATCATTCCAAGAATCTTTGAGTCTGAAAATGCCATTACCAGCCATGGTACATAATAATAAATCATCGGCATCTAAATTTTAGGGAATTTATAAAATAAGATATATTAGTGATTCATGAATCACCTCAGAAAGCTTAGAATAATCCAAAATAATATCAGCAATAAAAAAATTCCCCATGGTAGCCACAATAGAAAAGGATTTGAGCATTTGATCTATAGAGGTCTTACCCAACTAATGATCTTGCCAAAAAAATAGGTTAGCCCAACCAAGGCCCTATTTAATGCAAGGTTCCACAACCCATTTTATATTTCAAAGTCTTGTCCAAACTCTAAATCACCCTGATTATAAGTGTTCAAGGTAGGGTGCTTTTCAATACAATATTTAGTAGTCATGTATTTGGACCATAGGCTTGACATATCACAAAAATTAGTCCATAATTTGATAGAAAATGTATGGGCTAAATCAACTGTGTTCTTACACCCTAATTCACCTTCACCTAATACACCACAAAAGTTGCTCCAAGCAGTCCTGAGAATTTTGGAATTGGATGTGTTACCTTTCCAAAAAATAAATTATTGATTAACCTTTCAAGCCTATTACATACAACAAAAGTAAGTTGAATAGTTTGAGAAATATAAATAGGAAAGGAGTACAAGACACTCTAGATTAAAATTAATCTGCCACAAAAACTAAGGCAGATGAACTCCGAAGTGTTAAATTTATTTTTCTTAGTGGTGATTAAATCATCAAATAGGAATAATTTTAAGCGACACTTAAAAAGGGAAATTCCTAGATACTTTAAAGGTAATGAGCCTTAAATAAAACAAGCATGATCTTTTGTAGCATTAATCAGATACACAGGCATGTTCTTAGTAACAATAAAATAACAATTAGTTTTATTCAAAGTAAGGCAACTTTTAATCTCTAAATCATGAAGAATTCTAGTAATAACATTAGTTATATTCAAAGAACCATTAGAAAAAATAATGATATCGTCAGCAAAATAAAGATGAGAGATAGGGAAGCCACCTTATATTTAGTAAATAAGATTAGGATATCTATCATATAATTGAGTAAGACCCCTAGACTGGTATTCATTAACAATAATAAAATAATAGGAGAAAAAGGATCACCTTGCCTGAAACCCTAATATAACTTAAAGAAACTATTACTTTTACCTTTGATAATAACAAAAAAAAATTCATCAATAGAGTTCTTGATAAGCTTAATAAAACCATAGTTAAAACCAAATAAGTGTAAAATTGATTATAAAAAAAAGTATTTAATTATATCATATGCCTTAGCAATGTCAAGTTTAAAGATAAGGTTCCCACCTCTAAGTCTAATATGAAGATCATGAGTGGGCTCTTGAGAAAGTAAAATATTTTCAGTAATAGCTCTCCCTTTGACAAAACTAGATTGGTTTGAAGAAATAATTCTTGGTAGCAAAGGAGTATGGCGATTCATCAAAATTTTGGAATGAAGTTTACTAAAAGAAGTAGCAAAGACTAATATGATGATAATCATCCCATGTATTAACAACAACCTTTTTAGGAATAAGCTCAATAGAGGTACTACAAAACAATTTAGGAACATAATTACCATCGAAAAAAATATAAAACAACAACAAATAGTCGGCACTAATGATGTTCCAGGCTTTATGAAAAGATATTGTAAAATAACCACCAGGACTAGCAAAAGAATCAACGTTCATGCAAAAAATTGTTTGCTTAACTTTGTCCGAAGAAGGACGGGTGACCAAAGAATTGTTATCTACCTCATTAATATGGGATGCAATCAGAATTATTCATAGCTATTAGCTCAAAGTTTTTATTTATAATTTTTGTGAAATTGTCCACATTAGACTTTACAATTTCCTCCGCATATTTAATGTTACTACAATTAGAAAGAAAAATTTTATGAATAAAACTTTTAACTCTATTCTTTTTTACCAATGCATGGAAATACTTTGTGTTGTTGTCATCCTCAATGAGGAGTTTAGAAGTAGTTTTTATTTCCAATAGATTTCCTCCTTCTCATGAAGCATTAAAAGAGTATTTTTAACTTCTTGAAGATTTCTAATGTTTTCAACAGAAGGGACTTGTTGGACCTTAAGCTCCATAGAGATAACTTTGTCTTCATCATTTAAGATTTTAGAAAATAAAGTTTCAAAAACGTTTCTATACCCCCAATTGATTTTTTACTTAAGTCTTTTAAGCTTACACCAAAGTCTATTCATACTTCTAATCGAATTACCGGGATACAAATATGTCTGCCAATTAACCTGAACCATAGGTAAAAAAGAGTTATCTAAAAGCTAAATAATTTGAAATCTAGAAAAAGAGGAATTTCAAATCTGCCTTACTATAACAGCATTTAGCAGCGTGCTGTGATCCAAGTATGTTCTACTAAGGTCCTTCACAAATGTGTTATTTCTATAATTAATCCACAAATCATTAAAATGGACACAATCTAACTGTTGTCATATATTACTATTCCAGGTAAAAGCATTACCATAAAGACAATATCTATAAGATTATAATCCAAAATCATATTATTGAAATCCTCCATAGCTTGATAAATAGGATTAGAACCCCCACATCTTTTAGAAGGATTAGTTATTTTGTTAAATTCTCCCCCAAAAAACCAAGGCATGTTAACTAAATGATGAAAGGTTGTAAGTTGATTCCATAACCCTTTTCTAATATTGCAATAAGAGGAAGCATAGAAAAATGATGCATAACAATTAAACTGGATAAATTAAATATTACAATGCACAAATTGTGGAAAATCTACAATAATAACAACAATAATAGAATCTTTCCAAAAAATCTTTATTTTGTTAAAAATATTAGCTAAACCGTGGTGAAAGCCTAAAGAATGACATGTTTCCTCTAATTTAGAAGCTGAAATAAGAGGATCAAGTAATATGTAAACAATAAAATTATGAATATGACATAAATACTTAATCCTAATTCTAGAAGAAGGGCAACTAATTCCCCTGACATTCCAAACTATGTACTTAATCATAAGAAATGTTATTTGTTAGATGTTTCAGATCGGGTAGTTTTAAAAATTACAAAATCACTTCTTTTTGTTTATTTTTTTATTTCAGACAAGTTAATTCAAAATCACCATACACCTTATTAGAATTATAAGCATAGTCATTAACACAATAATCAATATTAGAAATGGTTGAAGCATTCTTACTACCAATACAATTGCCATTACCTAGCAAATTATCTTGGAAGAGCTCCCCCTCCATTTGATGAAACTTCAACCTATTCATTAGAAGAGATATTAATATTAGCTTGATTCACATCATAATGATCAGTAACAATGGAATCAAAATCATCTAATTTTTATTAGTGCGGCAAGAAAATTAAGAGGAATTTAAACTGTTAGTATTCTTCAAAAAAATCACAACGAATTGCTCCATTTCAGTACTCTCCATATTTATAGTAATTCCTTGCCCAAAAGCATTTGTAACTTCCATTTCCATAGATCCCTCTTGATTCGTTTTAAGATGTTCCTCTTCATTATTTTCATTGATAAGAGGTGGAGTAACCACACTGGTACTATCATTAGGGACCTACTTACATGACACAATTTCCTATAAATGCTCATTCTTATTAGTAGTTAATGGGGAAGTAGTTAAATCATTTTCTTTCTTATCTTTAGGAGAATCTTTTTTATTCCACAAATAGGGGTTAAAGATAAAATAATATAAAATAATATGCCAACACATATGACAATGTTTACAAAAAGTTGGAGAATTTTCTAATTCAACTTTTTGAAGATAACCACCAATTTCAGGACCAAGCCATATCTCCTTAGGATGCTTCATGGACACATCCATTTTAACTAAGACCCTAGCCATTAACAGATGATAAATTGACATCATGGCTTGATTCATATATAGAGGCCTGCTGATGACCGAAGCAATAGTGAATAAAATTTTTGTATTAAACATATGCAATCTAAGATTTGGAAAAGAAACCCAAACGTGATCAATAGGGGATTCCTCTTTTATGTCAAAAAAGGTGTCCACTTCAACCACCATATTTGCCACAAATAGATGTAATAAACTCTATGAACAATGATGCGATTATAGTGTGGTTCATTAGTCAGTTGAATAACAATATTCCGCTGATCCAACAAACCGATCGAAAACAATCCAGAAAGTTTAAGATTGAAAAAGAAAGCACAAATACTATCAAGGTTAAGTCAATGAAGAACAAACTTCCCAACCAACGTAAATTCAAATGTGGTGGTCAATTGATCAATCACTTTTTTTCCAAACATCAAAACATTAATTCCTTTGAAAAAAGTATGTGTAACCTCCAACATAGGAATCGTGGCAACAGATGAACCCATAACTACTTCTTGAAAATATTGAGATTTACCATTACCAGATGTTCCAGATAAACCTAAACACTTAGATGAATCCATTAGCTTACAAGAGATCTAAGGTTTCAATGATGACGGAGTCATCATCGAACACCTAATGAAATAAGAACATAATGGAAAAAATAGGAAAATAAACAGGTTTGACTACTAAACTAAAATCCCAAATAGAAATCAAACAAAACCAACAATGACTTAAAGAGGAATGAACAAAAATTCAAGACACTAAAATTTCTTTTTAATCACTAGCGCACATATCACAAGTACTTAAATTTTTATGCTCCTTTGTTTGTGTTAAACATAGCCCATACATGAATTTATAAAAACCTAGGTCATGATTAATCCAATATTTTTTAAAATTTATAGCTAATTTATTTCTTACTCAATGAATGTATGTTATAGCTCTATAGAATCAGTATGATTGTATTTTCAATTCAAAATAAATTCAACTTATAATTATGCATGATATTGGAGAAAATGAACCTTAAATCCTTATGAGTTTCTCCAAAATACTCCTAAACTATGCATGATATTGAGTTCAAATTTGGTGAAGATGCATTTGAGGATGTTTTGTACATCCTCCAGCACTATGTGTATGTTCATTTTTTTAGGAAATCTAAATGTCATGCATATTAAGTTTTGTTGGTGAACTTATGCTTTTTAAGGAAGGCATTGGAAGAATTAGGATATTACAATACTACCTTGTACATCATATTTTTACACTAAAGCTTTTCTTATGCTTTAAATCTTTATAAGAGTGAAAGTAGAACACACCTAAGAGTTGTTTATATATGTATCAGTCCCTGAAGATTATAAATTATATACAGATTGAGTTGCACTATGTCCTATGTTATTAAAAACAAAATACATATGTTTATATATACAAGTGGGGAACCAAAAGATGATTTTAACACCTTTGGAGGATAATCACTTTGGAATTCCACAAAATACTTGGAGCTCAAAGAACTTAAAAAGATACATTTGAATCCATATATAAGGTATGCTTAGAAACCTATGTTTTTTATGGTGGAGCCTAGCCATCCATACTTTCCAATAGAGTCTCATTTTGGAGTACACATTTGAAAGAATAAAAGAATAAAATTCATTTTATTTATGTAGTGTTCTCACCTATTTTCATCATTTCATACATTGCATTCATATGGGTGGTACATTGCATTAGTGGATAGCACATTACCAAAATATTTATCGGTGTTCATGTTACAGACCTTGTAGGAACATGTATACTCATTATAGGATGATATAGAACTTGGTATTATATACACCAATCCCTTCACCTATTCTTACATACATGTATGCTTATTTTTATTCCTGTTACGTATGTTAAGGATGGAATTTTATGCCCACCATTATAATCTAGGGATGATATCACTTTTTTAGTTGGTATAGTGTCATTATGCTACAAATTTTTGAAGAAATTTTTATAGTTAGTACTATTTTGTTAGGTAAATTAAATAAGATTATAACTAGAGTTCTTAGTGAGCATATCATTAGTGTCACTTGAAAATAAAGTAAACATTACTCATCTTTAAGTCACCAAACATTGAGAGTTTAATTTAATTTTTCTGTCTCTTATGACAAAGCTAACCATATCATGCATTACATCAAGGACTATTATGTATGTATTAGGTTATTTGCTGGAAGCTCATTCCAAGTAAGCAGAAGGCTAGATGTATTTTCACACCTCATATTCCTTATATGAATATGAATATATATATATATATATATATATATATATATATATATATTATAAAATTTAATAATATTTCTGAGGGAATGATTGGTTTTTTCAAAATATATAAGGTAACTTTCTTATATCTTAAAATCAACCCATCACATATTCAATCATCATGTTTAAGTTTGATCCTTAATCGAACCTTCTTTCCAAATCTACACTTCATAATCATGTTATTCCTTGGGTTTCAGTCCTTACTTCGGTTCCTTTCACCTTCTATCATCAATTTTTTAGATCTTTCTTTATAGATTGAGCAAATTTTTTTTAGTGTGACCTTTTGATCCAACATTAAGATTATGTTAAAAAAATTCACACATTGATATGCATTTAATATTATGTTCAACATCAAACTAATCAAGTCTGCTGAGGGCACTTAGATCAAGCTTTGATTTGGTTTTGACAATGTACAATTTACATTCACTATAACACAGGCTAAAGTGGTGGCAACTTTGAATGACTCCATCAAGCCAAATCACCTTCAAGTTAACATTGATGATGGGTTTATTGCAACTCCTAAAATTACTAAACCCTCTGTCTTTTCCTGTTTAACTTTCCCTCAGTTAACTTTCATGAATAAGGGAAATTCTACAATTGATTTTGAAATTCATACATTTGGGAAGTTTATGATGGGGTTGCCTTCTAGAGTGAAAGAGATGACTAAGTTTGAACATCTTAACATATATTGTCATTTGAGATGAAGGGTTAAGAAATCCAAACAACTAATGGATGATGCTCTTGTTATAGTTGCTACCGAGGTAGCAATGAAAGCAGATTCATAAATCCTTGATGTAGTGGTATATCTTGCATTTCTAAGCACAAATCACTTCCATATATTGTCATCTACTACTAGAGAGGAAAGTCTAGTATGAATATAAAATTTCCCTCCTACTCTATTCCGTAAAGATCCTATCTTACCCTTCTTATCTGGAAGGAAGAGGAAGTTTAAGTTTCTATTAAATGGATTGATTCATGATTGATTCACTAGTTATGACCAGTTGAATGTTCAATTTTTACAAGCATTAAGGATGTTATTTCTACTGGGTTATAACCACACTTAAGGAGAGGATGAGAAGCCCCATCTTTAATAGAAGAGTAATATTTCAAGAATAGGGACTTAGTAACTAAGTGCTACTACATATTATTATAGAGAACTATATATGTTTTCATACCATAATCATCGTACGACATCAACCAATAAGCAGTGTTAATAAACTCCCATCAAATCTTTGGGATATGGATCATTAGCCCACCAAGGGAATAAGTCCATATCCCATCAATCTTGAAATTAGGCAAGGAATCTTTAACTACAAACTTCTAGTCATTCTTTAGGACAGTATCCATTAAGGGTTGATCAACAACATTTATTAGATAGTGGATGGTCTTCATTTTCTGATAGGAATACACTGAAGTTCAAACGTTGGTCAGCCTTGTTATTTGATAGGGAGAAGGTTTTTCACCACATTAATTACTCACAAAGATACAACAAAGGATAAAATGAAGAAATGAAATTCTATAGTTGATTCATCGTCTATTAGAGAGTATACCAAAGTAGATCTACATCATGTAGATGGAAGATAAATAGAAGAGATGATGAATCATCTGAAAGAAAGTATTCATCAGACAGATGAGTAAGAAGCTGAAAATGATCCATAAGATAATTTATAAGATAAAGAGATATCGGGTAGTGTATATATGGTAGACACTCGTTCATCTCTATAAAGGGAAAAAAAGAAAAGGATAAAGGTGAAGCCAAAGTTGCTAACATCAGAGCTGATGAAATTGACACAATAGATTCAACTAAACCCTCTATAAAACTATTACACGAGAAGGATGAACAACTAATCAGAATGGAGAAAAGCTACAAGAGATGATGCCCATGATTACTATCATGCAAAGTAAAGTACCTCATACACCAAACCTCAATTTAAATCTCACACAGATGTGTCATTCCAGGTTGATATTAAAGGGTAAAAATTTTCATGTAGAAGAAGTATAAAATAAACCAGTAAAGTTAGAAATAGAGTAAGTGTAGTTCATATATAGAAATAGAGGGAAGAAAAACAACTCAGAGATGCATTAGCTAAATCTCAGAGTAATTTTTCTATTCTGAATGGTATAACATATCTGGAAGAATAAGACTTTGTCCCTTACTTGAAAGGGTTTATACTTCCATTACTCAAAAATTTTGATGGCACAAGGAATTCTAAATAATACATTGCACATTTTAAAAGCTAGTTGTTGTAATACTAGAGGAAGTGATATGATATTATTCAAGTAATTTATCAATTGCCTGTCCAGCTTTGTAATTGACTAATTTACTAAATTACCTAACGGGCCAGTCCATACCTTCATTGAGTTGGAAAGTTTTTTCCTAAAAATATTTGCTAGTACAAAACATCGCATTACTCTCAATGACCTCATAATAGAGCAGCAGAAACTTGGTGAAAGTCTAGTAGACTATATCCTAAGATAAAGGAATCATAGTATGAGATGTGAGCTACAACTACAAGAATAACATTCTTATAAAGATTCTATTAAAAAATATTCACGGTTATGTCACCTTTTTTGCTGAAACATTTTATCATTAAAATCTTCAAGAAGTTGCTGAGTAATTATTCTAATCTCCAAGAGGAAAACTCTCAGCTACCATTCCTAAAAGACCAGTCTTCTTTGAAAATGAAGTAGTCAAAGCCTCAAAAAGTTTTAGAAAAGAAATTAGTGTTAATTTTATAATTAATACGGAGAAACAACAGTTGTAAATTCATGCATAGAATTAGAAAAAACTTCTTTAGCATTAGTAGTATTGTAGACCACACAATGAGCAACAATTTAATCCTCAATCTATTGTCACCTTTCATGGAAGATGAGGTATGTTTGAAGCATTTAAAAATAAAACTTACAATATAAATGAAAGAGTATAAAAAAATTTTAAAACAATTTTAAAAGTATTTTAAAGTGATAAGAGTTCAAACTCTCACAGTCTAGGATATCAAAAGAAGTTGATAAATTGGGATTACCCAATTATTTTCCATACAATAGAATGCTCAGTCACAAAATTGAAGATTAGTCAACTTTCAAATAATGTCTTGCAAGGAGTAGTAGAGATGAGTCAATCTTGTAGCTTCTGATTGAGATGAGAATAAAGTTCCTATTGAAGAGCCCAAGGAAGTGTGAGCCGATCAAGCATCTTTAATCTCCAAGAAGGAAGAAGAGAATAAAGTTAATGTTGCACTCGATATGATTATTATTTCTGTAAATGAGTCTAAAACTCTTAAGAATTTAATGTTGTATGGAATTTATTTCATTCCTCTTAGGAATAAGAATTTAATTAAAAAGGATCCCACGTACAGCTTGTTATTTCTACTAATGAATATTTGGATCAAACCTAAATAATGAAGAAAACAATTCTTAGGAAATATTTATAAATGAAATAGAAGAACATTATCAAAATATTTTTTTAATGGCACTTTCCCTAATCTCAACGTTCAAGGTTGTCCTCTAAATATAAAATTATAAATGTCTTATTCAGACCATAGAGAATTTTCATACAATTCATGAGAAATATTTAAAATAACCTGGCACAACTTCTTCTTCATTAAAAGAGGTGGTTGAAGATAACCTTCGTAGTGGTAAAGTTCTTCCTCAACAAACTCCTGCCACAAATAAAAGAGAAATTAGTTACAAATAACATAGAACTCATAATAAACCTCAATATGTTCAATATCTAGATATGGTGAATACAAAAGTCCCAAAGGTGGATTACAACATATTAGCAGATTTTAGAAAATAAACAATGAAATTGAGAATTTATGATGCTTGTTTCTTTCTAATGAAATGAGGGAGGATTTAATCAAATATTTACTTTATCTAGAGATTTATATGCCTCTTCTTGCATCAACATAATTAGAAAAAGCACTATATATCAAAAATGACATAAGAATCAAGTTTTTCAAGTAAATATTTTCTACAGGGAAAATTGGATCATAATCATCTATTATACATCTCTATGAATATCAACAATTTTAAATTGTCTCACTTCTTCTTGATCCAGATGCATCAATAATTAATCTGACTCTTAGAAATCTTGCATACTTAAGGGTACACACTCACAAACTCAACTCTAACACGTTGATGTTGTGAGAATTCAACAAGAAAGTTGAGAGGACTGATGGTTTGATAACCTTACTTTTAGAAATAGAAACCCTAAAAATCAAAGTGAAATTCCATATAAAAGATTTTGAAGCCTCTTTTAATGTTCTTTTCTACACCATGCATTAATGCAACAAGTACTCTTACAAGAGACTATATCATTATATTAAAGGTTAGTTAAATATTTTCTTTATTTATGAAGTCAATATATATGAAAATGCTTTATACTATATACCTAAGAAGCAGAGTTTTTTCAAAAAATCTCAAACTAGATTAGGTTGAAGAAAATGAGGTGAATGAAAAGAAAGGAAAATGGCAGAAAAGAAAGAAGGAAAGGAAAAAAAAAAAAAGAATGGAATTTTGATAAAAAATGAGACATTCGTTGGTCACCTACCCTCTCCCACAAAAAAGATGGTAGAATAACACAGTGATATTGAGGATGAGGTCAAGGTTGTCAAAATTAAATAAGAAAAAAAATGAAAATATAATATACATTTAAAAGAGCATGCAATACTTATTTATTTCAAATCAAACTCTGAGGATGAATCATTTATGATTGAGAAAAAACCCACACTCTATAGAATATAAGAAATTTATCAATCAACCAAAGCTGGAGATTTTTATCAAAATTGATAAAAATGATGATAGGTTTCATGTCATTAGGGAAGATAATTCAAATTTATCTAACATGGAAAGGTTACAATAGTATGTGGAAAATATTACTTTAATTCTGCTATCTCCAAAATATTTAAAAAGGTTAGAGGTGAAAGCCTCTCTTCTTGTAAACCCTGATAATAAAGCTGATTTCAATGTACATTCATCATGTAAAGCTTCTAAAATTGATGTAACCCTAGATGATCCATTTATTGGCCAAATAATAGAATTTCATTTTGATTATTATTCAAAGTGTGTAAATAAATTTGCTAAGCAAGGTGTAACACCCTCAAATTAGAGAAGAGGTGAATCCATAATTTAAACATGGATGGACTATAAATTACAATAAATAAGCTTCAAAATTAAGTGGTAGTTTCATTACCTGAAGCTCATTTAAAGATGATGAATATTTCTTAGTTAAATCAAATAATCTAGAATTTAATAGTCTCTTTTCTAATAATGTTTGATCTTTTTATGAACTTTGTTTAGAAACTTCTGATGATCTAGATGTCTCTCATGTTGGGGATGCACCTCTTAAACTTGAAGAAGAGATCAAATCTACAATAGAGAGTCTATGAGAAAAAAATATAAGCCTTGAACAAAAACTTTATCCTATTTTTATAAGCACTTTGTTGAATGAGGATGAGGCAAATAATATGATCAAGTTATTATCAAAATTCAAAGACTATTTCTTCTAAAGTTATGATGAGATACCAAGATTATCTCCATACATATTTGTTTACAAGTTGGAAAACCAACCATCGATGGTTCCAATCAAATAAGCAACTTGAAATATGTGATGATTTAGCAACAAGTCGTGGATGAAGTCAAGAAGATAATTAATTCTAGTTTTATTAGGGTGGAGAAATATCTAACCTGGTTAGCTAGTGACATCTAAATAAAGAAGAAGAATTGTTAGGTATACATCTATATAAATTTTAGATACTTAAAAAAGACCTATACTAGAGATGAGTTTCTGCTTCATATATTAAAACTCATGTTATATATCTCACCTCACATGTGATATTTTCTTTATAGATGGCTCATTCAGATATAATTACATCAAGATGGATCCCAAAGATGAAAAATAAATAGCATTCATATTCTTCATAGGGATCTACTACAACAAAGATATCACATTTAGGTTAAAGAATGTTGGAGAACCATTCTAATGAGTAATGATGAAAATTTTCGACAAACTTATCCAACACTAGGTGGAGTGTGATATTGTTGATCTAGTCATCAAAAGTCACAAAAGAGAAAATTATTTATTTGACATTAGAATTATTTTTCAAATATTATGAAATTATAATTTATGAATCCTTTAAAGTGTGCCTTTGGCATGACTTCATGAAATTTTTGGACTTCATGGTTTAACACCATAGAATAAAAATTTAGCCAATTTAAATCAAACCGATAATAAGGATTCAACCTCCTAAAAGCCTTTTCCAATTGAGATCTTTCTAAGGTCGATTACAAACCTTTGAAGATTTTAGTCAAACCTTTTAGGAAGATGTCAATCATTTTATAGAATTATGTAAGGAAGATTCTCCATTTTGTTGGAATGAGAATTGTTAGAAGGCGTTAAACAGAATAAAGCATCAATTAGTAAACCCTCCAATTTTAGCTGCTTCCATACTAGCACAGCAACTATTTTATATACAATAGCCATAAGTGAATCTCATGGGCCTTATTGTCTCATGCTAATGAGGAAGAAAAAGAGAACACACATTACTACTTAATTAGATGCTTCTCACTAAAGTAAATTATCCTTCCATCGACAAGTATTATTTAGCCTTAATATTCACCACTCAAAATTTACAATGTGTTAAAACAAATTTTGATTCTTTATCATCACTATATGATGCATCTGTTAGAACAAATTTGAAATATAACATTATATAGGACTCCACGTGGAAAGAATTCCATGACAGATTCTCTTGCTAAGCTAGCCAAAGCACTATCACATCTTAAAGAAGATTCAATTCAAATAAAAGTACAAGGTTGAAAAGTTTTATCTCCTATAGACTTTGAATATATAAAAAGAAAATTGTTGACTTAGGTGAATATTTTTTTAGCAGAAGATGATGAATTGGTGGATTGGAGAAAACCTTTCATCAAATACTTGTGAGAAAATATGTTTCCTCATGATAAGTTAGTGGCATATCAAATAAAAAGAATATTATTCTTATATACTCTAATTAATGATACCTTATACAAAATATCATTTGATCGTATGTGGTTACAATGTTTAAATAAATTAGAAGCATAACATATTATAGAAGATGTACATGCATGATTGTGTGGTGAATATCATTATGAACTAATGATGAAAATAAAAGAAAACAAATGTGATATTACTGGTCGTTGATGATAGATGACTATATTAATATTACATAATATTATCGTCAATGTTAGATGCACAATGTAGATATACATTAGCCACCAAATGCCCTTCATCTAACTAATTCTCTTAGGAATTTTGAAAGTTGGGGTATAAATATTTTTGGTCCAATAGATCCTCCATAATTAATCATGATCCAAAATCACTTAATATATGGCTCATTAATTCTCATTCATTCAAGTTACATTCACTTGATTGGTAGACATAAATCTACATCCTAATATACTTTAATCAATCACATCAATCAAACCTAAAATTAATTTACACTTTATAAAACTTCAATTATTTCTAAATATCTATTTATACTGATCAATCATTGCTTCCACAGTCAACATACAATAAATTAAAATCACTTGGACAATTGCATTGCTGCATTACAATCAAGTAGCTTAGTGTATGGACCCCTTGAACTCAATCATGACCCAAATCACTTTACTAGAAACTTCATGCAGTAAATTACCCATCATTAGACTTTTCAATCAATAACTAATCCATTAAATCCAGTTGGGCTATCTTAAGCTAACCTAATTGATCATACACATTACCTACACTCAATCAAGCTCCAAATGAACTTTTATGCTTATAAAATTTCATGATCATCAATCCTAGTGGATTCAACATGATTGTTTACCCTGACCTAGTCATTAATTACTTGTTCAACTAAACCAATGCTAGGTTAAATCAAGTCAAATTAGGTCAATTCAATGCAAACAACCAAAGCCAACTACCTAAACTCTCATAATCACTCCATTAGATGGTTTAAATATTTCTAATTTCACGTTTAGTAAAACCATGATTAGTTTAACTTGGTCAAACCACCATATTTTATCAAACTTTATTATACCTAGACTCATTTGCTTAAACATCAAGTCCATTCTCCAAACTCCATAATATTGATCAAAATAATAAGCAAACACTCCCTAGAGTCCACCATAGTAGTTTGGACAAGCTGACTGATCAAACAATCAACTTAAATACCTCATAAGTTCTTGAATGGTCAAATCGCTTAGCTTTTTTGTTTCACTCCTATGCCACCTCATCCACCAGTTTAAACCAACTCCATAACCTTTAGAAACATTAGGCTGACCCAACCTAGACAATGGTTAAGCTTAAAACCATCATTCAAAAAATGCCCTCACTACACTTACTCTTCAGCCATTTTTCTTATTTTGTTTCACATTCCCAAAGCTTTGTTTGTTCAAAAAGAGATTTCACTTTTCTTTAGAAAGGGTTCAAAGTAGTTTCAAATTAAATTTTGTAGGAAAATTTAATTTCTGGACTTTTGGTTTTGAAGTCAAACATGTCATTAAGAATGATATATCACCTCAAGAGATGAATATATCAATCCTTAATGGGTTGAAATAGTAAAACTTTAAGTCTCATCTTTATTATAATAGTCAAATTCAAGGAAGAACAACATATGACCCGAAGGGTCAAAATGACATTTGATTGAAGATATAATCTTTAAAATATTAATGAAGCATCATTAATTTCATATTCAAAGACATGTTAGTAAATGGTATATCTCTTCTTTTTTTTTTTTAATAAAAGGAACAAAGATATACCAATATTATTGATGAAAACAACCAAATTACAAGCTAGTACCATAGCTTGATTCATACTTTTAAAGTTTTAAAAACAAAGGAGGAACCTTATTACAAGATAAATCTTCCCAAAAAAAAATTTCTATCTAGAGCATAGTTAGTACAAATTTTAGCTAACTTATTACATCTTCTATTGACCCAATTAAAGAACAGAAATTTGTAATCCTTTAAAAATAAAAGATCATCTTTCCATTTGCCTCCCAAGTCTTGCAAGAAATTGATAACATTGTAGTTCTTATAAACCAGGGAAGATATTGAGCATCTGTAACTCTCTGATAATTTTAAGCATTTCCAATAACCACAATCCTGATTCTACAGCATGAAATTCTTATAAACAAGGGAAGATATTGAGCAGCCTGAATTTTGATGGATGAGCTCCAAATAATCAATGGTTTAATCTCTGTAAATCTCTACCATCTGAATTCTTTTAATTAATTCCTCCCCGAACAACATCTGTAACTTCAGAACAATCCATTCACCATTAAGAATTATATTGTTCAGTATTTCCTCCCCTGAATCTGGAACCTTGATAAATGTTGGCCAAGTATTCAAGATTTTGTCCAATATCTAAACATCCTCCAGGATATTTATAGAATAACCATTAACTACTCTCCATGTCACCACCGATCTCAAAGCTTCCTTACCACTAGATAAAATTTTACAAGTGGAAGAACCTCCTCTACCAAAAGCAGTATCTCTAAGCATCAGCCCATACTTCGGTCTAAAAAATTGATATAGCAGTGAACTTTTGTCTTACATAACCTTCCAAGCCAATTTTGCTCTCAAAACATTCACAACCTTAACACATGAACAAAGGCCTCTACCACCATAATTCATCGGTTTACATAGATTATCACAGCTTACATAATGCATTCCCAACTTCCCATCTTGTTTATTCCATATAAACTCCCTACATAATTTATCAATTTCCTTAAGAATACCTCTTGGGATCAAAGAGAAAGTGCAATTAAAAATTGGAATAGATAGCATCACAGTTTTAACCAATAAGAACTTCCCTGCCAATGACAATTGTTTACTGCCCCATACAATAGTAAGTCTTAGAACTTTTTCGGTTAAGATTCAAAAATCTTCCGCCACAGGCCTCCTCAAAGCCATATTTACACCAAGGTACAAAAATTCTCTCACCACCTTGAATCCCATAAATTTTTTAATATATTTTCTCTTCCTTTTTTTAACGTATCTCCCAAACAACATTATTGATTTCTCCATGTTGATTTTTTTGTCCTGTCCAGTTACAAAATTCTAATAATGCTCCTTTTATTTCTATCACTTCCTTTACATTTGCATGAGAGAAAATAATAATATCATCTACATATAAAAGGTAAGAAATCCTCGGTACATTGTTACCAATTTTAATTTTAAAAGAGTCATCTTTTTTGTTTCAAATGATTGGTAAGGAATTGGGAGCATAAAATGAACAAAAATGGAGAAAGAGGACATCCTTGTCAGAACCTGCTCTTTGCTAGAATCCAGTTAGAGATCTTACCATTAATAATTAGAGAAATTTTAGAATGTTATACGAATTCCATAATCCACATAGAAATTCTTTTTGGAAACCCAAAATAATCCAAAACATACTTTAGAGTATTCAAACTCATGCTATCATAAGCTTGTTCCAAATCCACTTTAAATGAAACAAATTCTTTTGAAGATCTAGATGTCTTGAATTTATGAAATACCTCTTGAGCTAATAAAATATGATCTCCCAAAGATCTGCCATTGATAAAAGCCACTTGCTCCAGAGAAATAAGTTTATGAATTAGCATTTTCTTCATGTTTAAAATTACTCTAGACTCCACCTTATAAATGGATATGCATAAGCTGATAGGACGGTATTGGCTCGGCCAAACAGGATTCAAGCCCTTAGGAATGAGAACAATTAGTGTCTCTTTCCAATCACAATTCATTTCACCCGAATTTAAGAATTGATTGATAGCAGACCAGCAATCCTTCTTAATTATGTTCCAATAAGTTTTGATGAAGGAATATGTTATTCCATCATTCCCCGGAGACACACTATCTCCAGATTGTAACACTACCAACTCCAACTCCTCCATAGATAGATCTTTGATTAACATCTTCCTATCATTCTCATCAAGATAACTGTTTGGACTAGGCCACCCAGTTAAAGATCCATTTCTATCCTTCCATTTACCGTTAAATTTTTTTTAAAAAATTCAGAAATTTGAAAAGAGTCTTCAATAATTGAGACATCTTCACTTTTAATTTTGAAAAATTGATTTTAATTTTTTCTGGCCGAAGCAAAGGAGTGAAAATATTTAGAGTTAGTATCTACCTCTTTCATCCACTTAACCTTAGCTAGCTGCTTCCAACATGTATTTAACCGTGTTAGTGCAAAATTTAGCTCACCCACATATGATCTTAGCAAGAATATTTCAACTTTTGATAACCATCCAATGTCCAACTCCTTTAATTGCAGCTCCAGTATCTTCGCCTTTAGAAATTATTTTTGGTGGTCATACTCTCTGTGTTTTGCTTTGCTCCAATAAAACTGTGCTTTTAAAGATCTATGAAATTTGCAATTAAGCAATTCAACAACTTTTTTTTCAGCCTTATTATTCCATGATGATCTTACCACACCAACTGAATCTGTATAACATGCCCAAACCTCCTCGAATTTTATAATTTTATTAGAGGAATATTTATTTCCCAAGAAATTCAATTGAATCGGGCTATGGTTCGATGCCACCCTAGGTAAATGCCTCAAAACCAATTGATTTGAATTCATTGCTGATGGATTTATAAAACATCTATCCAACCTTTTTAATATTCTAGCACCACCAATTTTATTATTGCACCATGTGATTCTAGGACCAATAATTCTCACTTCATGAAGATCACTTCTCACCTAGAAAGCATTCAACTTTCTTGGACCCTGAGTAAACCAAAATGGCCTTCCCTCTCTTTTGTCTTCTTTAGCCAAAATTTAATTAAAATCCCCTCCAACCACCATAGGATGACTGCTTGAACAGTAATCTTCCAGCTTGTCCCAAAGTAGTCTCCTTTGAATCACCTCTTTTCCATCTTAAATAGTGGCAATTTTTGAGACTCCCACATTTACTATGTTGAGATCTCCTATCACCACTTGGTTCGAAGAAAATAAAGGAGAAAAAGAAGCTACCTTACTTTTCCAAAGCACCAGAATTCCTCCAGAAAGGCCCTCTATCGGAACCTGAAAGAACTCCCATTCACTTCCAATTAGAACATCAATTTCTTGTTTACTTAAATTGGAAATTTATTTTCTAAAAGCCCCACAAAAAAAAAACATTGTTGTCTCTAATCACCTCCTTCAAATATAGAGAAGTTTGTTTTTCCTTAGCTCCTCTACAATTCCAAAATAAAATTGAAGCCATTAAGTAATAAACGGTGAAGAATTCCTCAACTTCTCCTTTACCTCACCTTCCAATTCCCTTCCTCTCAGCATCAAATTAATTTGACCATGACTTTTTAGTTCCTTAGAAATTTTAATTTTGATAGTAATAGAGCTACTATCTCTTTCTTCCTCCAGAACTTCTACAGGTTACTTTTTAGGATAACTTCCACCTTTGACCAGATCTGACAAGGAAACAAGGCTGCTATCTTCTACATGAACTGCATCTTCCACCAGACCACTGTCAACTTCTACATCCACATGATCAATTAACTCTCCTTCCTCATTCAAACTATTTAGAACTGGAAACTTGTTTCCTCCTAAATTAATCGTAGGATTAACTGCTGCTTCTTTATTCTCCACAACCATTTTCAATTCATGTTTTGAAACTTCTAGAACTACCTGATCGAGCTTCTTACTTCCATCATCCAATCTATTTATATTAGTTACCTTCTCCTTAACTACTTTCCTTGTCAACTGATTTGCACTACTTTTATTTGAACTTTTGTTCCACCCAACATTCTTCCCCCGAAATCCATCACTCTTATAAGTCTTCCTTCAATAGCTTACATAGATCCAAGGACAATAACCATTTTCCTTCTTTGAACAAGTTTCAGCTGCCATCTCTCTAACCAGATCTAAAATTGGTTTCTTCACATTGCAGTCCACTCCTTTCAAACCTTTTGACACTAAAACAACAACCTTATAAGGACAATTGTCTTGATCATGACCCATCTTACAACAGCCAAAACAAATATTTGGAATCCTCTCATATTCAATTGTTTTGGAGAAATCTCCATGAGCTTCCCTCAACCGAGACACCAAGAGGTAGCGCTTCTTTAAGGTGAATATGGACACAAATCCTGACAAATTTTCTTCTACCCCACTGAAAGATATCTTCATCAATTAGATATGATTTCCCAACCTTTGAGGAAATTTTACAAACATTTGTAGAATGAAAGTAGTGTAGAGGCATGTTCGACATTCTTATCCATATAGGAGTTGTCAAACCTTTTAATGAGTTTGGAGAGAATGATTCGTTCCATTTATCCAAACAAATAATATTACCTTTCACATACCAAGGTCCATTTGCAAGAACCAAATCCATGGATTCTTCATCCTAAAATGCACATAAACTCCAATCCTTTCCAAGCTAAGTAAGATTAAACATACCTAATTTTGACCATTCCCTCTTGAGTTTAGCATTAATAATAAACAGTGGAATGTCTCTTCAAAAACATTCACCACCAAAGCATTCTACAGACTTCTGGTATTCTCCAAGTCCTTTCTTCACAAAGTTTAATTGTCACACTAGCTTCAGTGAAATAATTGCCAAAATTTCAATAAGAATCAGAAATCCTTCTATGAGTTTTCCTCTGCCACACATTCATCAAACCATTTCCAAATAGATCTTTTATGTAATTATCTTTAGTTGCTTTTTCAGTTGTTGATGTCGAGTTCCTCTCCTCAAATAAACATTGACAAACAGTACACATATCTCCATGTTCTACTTTACCATCTGCCTTAGTTACTTTATTGACTTTCTTTACTTTAATTAATTTCTCCATCATAATACCTTCACCAATTCCATTTCAGAATGAGTCAGCTACGAGAACAGACTTAAAATTTTGATAATTTTGTACTTTCTCCTTTTTTGGAAAATCATCAGGCATCATAACACTCTTGCCCTTCCTGATCACCGGAGCTGGTTTAATATTTAGAAGACCACCTTCATTAATGATCAATGGTTTGCCATAGTTGGATGATAGACAAACTCCATTACTCATAGACTTCTCCAGAGCTCTTGAAGTTGTATCCCCAAAAATAGGAGGTTATTTATTCTCCAAAAAAGGCTTTTTGAAATCAGAAGTAGATCGACAATCCCCTTTAGGATAATCGCCAGCATTCATCCGACAATCATCCTCCATCATCGAAGTCTTCAATCTCGCCACCAATTGATCGTTTAAAATTTCCTTTCTCTTACTAGAATCCTGCTACTTCTCTCATTATAATCCTGTTGCTTCTCTCTAGTGAATGGTATATCTCTTCAAGGAAAGAAAATATCACATATAATCCATGGTTTGAATATGATGATAATGATCATCATTGTTTTTTATTTTCTGAAAGATAATTATTTAAATTTTAAAAATTGACCTGGGGTCTTTAAATTTCTTACAAGCACAAGGCCTCATAGTTAATTACCATGTAGGAAACTTAAGTTTCCTATAAAAAAATTCTTGATTAAAATAGTTGTGAAATTTTTATTTCAAATTCTTAAGGATTAATATCAAATGAGTGATATTTAAATTTCAACTTGGATTATTTCAAACTTGAGCACTTATTTCTTAAATCCAAAGAGGGAGAAACAGTAAGCATTTTTTTATTTTGAAACAATTAAGAAATGCCTCAATTTATCATATATGTTTCACTTTAAATTTTTGTTTGAAGATAAATTTTATTTAATTTATCAATTTATTAAAAAGTTGGTTCTATATTCTTGATGGTGGGGTGTTATGACTTTGGGTTCACCCTGGATCCAAAGTATAAATTTGGCACCAAACAAAAGTTCCCTGAACCTAGCTAATGTAGTGCAAATTTGTTATTATCCTTGCCTAGATTGGAGTGCCAGCTAACCAACTAGTCTCTTTAAAATCATGTATCTAGTCTTTCATGGAAGATTGGTGGATTCTTTTGTTGCATATCATATCCAAGAATAATGATCTTAATGATAGCAAAAACTATTGTGTCTTTTATTTCTTTCTCCTGATTCTATGATATTATATTTTGTTTTGTGTGTACTAACATTTTAGAAAAATAGTCCACCGTTCACTTAAAATTTTTATCTGCTCAAGACTAGGAAGACTAATGTTGCAGTCTGTATTTTAAATTTTTTATAATTTTTTTCTTTCTTGAGTCATATTATGTAATTTGGTGGATACCACTACTGAGTAAACTTGCACACGCACAAGGGGGTAGAAAAAAATGTTTTGATATACTTTTAAAGCAAATCATAGTGTATTTCATTGGTTCGTACTATACGACTTTGCTTCATACTATTCGATTTTGATTCATATTGTATGATATGTCTTATTCTATAAAAACCCTAGCTGTTAAAGGTAAAGAAATATACTAATTTTCTTTCTAATTATACGACATGATTTGGTTCGTAGTATATTTCCTAATTAATATCTTGATTAATTTGATCCCAAAAATTAGGCAATCAAATCATGAAATTTATGATCAGGTAATTGTACTGTATGATACAGTTTATGCAATACAATCGATAGAGTATGACTTTGGTCATCCCAAAGGTCATACCAAATAAAATCAATGAATTTTGTAATTATTATATTGTATAATATCCAAAGTATTTGATGATCAATAGAGTATAAAATTTGTCATTCTAGAAGAGATCATACTAGATAAAAGCTATAATTTTTGTACTTTATCATTTTATATGATGTCTGTAGTGTTGGTTGATCGACAGTGTATGAAATTGGCCATCCCAAAAGTTGTACCCAAACGAACAGAAGGAATTTCTATAGTTCATAATAAACAAAGTTATGATTGTATGGTATGAAGTGTTATGAGTTTTGAATAGTTTTTCATAACAATTATTCTCATGATACTAGATGAATTTAGTTTTGTACTAATCGTACTGTATGATTCTTTTATAGTTCAGTATGAATAGATGATGGATTTCTTAAAATTTTGGGTTTCATGAAGACCACTATTCAAGCCTCTCAAATTTTTTATGAGACATCTTTTTGCAGCTTAGATATCAAGAGAGAGATCTTAGTGAGAGAAGAGAGGGAGATTTTATGAGGGAGAAGTTGTAAGGGGATTCACTTTGTTCCTAATATCTACAAAGTATGTTCCAGGATTCTTTATGGCTCTAAAGAAGAAGTTCTTTAGCAAATATTGTAATTCTATGACCATCAACTTGAGGGTGAAAATAGACTTGTTGTTCTCTTACCATCACCTGGTAGGTCAAAATAGAGTTGAGGTTTTTAGGCTGTAAAAGAGTAATGATTCTCTAACACAGTAAGTTGGTGAAATAGAGTTTGTACTGGCTTCTCTGCCTTGCTATGAGAGCAAAAGGAGAGACACTACTATTTACTATAATACATGGAGAAGGAGTCTCCAAGGATTGGATGTAGGTTAGGTTGATAGAACCATTATAAATTATAGTGTGTTCATTTTGACTATTTTCTACATTTTATTTTTCTACAATTATTTGTATGGCTAAAAAATCTAGTTTATTTTATTGTTGTGAAATTTTCTTACTTACGCATTTGTTGTATAAATGATCATGTATGAATGTGAAAGATTTTTTTGAAAGATTTCATTTTTTCCTGAAGAATTTTTTAAATATCCATTTCACCCCTCTCTTGGTTAGCATCGAGCTAGTTCTTAAAGGTTTAATAACCTTCATGAACTTTAATGTTGTTTAAGTTATAAGGATATGAGGCTGATGTCTTAAGAATATCCCAATTGGCCCCTTAAGTTAGATAGGGTGATTATGCTTTAAAATCAAATTAAAATTTTTGACTCTTTAATTTATTTCTAAAGCAATGCAAGCTAGTTGACCAAGTATGTAAATTCAATAGAAAGTAGTTTTAGAAAGGATTAAAAATTTATTTTATCCAAAATAGTGCACAATATTCCCTTGATAGAATTGCACCCTATTAGGTTAAGTAGTCTACAAAAACCCACAGTCATGGAGGTGCCTAAATAGGTATAAAAAGTTTAATATGAAAGTATGCAAACTTCCAGGACATTTGCGGGCTTACTAATCAAAATTGTTAGATTTCTATGTGAGCATAAAATTTTTTATTTAATTTGAGTAGAAAAAATTTTTAACGTTATAGACATGCATGAAGGAAACCAAGAAAATTTGGCAAATTATAAGTGCAATCAATGTAACCAAATTAACATCAATAAATTATTTAATAAGTGTAGGGTCCTTGTGGTAAGTGCCACTTTATTTACAACCTAGGGTTTATAAAAATTAAAAGTGGTTGGGTACCACTAACAATAACCCAAATTTTAATCCTAAAAAGGACACAAGAGAATTTGAAAGTGGGATATTTTCTATGTCTTCAAGTCTTCTTCCACTAGTGAGCTCTTTGGATTCGTCAGATCCAAATATCCAAATGGAAAAGAAACTCCTCCTGATTGGGTGTTTCTTTCATCTTCTGATTCTCAAATCATCTTAACTTGAACCTCCAAATGAAAGAGAACTCTTGCTTAAGGGATGTTCCCTTCACTTTGGATTCCAAACTAGATGGTTGATATCTTATCTAAAAGATCAATTTTCTCAACTCTTGACTCAATTAAATTTAGTATGGAAAATTGGAAAAATAATCTAAAATAACCTGCAAGGTTATCCTAGTTAATTATAATTAAAATTAACATCCCTTGCAAATATATCATTGAATTGCTCAAATTAAAATGCAATCATATTTGGCCATGCTCATTTGAATGAAAAGGGGCTTTAGCATTTTTTTCCACATACAAAAATATGTCAGTTTAAATCTTTAATTTGGCCCCCTTGATTTTATAGCCTTTCACGAGCCTGTCCACCAAAAAGAAAATTATATGAGCATCCAGATCATTCCTAACTTAGGCGTAATCTAACATCCATCCAACAATTCAAAGATTGCATAAAATTAATAAATATATATATTATCATATCAGTCAATTAACTAAAATAAGTATACACTAAAATAAAAAAAAATGGCACACAAATAGAATAAAAGTAATCTTAGGCCTAGGCTAGAAAAGAGTTGGTTGTCATAGCAAACTATCTAAATGTCAACATTAGGCTGTGTTGTTTGGATATATCCTATGTGGGTAATTGGTTTAATTGTTTAGTGTTTGGATGTTTGATGAAGGCTTAAGGCATTCTGATTTGAGTTTAAATATTAATGTTTTGATGTTGATTCTAAAGTGTGTAGTAAGTGTTGAGTGCTTACTACATTTGTTTACACTAGGGACGCCAAGTCTATTACACCTTTCTTAAAGAAAAGTTAATAGCCTCAAAGGCCGGGTTACCAAATAGTAACCGGTATGGACTAATTCATTTAATTGGTTGAACTTAAGGATTGATAAGTTTCAATTTAGTTTGATTGGTCACTCATTTAAAGGGATTGAGTTTGATGATTTCTAGAATTTGAGTTGATTATTAGATTTTTTTTAAATATTTTATTATTTAATCAATTAAATTAAAGGGTCAAAAATTTAACCTTTTAATTTTTTTTAAATCTCGAATCTTATTAATATTCCCAAATACTAGACCCTAAGGTTATTAATAAGAAAATAAGTTTGTTAGATTTAGATATTTATAGATTAAGTTATGATTTTTTAAAATTTTGACTTGTTTTGAACTACAATTGACCAAAATGTTAACTTTTCAACTTTGACTTATTTCTATAATTTTGATGTTTTTAAGAAATACTAGAACCTATATGGAGTCTAATGACATTGAGTATATAAATTTGAATTTTTTGGAATTAAATATGAAGTTTTTAAATTTTGATATTTAATTGGTTATTAAGAAGGCTTTTTAATGATTTTGTTCCAAACAAATTTCAAACTTCATGAAATCACTTTCAAAGGTCAAGAATGACCCATAGGAGTGCTTTTAAGTGTTTGAGATTTATTTGAAAATTTTAAATATTTAATTTAATTATTTAACAAATTTCATTAAAAATTCAATTAAGTTCAAATTAAGGGTCTAATCATGGGGATTTTAATTTTCTTAAGTGGAGGGTTTAATTCTAAGAAATTTTATATATTATTTGTATTTTATATATTTGATTTGAATTCATTATTATTTTTTTAAAATTTAAGATTAATTAAAGTGTTAATTTAGATTTAATTAAATTTTTTACTCAATGAGATCTAAATTTAATGAAATCCTAATCTAAGGTAGGTAATGTCACTAGGTTTAATGATCCAAATTTTTACCCTATTGGATTCATATTTGTATTTTTAGAGTTTTCCTAAATTCATAAACTATATCCTTAATTAAATTTTACCCTTAAGTGACACTAAGTCATGTATGACTAAAATCAATGTTTGTTAACCCTTAAAATAAAGTGGCCAAAATCTAAGTGCATTGGAAGTAGTAAAATTTCAAACATTTGGTTTAAATAACTAATGAAGTGCTTGAAAATCCACTTTAAAATAATTTCTTAAAATTTTATATCAAGTTAATAACATATTTAAAGTCTAAATAGGCTGTTAGATCTAAAGCAATTGTCCCAAGGCTAACCAAGAGGTGGCGGGTGAATTAGTAATTTTAAAAAAACTCTTGGTAGATTACAAAACTATTTTAAAAATTTTAATCATAATGATAAAATTTTCAAAATGTTTTTTAACCACAATTTACTTGTAGAAAATAAAAATAGTAAAAAGTAAAGATAGAAAGAACACAGTAATTTATACTGGTTCGGTCCAATAAGACCTACATCCACTCCCTGAAGACTCCCTCTTCAGGTATTGCACTATACCAAAGCGACTCTCCTTTTGCTCCTATAGTAAGGTGGAGAAACCATTATAACTAACATCTCTTCCACTAATACCCAGTGCAAGAGAGTACTATCATCCTTTCATACTCTCCTGGTCTCAGCAGAGTACCATCATCCTTTCACAGCCTCTTGGTGTCGGCAGAGTACCATCATCCTTTCACACCCTTCTGGTGTTGGTAGAGTACCATCATCCTTTCAAACCCTCCTAGTGTTGGCAGAGTACTAGTGCTCCTTTGAAAATATTCTTCCAACAGTCTTCAAGAAATTACGGAAGAATTAACTTTAAAGAACAACCAAGAGATAATCACTGTTGGGCAACCATTTGAATCCCTCACAAATCCCACATAGGAAATCTCTGACTCTCTAATAATAAGAAACTCTCCCAAACACTCTCCAAGTGAACTCTCAAAAGAAATTTGTAGTAGGAGTTCTTAGACAATTAGTTTTAAGAACTCTTATATAAGATGACACAAAAAATAATCTAAAAATTTGAAAATTTCAATTTGACTTTCATGAATTATACGACACAATCTCCCCCCTTTTCGTTAATGGAAAAATATTTATTTTTTGAGTTAACATATAAAACAAATTTTCTCTTTAGGTCCCCTTAAATAAATGACCAATTTAAATTAAGGGGTTCCCATAAACATAAAAAAATAAAAAACCTAAAAATTAAAAATAAACAACCACTACTAAAATAAAAAACAAATCAAACAAAACAAAAAATAACTCAAACAAAAATACGAATATGAACAAAACACACACATATTCAAAACATAACATACACACATTCATCTAACAAACAATCAAAAACTTCAATCATCAAACAATATTATGACTCTCCCTTTTGATAACAACAAAAAGGGAATAAAATATTGAAATGAAAAGCTCCTATGGATAAATCAAAACAGTTGAAAAGAAGAATATTTTATACTAATTGCACATACAATATTAACTTCCAAATGCTAAAAAAAAAATTTTCCAATTTTAAATTATTAGACAATTAACATAGTAAAAGTCAATCGGCTTACTATTCATGTTAGACAAATTATATATAAAAATAATTATTATAAAAAGGATGAAATAAAGATTAAGTAGTTTCTAATTCAATAGTAAAGATGATTGTCAATTATTTGGAGTCAGATTAGAGATATAATGATAATAGAAAGAGAAATACTAATATTTTAATTAGCGACATTGCTCATCTTTTCAATTGTTTAAGGCACATTTTGTGCATCTTTTCTATTTGGGCTATTTTTGTTCCTCTTTTTACTTTGCGAACCATTGCACATATTTTTTATTTTTGTATACTTTGTGCATTTTTTTTAACTTTTTTGATCTTTCCAATATCAATAAACTTAATTCAAATTCCACTAATAAAAAAAATAAACACATTGAAAAATAAAATAAAATAAATAAGACATCTATTTTTCAATAATTATATCAAAATAATACTTGTCAATATGAACATGAAATTGATCTCCTTTTCTACATCTAGTCATAATTTTAATTTTAATTTTGAGGGATTAAATTTTGCAATTAAATTAATTTTTAGAACAAAGTAATTGAAATTCCATTCCAAAGATCAACCTCAAAAGATTTTTCTCTAAAAAATATAAGCATTTCAAGAAATGAAAATCAATGCATGTCAACATAATATTCCATCATTTCATTGATCATCCAAAACCCATACAAATTGTTTTCCATTTAACATCACACCAAATAACATTATCCTAGAAATGTAAAAATAATACTTGTAATCACCAACACAAAAAATCACTAAAATAATAAGAAAAACATATCAACAATAAACTAATAAACTCATCAGCAACAACACTATAGAAGTATAACTAATAGTTAGAAGGGCATTGATCTAGAGGAGGTTGTTGGTTGAACTTTGAAAAGTAACTACTGATTGTAGCTACATTTATGTTAACCGAGTCAAACTGCCCTTAAATCTAACCCATGTCTTCATTATATGTAGCATCCTACTGATTTATGTGATTCTCAATTTGATCAAAAAGTTGATTATAATGAGTATCCATTCTGTCAAAGTGTTGGAACATTTCTTGGTAGAAATTTTGTTAGGGTCCAAGTGCAGTTGCAAGTGTTGGAGTAGGAGCTCCTCCTTCTTCCTCAGAATCATCACTCTCAAAACTTTGATCTGGCCCAAAAAGTGCCCAAAAAGAGGCATCAATAAAGTAAAATAGTAAGTTTATTGGGTTGATAAGGATAGATAAGATTATACTTCTTTTTTAAGATATAGGCAACTAGATGTCCTGAAGCCCATTTTCCATCCTCTTATTAAGAGGAAGTCCAATATCAGAGAGTTTATAAATGCAATCCACTATAATTTGGGCATCATCAAAAGATATTTCAATCATTATCAAATAAGTGACTATGGATAAAAAGAAGTCATGTTAATGTGATCACCAGCTTTTGGAATAACTGAACTTCTCAAAACACGCTGAATCATTTGGGCATTTTGATTGAGAGTGCATACGAGATGGATGAATAATTTGGGAAACACCTCTAAGAGTTTGATTTATTTTTTACCAATCAAAGTTTGCTCTAGAGGTTATGGTGTGTGTTATAATTGAAAGTTCATCAGGGATGTTAGGCCCTTATGAATTGGCCCAAGGCTAACTAAAGGGGGGGGGGGGGGGGGGGGGGTGGTGAATTGGTATTTTTAAAAAATCATTAAACCAAAGGCCAACAAAGCTCAAACCAAAATCACCACAGAAAAATAAGTGCGGAAAAATTAAGTGTGGAAGCAAGAAAAAGAACACAAGGGTTTAAAGAGGTTCGGTCAACTCGACCTACGTCCACTCACCGGAGGTGCCCTCCAAGCATTGCACTACCAAAGTGACTCTCCTTTTGCTCCCACAGCAAGGCGGAGAAGCCCTTACAGAAACCTCCTTTTTTCCACCCTTAGCAAGGCAGAGAACCCAACTCCTTTTGCTTCGACCTGAAGCAAGAAGAGAACCTCGATTAATCGCTGAAACTTACCTCTCCGAACCCTTCCAAGGATAAGAGACTCTAGTGGAAGAAGAAGTAGAACGATGCTTGGAGCAACCCTTGTGAATCTTCTTCATAAGCTCCCCCTCACAAGATCCTCTCTCTCTTTCCCTCTCTCTCTCTCTCTCTAGAAATTACTAGATGGATAAGAGGGGGGTGAATTGTAAAAACTTCTTGACAATAGTTAAAACCTAAGCAGAAGTTCTAATATCTTTAATGTTTTAAAAATTTTAACATGAAAATTTAAACAACATTTTTTTCACAAATTTTCTCAAGCAAATATTGAAAGAAAGAGAAAAAAAATAAGAAGCATGCAGTAATGAAAGACAATAAGAAAAAGCAAACCGAGATTTTTATAGTGGTTTGGTTAAACCATGACTTACATTCACTCCCCGGAGTCCTCCGCTCCGGGTATTTCACTACAAGCAATAGCTCTCCTTTTGCCCCCCTTGGCAAGGTAGAGAAGCTCTTACAATACTCCCATTCACCAACCCGACGTGGCGGAGTGTCAAACTCTGTTTTCACCCTCCTGGCGATGGTAGAGAGCCTTCTCATTTTTCTCCCTCCTGGAGAAGGTAGAGTACCTCGAGGTCACGGATGTAGAAGAGCCTTTCCCCTCGGAGTTCATCCCATAAATTCTTCTAGGTCCACAGGAGGAGCAAGATGCAGCAAGTTCGGAGCAACCATGTGATCTCCCTCACACCTCTTCTCCCTCACAACGCTCACCTTCTCCTTCCTCTCTCAAACCCTAAAGAACTTCTCAAGAGCTCTCTCTCCCTCGGAATCCCTCTCTAACCACGTTCTCCTCTCTCTAATTCACACACCAAAATATGACAAGTTTTTACACATAAAATGGGCTCCAAAATCCCTGAGATTTCAAAAGTAGCTGTTACTATCATTCGGTATGGTTTATAATCGTATAGTACGACATGTATAAACAGACTTCATCCTGGTACAAAGTGGTACGAACAGTTCAAAAACATTCGTACAGTATGATCCACAACAATTCTGTTTGTACCGGACGATAGTCGGGACGATCAATCATCATCTCTGTTCATCGTATGGTATGATGTACTTCGTACAGAGTAATGAGACAAAATGCAAGAGATCATCCAGGATGATCTTTGGGACGATTATAATTCGTCTCTATTCATCGTATTGTACAAATTATTTCGTACAGTACAATGCTAAAATTATAATTAAGCCCAGATTTCTTGTACTAATCACGGGTTAAATTAATTAAGTATTTAAAATAAATCATACAGTATGAATGTGTTCATACAGTACGAGCGACACAAAATAACTTAAGTTAAAATGACGGCTAGGGTTTTGGATTTGAACATACCGTACAGTACGATTACATTCGTACGGTACGATCTATTCACAGAATTGTCCAACAAAGCTCTGATCGTATGGTATGAAATAACATCGTACAGTACGATCTAAAGAGAAAGATAAACTCTAAATTTTTTATTTAAAAATACTCTCCCCCTATGTGTGTGCATGGTTGCTCAGACTTTTATGCATTTTGTGACCAGACTCAAGAAATTAACAATAAAATAAACAATAAAAATACATTACAGACTCATACTCCTAATCTACCCATTTTTGAGTATTCCTGCCATCTTGAGTTGCTGTTGATCTTCCTGAAATGTTAGTACTCACGGACAATAGCAAATAATATTCAATGAATTTCAAGATAATTCAAACGACATTATTTATCATCATCAAAATCTCAAACTCGGGGTCATGGGTTGCAGCAATCTCCCACTTTTTGATGATGTCAAATAATATTTATTGTAAGCAAGTATTAAAGGCTTTTTTTTAAAATTTAATTTGAAACATAAGAACAATAAAAAATGAAATAAAAGATAATGCAGTACGAAAGAAAAAAAAAACATGCATTTAACCATAAAAATAAAATACAACAACCTTCTCCCTCTTTTGACAGTGCCGAAAAGAGGAGCAAACACTAAGATAAAAAGAAGATACAATATAAAGATAATCTAAAGTAGAGGATCTTGATCAGACGGTGGTGGAGGTGGGATTGGTTGGAAGTCCTGAAAGAGAGCGTCAAAGCGGTGATCAATAGCAGTAAAGTGTTCTCCAAACCATTGCATATCTGTCTCATGTTGTTGATGTTATTCTTGAATGTGAATATCGAGATGAGTCTGAAGTTGGTCGAAGCGTTCGACCAAATCATCGTGTGCTGGTGCAGGTACTCGAGGTGGTGCATGTCGTTGTGGACGTGCTGGAGCTGCGGTTAGGGCATCTTCTCCTTCTTCTTCGTCAAAAATAGGTTCTTGTGGCTCGTGTCCCCGAAGGAAAAGAATACGGAAAGAGGCATCCGTATAAAAAATAGGAAGATTGTCGGGTTCACCAGGATAAGTCAATTGATATTTATTTTGGAGAATATATCCTATAAGGTGACCAAGAGCTATATTTTTTTTTCGACGAGTGGTAGGAAGACGAACAAAGGTCATATGACGAATGTAGTCAACAATT
The DNA here is from genome assembly GCA_022539455.1 of Dendrobium nobile. NCBI lineage: Eukaryota > Viridiplantae > Streptophyta > Magnoliopsida > Asparagales > Orchidaceae > Dendrobium > Dendrobium nobile. Next base: position 22,293,520 of record CM039728.1, on the reverse strand, counting down.
AAATTGACCTCATCGAATTTGGTGTTGGACATGATGAGATAGGTAGCGACAGATAAAATAGGGGACATGTTGATCCGGTCGCCAGCTTTGGGTATTATAGAGCTTCTAAGGACATGTTGAATAATTCTGGCATTCTGATTTAGTGATTGGATGAGGGGCTGGTGTTGATAGAAAGCGGTGTTCCTAAGGACTCGATTAACATCCCTCCAATCAAATTCATTTGTGAGGAAGGAACGAACCCTAGGACCTTCAGTGGATAGCCCAATATATTGGGCGATGTCGGCTCTGGTGATTTCTATATTTTGACGACAAACAAAGGAGTGGAAAGTTATGTTATAGACAGTGTAGGTGAGATTTGCTAGGAATTCTAATAAGAGTTCAGAGTTGTAGGGAAAGGCCAGGGTGAGGAGCAACTGAAAGGTGGTGGAAGCAAAGAGGTTCAGTACCTCAAAATTCAGTGCAGCCTGATTGAGCTTTTTGGAAGGAGTAATTTTGCAGGCCTTATACTTATGGTAGGCTTCCTCATTTTCAGTACTCAGGAACCGAGCGTTGTGACAGCTAAAAGAAGATGAACTTCCAGTTGCCAACGGCCTCTCTTGCTGGAGCTAGTCATCGTGTAGAGTGAAGTGAGGAAGGTGTGAAACGTGAGAAGGACAAGGTGTGAGTGAAGTGAGGAAAGTGAGAGTGAAAACAGCTGCCTAGCCAGGCAATGTATAGAATTTTCTTAACATCGTACAGTACGATAGTGTATCGTACAATACAATATGGTATTAATTATTCTGATGGATCATTTTGTGAAAAGGTGGTCAAAGCGTACCGTACGATATAGATCGTACAGTGCGATCAAAGGAGTATCTTTCTTTCTGAGGGTTGTCAGTACGACTTTTAACCAAAAGTATCGTACAGTATGAGCAGGTGTATCGTACCATACGAATGACATTAATATCGTACCAAACCCCTTTATTTTGTTTTCATCCTTTCGCTGATGTGGATCGTACAGTACGATGTGTGTATCTCGTACAGTACGATCGGCAATAATAACATACCAGCACTCTTAAATTCATCCCAATTCGGTCACTGATGTGGCGCGTACAGTATGAAGAGGAGATATTGTACCGCACGATAACCAATAATTTATCGTACAGTATGATATAAGTCGTATCATACGATCAACAGAGATGAAATTTACGAGTTGGTGCGTTCTGCATAGATTATAGTAGTACCGTACAATATGATATGTGTATCGTACAGTACGATATTATAAAGTCAAGGTTAGTGCTTTATGTGTAGTGAGTGTGTGATGATCAGGAGCAGTCCTATGTTTTTTTTTATGCAGTTATATCTATAACACCTAATCTAGTCCTCAAGGTGCTAAAGGTGTTGAAAGCTAGAGGTTTTGTGAATATGTCAGCTAATGGATCTCCTGTAGCGATGTGATGCAATTCTATATCTCCCCTTAGCAACGTGATCTCTAATAAAATGGTGTCCAATGTCTATGTATTTTATTCGAGGGTGCAGAATTGGGTTCTTAGAGATGCAAATTATGCTTGTGTTGTCACACATTATTGAAATGGTTCATACAGGTAGGCCAAGATCAATAATTTGTTATTTTAGCCTTAGTACTTGTGCAACACAACTTCCTACTGCAATATATTCTGCCTCAGCTGTGGAAAGTGCTACTGAGTTTTGCTTCCTACTGGACCAAGAAACTAATGATTGTCCTATGAATTGGCAGGTACCAGAGGTGCTTTTTCTATCTATCCTACATCCTACAAAGTCAGAATCTGAGTACCCTAAGATTTCAAATGAGGTGTTGTGCCTAGGCTACCAAATTCCTAAGTTTGGGGTGCCTAGTAGATATCTAAGAATTCTTTTGACAGCAGTTAAGTGAGACTCTTTAGGATCAACTTGAAAACAGGCATAGAGGCACACACTAAACATTATGTCCGGTCTACTAGCAGTTAGGTAAAGAAGGGACCCAATCATTCCTCTATATTTCTTCTGATCTACTGATTTTTCACTAGGATCTTTGTCTAATTGAATTGTTGAGTTTATTGGAGTGTTCATGGGTTTAGCACTATCCATTTCATATTTTTTCAAGATATCTTTAATGTACTTTGTTTGTCTAAGAAAAGTTCCATTATCCATTTGTTTTATACTAAAGCCAAGAAAGTAATTAAGTTTTTCCATCATGCTCATTTCAAACTCATTACTCATTGTTTTTGAAAATTCATCACATAACATTTTATCTGAAGATCCAAATAGAATGTCATCCACGTATATCTGAATAATGAGAATTTCTTCTTTGACCTTTTGTAAAAAGAGTGTAGTATCTACACTACCCTTTTTAAATCCTCTATCCAATAGAAATGAGCTAAGTCTTTCGTACCATGCTCTAGGTGCTTACTTTAATCCATAAAGTGCCTTCTTTAATTTGAATACATGGTTTGGTAATTGTGAACTTTCAAATCCGGGGGGTTGCTCAACATAGACATCTTCCTTAATTACCCCGTTCAGAAATGCACTCTTTATATCCATTTTATATAACTTAAAGTTCTTAAAGCAAGCAAAAGCTAAGAGCACTCTTATGGCTTCTAGTCTAGCAACAGGGGCAAAGGTTTCTTCAAAGTCTATTCCCTCAATTTGGTTGTATCCCTTAGCTAATAGTATGGCTTTATTCCTTATTATTGTTCCTGAATCATTCACCTTATTCTTGAAGACCCATTTTGTTCCAACAATACTTTGTTCTTTAGGTATCTTGACTAACTCCCAAACATCATTCCCGGTGAATTGCTTCAGCTCTTCTTGCATTGCTAGAATCCAAAATTCATCTCCTAAGGCTTGACTATACTTGTAGGTTCTATCATAGAGATGAATGTTGAATGACTAATCTCCTTCCTAAGTCCATGCCTAGTTCTTACACCTTCTGAAGGGTCTCCTAAAATTAACTCTTTAGGATGACTAGAATAATATCTCCATTCTCTAGGCATATCTTCCTAAGGTTCAACCCTTTCTCCTAAGGTCATAGTCTCTACTCCTTGAATTGTCTCTATTTCATCATCTTCAATTTTAGATTCAGAGGGCTTATTTGACTCATCAAATACCACATGGGTGGACTCTTCTACTACTAGGGTTTTCTTATTACAGTTTCTATAGGCTTTACCTACAGAGGAATAACCTAAGAAGACACCCTCATCAGACTTGTGATCAAATTTTCCTAAGAGATGTTCACCATTATTCAAGATGAAGCACTTGCACCAAAAGACATGTAAGTGTGAAAGGTTTGGTGTCCTACCCTTAAGGAGTTCATAAGGAGTTTTGTTCAGCTTAGATCTAATGTTCACCCTATCTAAAACATAACATGCTGTGTTGACTGCTTCTGCGCAAAAGTATCTAGGAAGGGTGTACTCCGCTAACATTGCCCTAGAGGCTTCTACCAAGGTTCTATTCTTCCTTTCTACTATACCATTTTGTTGTGGTATTCTAGGGGCTGAGAAATTATGTTCTATTCCTAGCTCTTGATAGAATGATTCAAATCTATCATTTTGAAATTCTCCAACATGATCGCTATGAATTGTTGAGATTTCACAACCTTATTTCCGTTGAATCCATGTGGAGAAAACCTTAAATTCCTCAAAAGACTCATTTTTATGTGCTAAGAATCTTATCCAAGTGAATCTAGTGAAGTCATCTACAATCACAAATTCATAATTTTTCCCACCTAGGCTAATTGTACTAACAAGTCCAAATAAGTCCATGTGTAGGATTTCTAGTGGCCTAGCGGTGATCACATCTCTAATTAAATGAAAAGATGATTTGACTTATTTTTCTAGTTGGCAAGCATCACATAAATGATCCTTTGTGAAATCTAACTTAGGTACGCCTCTAACTAGGTTTTTTTGAGTGATGTTTCTAAGAGTTTTCATACTTGCATGGTATAGTCTCCTATGCCATAGCCACGAGTCATCAACTATTATTTTCAAACAAAATGAATTTGAACTATCAATGAAATCAAGGTCTAACGTGTAAACATTATTCATTCATTTTCCTTCTAAAACTAGTTAATCAAATAAACTAATCAGGCATTTATCAGATATAAATTTAATATCAAAACCTTTGTCTCACAGTTGACTAATGCTAAGTAAATTATGTTTCAAACCATCAACTAGTAAGACATTTTCAATTAAAAAATTTTTAGCATTACCACAATACCTGAGCCTATCATCTTCCTAGTAGTGTTGTCTCCCAATGTTACTTTGCCTCCAATTTTGGTCTCCAGTATGATGAACTTCTTCATATCTCCAGTTATGTGTCACGAGCAGCCACTATCCAGATACCACATGCTCTCACTAGGTCTTTTGTGAGAGCATCCCTACAATTTCATTCAAAGATTAGATTTGGGAACCCAAGTGAGTTTGGGTTCCACCTTATGCTTGCATGAATGAGATGTATGCATGCTATGCTATGATGGATGCAGTTTGGGTCTCCATACTAAGTGTGTCCTACGGTGAATTGTGCATGTACAGGCTATGTGACCTAGCATGCCACAAGAGAAGCACCTAACACTAGGAAATGGGTTTACTAATCTATGAGGGTGGTGGTGCCTCTTCCTAAATTTATGTGATGCATGCTGTGTTGGTGGTTTTCTAGGTTGGCCTGTGAGTGATGCAATTTTATTTTCTAGTTCTTTGATTCTTTAACTAAACGTATTGTTTTGATATGTCAATCCATGAACTTCTATTTTTAACAAATGCTCATTGTGATCTACTTCTAATGCAAGTTTGTCTAATATATGAAAAGCTTCTTCTAGTTCAACATGAGTGATTTTCAAGATTTCATGCATTTCAGTTAGTTCAATAAGCTTCTTATTTAATGCATCATACTCATCAAGAAGTAGCATATGATCATGATTTAAATCAGAATTTTCCTTAACTAACTTAGCATGCTTGGTTTGTAAAGAACTAAATTCAATATTAAGCTTGGCATGCATCTTTTTCAACTTCCTATACGAGTCATGGATATTTTCAGAAATAAGTAATAACTCTTCATATAAAAGTTGACATACCTCATCTTAATCCAATTGATCAAGGTTATCATTAGCCATAAGACACATATTTGTTACCCCCTCATCTGCTTCTTCTTCTAATGATTCTGAGGCAGAGTCGGCCCAAAAAGCTTTTTGTGTCTTTATCTTTCCTTTCTTGTATTTTTCTTTGTCATCTCCTTTCTCCTTAGCTGGTTGACTCTTCAGATTGGGGCAATCGGCTCGAAGGTGACCTGGCTTCCTGCATTCAAAATAGATTGTATCAGATGAAACCTTATTGGACCTTGAGCTTTTACCTTTATTATAGCTGTTCTGATGACGCTTCTATTTTCTCTTCAGGAAATTTTTGAACTGTCGGGTCATCAGTGCTATCTCATCCTCTTCCCCCCTACAAAGCTTTCACTTTTTGAGTTTCTTGCTTTTAATGCCACCGTTCGCTCCTTTTTCTTTTCACCTGCATCACTTTGTCTCTGACTCACTCCTTGCTCGTATGCAATGAGTGACCCAAGAAGATTATCAATAGAGTAAACGTTAAGGTCTTTAGATTCAGTGATAGCACTTATCTTTGCATCATAGGAACTAAGTAAGCATCTAAGAATTTTATTTACTTTCTCATAATTTGAAATCTCTCAACCTAATGCATGCAAGGATTTCACGATTTGGGTGAACCTAGTGTACATCTCAGATATTGTTTTGCTAGGTTTCATGCGGAAAAGTTCATAATCGTGTAGTAAAATATTAAGCCTAAATATTTTACTTCACTTGTTCCTTCATATGTAATGCACAGTCTATCCCAAATTTCCTTACCAGTGGCACAGGTAGATACTCTCATATAATTCTCATACTTCAATGCATAGAAAAATCAATTTAAACATTTAGCATTCAATTGGGCTAATTCTCTATCCTCATTGCTCCATTCAATAAAAGGTACAGGAGTTTTCAATCCATTAACAGTTTTAAACGGTACAACATATCCATCGTTCACTAACATCCACATGTGATAATCAATAGATTGTAAAAAAGTAGACATTCTAATTTTCCAGAAATCAAATGGAATGTTATCAAAAAGAGGTGGATGGGTTATTGAATAACCCTTCGCAGTATTGTGATTACCAAAATGTGACATGATCATTTTTTTAAGGTTTTCTAAAACACTATTTTTGAAAACTAGCTCTGATACCAATTGAAATTACTAGATGGACAAGAGGGGGGTGAATTGTGAAAACTTTTTGACAATAGTTAAAACCTATGCAGGAGTTCTAATATTTTTTATGTTTTAAAAATTTTAACATGAAAATTTAAACAACATTTTTTTTAACAAATTTTCTCAAGCAAATATTGAAAGAAAGAGAAAAAAATAAGAAGCACGCAGTAATAAAAGACAATAAGAAAAAGCAAACCGAGATTTTTATAGTGGTTTGGTCAAACCATGACCTACGTTCACTCCCCGGAGTCCTCCGCTCCGGGTATTTCACTACAAGCAATAGCTCTCCTTTTGCCCCCCTTGGCAAGGCGGAGAAGCTCTTACAATACTCCCTTTCACCAACCCGACGTGGCGGAGTGCCAAACTCTGTTTTCACCCTCCTGACGATGGTAGAGAACCTTCTCGTTTTTCTCCCTCCTGGAGAAGGCAGAGTACCTCGAGGTCACGGATGTAGAAGAGTCTTTCCCCTCGGAGATCCTCCCACAAATTCTTCTAGGGCCACAGGAGGAGCAAGATGCAGCAAGTTCGGAGCAACCGTGTGATCTCCCTCACTCCTCTTCTCCCTCACAACGCTCACCTTCTCCTACCTCTCTCAAACCCTAAAGAACTTCTCAAGAGCTCTCTTTCCCTCAAAATCCCTCTCTAACCATGTTCTCCTCTCTCTGATTCACACACCAAAATATGATAAGTTTTTACACATAAAACGGTCTCCAAAATCCCTGAGATTTCAAAAGTAGTCATTACTATCGTACAGTATGGTTTATAATCATACAGTACGACATGTCTAAATTGACTTCGTCCAGATATTAAGTGGTACGAACAGTTCAAATACATTCGTACAGTACGATATTAAATCGTACGGTATAATACAAACATTTCTGTTTGTACAGGACGATAGTCAGGACGATAGTCAGGACGATCAATCATCATCTCTGTTCATCGTATGTTATGATGTACTTCATACAGTACGATGAGACAAAATCCAAGAGATCATCCAAGACGATCTTTGGGATGATTATAATTCGTCTCTATTCATCATATTGTACGAACTGGTTCGTACAGTATGTTATTCAAATTTTAATTAAGCCCGAATTTCTTACACTAATCACAAGTTAAATTATGTAAGTATTTAAAATAAATTATATAATACGAATGTGTTCGTACAGTACGAGCGATGCAAAATAACTTACTTAAGTTAAAATGACAGCTAGGGTTTTGGATTTGAACATATCGTACAGTACGATTACATTCATACGGTATGATCTATTCAAAGAATCGTTCTACAATGCTCTGATCATACGGTACGAAATAACATCATACAATACGATCTACAGAGAAAGATAAACTCTAAATTTTTCATTTAAAAACACTCTCCTCCTGTGTGTGTGCATGGTTGCTTAGACTTTTATGCATTTTGTGGCCAGACCAAGAAAATAAAAATAAAATAAACAATAAAATACATTGCAGACTCATACTCCTAATCTACCCATTTTTGAGTCTTCCTGTCGTCCTGAGTTGCTGTTGATCTTCCTAAAATGTTAGTACTCACAGACAATATCAAATAATATTCAATGAATCTCAAGATAATTCAAACGATATTATTTTTCATCATCAAAATCTCAAACTCGGGGTCATGGGTTGCAACATCTCTCTCTCCTCTAGGCTTTCTCAGGTCAAGACAGCAGCAAAAGATTGTTCAAAATGTTGAACAATAGCCCTTAAATAGAAGATCTTCAAAATAGCTCATTAATTGCGAGTTGTTGACATTATCGTCCACGATGCTAGTAATATAGTCCGGTACGATCAGTATAATTTGAGCCTAATCAGCTGGGACGATCTGGGATGAACAGAAGAAAGTTGTTCCTATCATCCAGGACGATCATTAAACGTCATATATGATTAGTTCAAATCACAGACTATAGGCTAAATAACCGCTCTGAAAAGAGTTCTGGACAATTCCAAAATAGCTTGATCGTCCAGGCCGATCTCACGATCGTCCCGAACGATTAGTTCAAATCAGAGAAAAATCATCTAGAGCATCGCCCGTAATTTGAGCTAGCTGATCCTGATCGGCCAGACTATCGCCTAGATTTTGAGCTATCTGATATTTATCATTCAGAAGCAACTAAGATTTTTGAACTAATCATCCCAGACGATCTTGCGATCGTCTAGGATGATCTGATCGTATCAATCATCCTTAATTACTTTTCTTAATTACCAGATACATTAGGCATAATTGTATCAAATCGTCCAAGATGATACAAAATCGTCCAGGCCGATTGCCAAAAATAAAGAACACCTAAATAGATCATGGCGGTTGATTCTTTCTATTTTAAGCCTATCATTCTAGCCGATACATGTATCGTCTAGGATGATTGATTAATGATGGCTGCCTTAACTAAGATAACTGATTAGGGTTTTTATTTCGAACCCTATCATCTAGGACGATAATATCATCTGGGATGATGTGAGTACAAATAAAAATTCTAAGTCAGTCAGAAAAAATCACTTTAGTGTGTGTGTAGGTGACTTAGTATCAGAACACTTCATTGGTTATAATTGATTCAAGAATGGAAAAAAGAAAATTACAGAATGACTCAGACCTAGTCGACCCAATCTTTAGCTGGTTTTCATTTTTGTCCGATCTTGTGGCTCTGAAATGTCAGTAAAAAAGGCAGTCATAGAAAAATAAGTGTGTTTGCTAGCATAAAAATCATAATCCATGAGCAACATATTTGCAACAATCTCTCCCTTTTTGATGATGGCAAACACTTCGACGGTCAAAAACAGTAGTTCACATTTTTCAGAATAAACGAGTGAAAAATAAAACAGTGCAATCACCAACATACTACTCTCCCATTTGACATCTCAAAAAGGAGGAGGAAACTAAAAAACAAAGTAAAAAACCCTAAAATATATTTTTTTAATTTTTTTATTTATTTTTAACAAAGGCATGAATATGATGTAGTCTTCCATGTGATTGATTTTAAAGATGTGTAAGTTAATGATTTAACAACATCAAAAATCTAAAAAATGGTAGAATATCCGATCATGTTAATCCCTAAGCTCAGACTTCTTTCAGAGTAAAATAGTCTTTTCAAATCAATGACCTAACTCAAAAAATTCAATTGGATATGAAAAAGGATCCGTTCACCACTTGATTTCAGAAAATAATATCTTATAGAATAATGTATCAAAGTAATTATATCACAATCGCCAAAAGTCAAAATCAAGCCTTTGATTCTATCAAGTGATATATGAATTCTTCCAAGTTTTAAAAGTTTTTTTTTGAAAGGAGAGGAGAGCTTTCTTTTGATGGGCTCATTTTACGCCTCTTGTCAATTTGAATGGAGTTTTGTGCTTCTTTTTTATATACTTTGTGTATATATTTTTTTTTCAATTTGGCGTTATTGCGCATCTTTTGATTTCGGCATCATTGGCCACATTTTTTTTGCAAGCTACATTCTCTTCCAAAAAAAAAAACTCTTAAATATTCTTAGTTGTGAGTATATCTTCTAGATATTAGAGAAGAAGAACTCACTCTCTAATATAGAGAAGAGCAATCAACAAAATAGAATCAATAATCGTATGAATAAATGCAATGACAAGAGTAATGAGGAATTTTTGATATGACAAAAAACACTTTTGACCATTATAAATACAAGATAGATTTGATGTAGCAAGGTTAGAAAAGATCTTAATTGCATACTCCATTTGTTAATTTGAGATAGAATATTGATTAGAAAAGAAAACTGCGCCACTAAAATATGTTAGAGAAAGAGACACAATCAATGGTATATTTTTACCCTTTAATGGATTAAGAGATGTAAAACATTGACTACAAATTTTTAAAAGCAAGAATAAGGCATATGACATCATTTCAGCGATGATTAAAAATGCATAAAAAAATAAAGAAACAAACAAAAACATAAAGCAATAAATGAAGAAGAGAAGAAGAAAGAAGAAGAAAAGCAAAGAAAAAGAAGGAAAAAGAAAAGCAAATAAAAATCAAGCTCATGCATTTATGTCAATCACACCCAATCTGGTCCTTAAAGAGCTGAAAGTGTCGAAGGCCAGTGGTTTAGTAAAGATGTCATCCAGTTGATTCTCAGTTATCACATGGTGTAACTCAATGTCCCCCTTTGTCGCATGGTCTCTAATAAAGTGATGTCAAATGTCAATGTGCTTAGTCCTTGAATGTTGGATAGGATTTATAGAGATGTAGATGGCACTAGTGTTGTCACAAAAAATTTTGATGGTGCCTACAGCTAATTATAAATCCAATGCCTGCTGTTTTAACCAAAAGACTTGGGCCACACAACTTCCTAAAGCAATGTACTCAACTTCAGCAGTGGAAAGCGCAACAAAGTTTTGCTTTCTTCTAGACCATGAGACCAAAGATTGTCCTATGAATTCACAAGTTCCAGAAGTGCTTTTTCTATCTACCTTACATCCTGCAAAATTAGAATCAGAAAATCCAATAATCTCAAAAGAAGTGCTGTGCCTAGGGTACCAAATTCCTAAGCTTTGGGTCCCCAAAAGGTATCTAAAAATTCTCTAAACTACAGTCAGGTGGGATTCCATAGGGTCAGGTTGAAATCTAGCATGAAGGCAAACACTAAACATTATATCAGGTCGGCTAGTAGTCAAGTAAAGTAAGGATCCAATCATGCCTCTGTACTTCTTCAGATCAACAGACTTACCACTTGGGTCCTTATCCAACGAAGCATTAGAAGTCATGAGAGTATTAATTGGCATGGCTTTATCCATCTCATACTTCTTCAAAATGTCCTTTATTTATTTTGATTTATTTAGAAAGGTTCTATTATCTAATTATTTTATGCTAAACCCTAAAAAGTAGGACAACTCTCCCATCATACTCATCTCAAACTCTCAACTCATTATTTTAAAGAATTCATCATAAAGTTTCTTATCAGAAGATCCAAAAAAGTATGTTATCCACGTAAATCTGAACAATGATCAAATCATCTCCAACTTTTCTAAGAAAAAGAGTGGTGTCTATGCTCCCCTTAACAAACTCCCTTTCTAGTAAGAATGTGCTAAGCCTCTCATACCAAGCTCTGGGTGCCTTCTTTAAACCATATAAGGCCTTTTTTAATTTAAAAACATGATTTGGAAATTAGGAACTCTCAAAACCTGGGGGTTGTTCTACAAACACATCTTCTTTTATTTCCCCATTTAAAAGGCGCTCTTAATATCCATTTGAAAAAGCTTAAATCCTTTATAACAGGTAAAGGCTAATAGCATTCTAATGACTTCCAATCTAGCTACAGGGGCAAAAGTCTCCTCAAAATCTATCCCTTCTATTTGGTTATACCTCTTAGCCACTAATCTTGCTTTATTCCTAACCACCACTCCAGAATCATTCACTTTGTTCTTAAAGAACCACCTGGTTCCAACTACACTTTGTTCCTTAGGTCTTTCTACAAGTTCCCAAACATCATTCCTAAAAAATTGGTTCAACTCCTCCTGCATGGCTAAAATCCAAAACTCATCAGAAAGGGCTTGGTTTATGTTGGTGGGTTCAATCATTAAGATAAAGGCAGAGTGGTTCACCTCCTTCCTAAGTCCATGTCTAGTCCTAACTCCAATAGAAGGGTGTCCTAAGATCAAATCTTTGGGGTGACTTATAAAGTATCTCCAATCTTTAGGCAAGGTGTGTGAAGGTCCAACCCTTTCCTCCAGATCTATATTTTCTACTCCTTAGGTAACATCTCCTACTCCTTCAGTGTTTTGGAGTTCTAATTCCTTCTCCAAATTTTCTACTCCAGTGGTAATCTCTCCAACATCAGCATCATCCTCAACTCTAGGCTTTCTAGGATTAGTCTCATTAAACACTACATGTGTAGTTTCTTTCACCATCAAAGTTCTCTTGTTAAACACCCAAAAGACTTCCCAACACTTGAATATCCCAAGAACACTCCTTCATCAGATTTTGGATTAAATTTTCCGATGTGAGACTTCCCATTATTGTGAATGAAAACCTTATAACCAAAGACATGAAGGTGGGAAAGAATGGGTGTCCTACCCTTAAGGATCTCATAGGGTGTCTTATCTAGTTTGGCTCTAACATTTACCCTATTCAACACATAACAAGCTATGTTAACTGCTTCAGTCCAAAAGTATTTTGGAAGTGATTACTCAGCAAGCATGGCTCTAGCGGCTTCCACTAAGGTTCGGTTCTTCCTTTCAGCTACCCCGTTCTGTTGAGGGGTCCTAGGAGCTAAGAAGTTGTGGCTAATCCCCTTGTCCTCACAAAAATCTCCAAACTATTCATTTTCAAACTCTCCCCCATGGTCACTATGGATGGTCAAGATCTCACAACCTAGCTTTTTTGAATCTAAGTAAAAAAGGTTTTAAACTCCTCAAAAGACTCATTTTTGTGTGAAAGAAATATAGTCCAAGTGAACCTCGAGTAGTCATATAAAATTACAAAACTATAGACTTTCCCTCCAAAGCTGGCAGTGCTAATGGGTCCAAACAAATCCATGTGAAGGACTTCTAAAGGTCTAGAGGTGCTAATGTCCTTAATGGGGTGAAAAGAGGAGTGGACTTGCTTTCCTAATTGGCAGGCATCACAAAGGTGGTTTTTAGAAAATTTTAGTTTTTGGACACCTCTAACTAGGTCCTTTTGGGTCACTTTCCTAAGGATTTTCGTACTAGCATGACATAATCTCCTGTGCCACAACCATAAATCATTAACGGCAGTTTTTAAGTAGAAAGATGCAGCACATTCAATGTTATTTAAATCATGCATGTACACGTTGTTGATCCTCTTTCCCTGCAAATTAGTGTTGTTATTTAAACTTATAATACATGAATTTACAAAGAGTTATATGATGAAGCCCTTGTCGCAAAGCTGACTAATGCTGAACAAGTTGTGTTTTAATCCATCTACTAGCAAAACATTTTTAATCATAAGGTTCTCATAATTACAAATTATACCTGCACCTAACACCTTCCTGGTGGTGTTGTTTCCAAGAGTAACCTTGTCTCCTGTCCTGGTCTCCAGCAACATGAATTGATTGGCATCGCCAGTCATATGTCGAGAGCATTCGCTGTCCAGGTACCACATACTCTCACGAGGCCTTTTGTGAGAGCTTACCTATAAAATCATCAAATATCATATTTAGGAACCCAAGTAGGCTTGGTACCTTCTTATAAAAAGTAGAATGCATTGCATGTGTGCTATGTTGTGACTCATGCAATTTAGGTCTCCACACCCAATGTGTGCTATGGTGAAAAGTGCAAGTGTGTGAGATGTGTCCTAGCATGCCACATGAAAAGCATCTAACTCCAACAAAAGGGTTTCTTAAATTATTTGGGTAGTAATGCCTCTTCATAGATTTTGGCTTTTGATCAAGTGTATGTGTCATCCAATTTCTCTTAAGTGTATCCAATTCATTTTTAACAAGTTAGTATCTTTTAAAGCATCATTATCAATTCTCAAATTATGCTCTATCTCTTTAGATTTCTTAAAATCAGATTCAAATAAGGTGTGTGAAACTTTCAATGCATCATGCACTTCAATTAATTCAAAATGCTTTTTATTTAAATCATCAAATTCATCAAGTAGAGCCATATGATTTGAATCAATTATTGAATGATCTTTAATCAAAATTTCATGCTCTTTTTGTAAATTCAAAAGCTCCAATTTCAAAGCAGCATGAGTTTTCTTAACCTTTCTATATGATGCATGAATTTTTTCAGAAACTTCAAGGAATTGGTCATAGCATAGTTCACATACCTCTTCTTGATCAAGATGATCGTCTGCCATTAAGCACATGTTTGTTATCTTATCTTCAGGTTCAGTCTCATATGAATCGGAAGTAGAATCCGTTTAGAATGCCTTTTGAAATTTCTTTTTGTCATTCCTAGACTTGGGTTTCTCCTCACCCTTTTCTTTGCTTGAGTGAGACTTGAGTGTAAGGTAATCAGCTTTCACATGTCTAGGTTTTCTGCATTCAAAACAAACCATGTCATTAGAGCTCTTAAAATTTTTGTTTCCCTTACCTTTGTTCCACTTTTGATGATAGTTTTGTTTGTTCCTTAGAAAGCCTTTGAATTGCCTTGTGATTAAGGCAAATTCATCGCTTTCAGACCCGAAAGAGTCGGAGTTCATGTCGTTGGCCTTCAATGCCATAATTTTCTCCTTCCTTTTCTCACCTGCATCCAAATTTCTTTGGTTTACTCTTTGCTCGTAAGCAATGAGTGAGCCAAGTAAGTTGTCAATTGAATAAGTATTCAAATCTTTATATTCAGTAATGGCGGTGATTTTAGCATCAAAAGAGGAAGCCAAGCATCTCAAAATCTTATTTAATTTTTCATAATTTGAAAGTTCTCTTCCTAAGGCATGTAAAGAAGTTACAATTTGAATAAACCTTATATACATATCAAAAATTGATTCAGAAGGTTTCATATAAAAAAGTTCATAATCATAGAAGAGAATATTCAAATGAGATTGCTTAACTTCATTGGTTCCTTCATAAGTAATGCACAACCTATCCCAAATCTCTTTTCCAGTAAAGCAAGTAGAAACAAGCATGTAGTCTTCAAATTTTAAAGCACAAAAAAAATAATTCAAACACTTTGCATTAAGTTGAGCTAAATCTCTTTCATCAAAAGTCCATTCAGTAAAAGGCACTTTAGTTTTAATTCCATTGAGTTCACGAGAAGGTGGAGAATATTCTTTTTTAATAAGCATCCACATGCGATAATCAGTTGATTGTAAAAACGTAGACATGCGAGTTTTCCAAAAATCAAAAGGTAGATTGTCAAACAAAGGTGGTCGTGTAATAGAATATCCTTACATTGTATTACGATTCCCAAAGTTAGCCATGGATCAAAATTCAAAAAGTTTTTAAATTCAGTTTTTATGAATTCCGCTCTGATACCACTTAAAATTTCGTTAGGGATGTTAGGCCCTTATGAACTTCCCCAAGGCTAACCAAAAGGGGGGTGAATTGGTATTTTTAAAAAATCTTTAAACCAAAGACCAACAAAGCTCAAACCAAAATCACCACAGCAAAAAAAGTGCGAAAAATTAAGTGCGTAAGCAAGAAAAAGGACACAAGGGCTTATAGTGGTTTGGTCAACTCGACCTACGTCCACTCCCTGGAGGCAACCTCTGAGTATTGCACTACCAAAGTGACTTTCCTTTTACTCCCATAGCAAGGCGGAGAAGCCCTTACAAAAACCTCTTTTTTTCCACCGCCGGCAAGGCAGAGAACCCAACTCCTTTTGCTTCCTCCTGAAGCAGACAGAGAACCTTGATCAATCGATAAAGCATACCTCTCCCAACCCTTCCAAGGACAAGAGACTCTAGTAGAAGAAGAAGTGGAACCATGCTTGGAACAACCCTTGTGAATCTCCCTCATAAGCTCCCCCTCACAAGATCCTCTCTCTCTCTCTCCTCTAGGCTTTCTCAGGTCAAGACAGCAGCAAAAGATTGTTCAAAATGTTGAATAATAATCCTTAAATAGAAGAGCTTCAAAATAGCTCAGTAATTGCAAGTTGCTGACTTTATCATCCAGGATGATAATATCATCATGTACGATCAGTGCAATTTGAGCCTAATCAGCCAGGATAATCTAGGACGAATAGAAGAAAGTTGTTTCTATCATCCAGGATGATCATTAATAATCCTGTATGATTAGTTCAAATCACAAACTATCGGCCAGACAACAGCTCTGAAAAGAGTTTTGGACGATTCCAAAATAACTTGATTGTCCAGGCCGATCTCACGATCGTCCCGGACAATTAGTTCAAATTAGAGAAAAATCGTCCAGAGCATCAACAAGAATTTAAGCTGGCCGATCCTTATCGGCTAGACCATCGCCCGGATTTTGAGATGTCCGATATTTATCGTCCAGAAGCAATTAAGGTTTTTGAACTGATCTTCCAGGATGATATGATCGTATCAATCATCCTTAATTCATTTCCTTAATTATTAGATCAATTTAGGGATAATTGTATCAAATCGTCCAGGATGGCTATAAGATCGTCCTGGCCGATTGCCAATCATATAGAGAAAATAACACATATAGTACAATATAATGATGTTATCGTACAATACAAAACCCTATGAAATGCTAAGTTTGATGTGCTCAACTCTGAAACTTATCATGTACATGATATTTCATACAATACAAAAAAATTTTGTACAATACAAAAAAAATACTTAAGAAATAAGACATGATAAATAGAAAACCTCATTAAACAAAATGTCAAGCTTCCAGTAAAATAAAAAATAAAGCAAGCACAAAACTAACAAAATAGAAAACTATCAAGAAACAAACAAAAAAAAAAAAAAACTCTTACAATCAACCTAAGAAAATAAACAAACATACAATTACACAACAAATTAAGTTTATAGAATTACAATTTAAGCATTAAGATCAATTACACCTAATCTGGTCCTTAATTGCTAAATGTATCAAAAGCTAGTCATTTTTTTTGAAATGTCTACAAGTTGATTTTCAGTAACTATATGATACAATTCAATTTCTCCCTTAGCTAAATAATCTCTAATGAAGTGAAGCCTTATGTCTATATGCTTGGATCTAGAATGTTGAATAGGATTCTTTGAAATGCATATGGCACTAGTATTATCATAGATGGTCAGAATTATGCCAATAGGAAATCCTAAGTCAATTAATTATTATTTTAACAAAAGAACTTGTGCCACACCACTATCTAAGGTAATGTGTATTCTTCTTCGGCTGTAGATATGGTTATAAATTTTTTTTTCTACTGGACCAAGAAACTAAAGAGTTTCTAATAAATTTATAATTTCTAGATGTACTTTTTTTTATCAACCCTACATCCTACAAAATTTAAATCAGAATATCTAATAATTTAAAAATAAGAATTGTGCTTAGGATACCAAACCCCTAAGTTTTGAGTTTTTAAAAAAAATCTTAAAATTCTTTTAACTGCTACTAAATGTGATTCCTTTGGATTTGATTGAAATCTAGCACATAAATAAACACTGAACATGATATTTGGTATGCTAGAAATCAAGTAAAGTAATGATTCAATAATTCCTCTAAATTTCTTTTTATCAATAGATTTTTCCTTAAAGACTTTATCCAACTGCACTAAGGAACTCATTATTATAGTCATTGGTTTAGCATTATCCATTTCATATTTATTAAGGAAGTCCTTAATATACTTCAACTAATTAAGAAAAGTCCCTTCCTTATTTTATTTTATGCTAAAACTAAGAAAAAAACTCAAATCTCCCATCAAACTTATCTCAAATTCACTACTCATTATTTTTAAAAAACCATCATAAATATTTTTAATTCTTGATCCAAACTAGATATCATAAACATATGTTTGAGCAATAAGTATGTCATCTCCTATTCTTTTCAAAAAGGGAGTGGTGTCCACACTTCCATTCACAAATGATCTCTCTAGTAAGAAAGTGCTTAACCTCTCATACCAAGCCCTTGGTACCTATTTTAGTCCATTCAATGCCTTTTTCTATTTAAACACATGATTAGGGAATTTAGAATTTTCAAACACTAGAGGTTGCTCAACATAAATAGCCTCCTATATCACCCTATTAAAAAAGGCACTCTTAACATCCATTTGAAATAATTTGAAACCTTTAAAATAGCTAAAGGCTAATAAAACCCTAGATTCTTCAAGTTTGCCTATAGGAGAAAAAGTGAAAGTTTGTTAGGGTTGTTAAGCCCTTATGAACTATCTTGAGGCTAATCAAGAGGGGGTGAATTGATACTTTTAAAAATTCTAAAATAAAAAGAAAAATATTTTTGAAACCTTTTTAAATATCTTAAAACACACACAATCAACCACAAAAATTAAATTGTAGAAAAAATAAAATGCATGGATAATACAAAAAGAACACATTATATTTTTTTGTGGTTCAGTCAACTTGACCTACGTACACTTCCCAGAGCCTATCCTCCAGGTATTGCACTCAAATACAGGGACTCTCCTTTTGCTCAATAGTATGGTGGAGAAGCCTTTACAAACTCCTTTTCATCGACCCCGATGAGGTAGAGAACCTGAACTCCTTTTGCTTCCTCCTACACTAGGAAGAGAACCTTATTTTAATGTTGAAAAAGACCTCCCTAGAGCCACCAAGGAGCCAAGAATGAAAAATGGAGAAGACGACTTGAATCTTTTCTTGGAGCAACCTTTGTGAAAACCTCACAAACTCCCCCTAATAAGATTCTCTCTCTCTCTTTCTCCCAAGCTCTCACTCTCCTTCTCTAAGCTCTCTCAATCCAATATAATTAAAAAAGATACTCTCAATAATAAATAAGAGATCTTATAAATAAGGACTTCAAAATTGCCATAATTTGTAACTTACCGTCAAAGATCGTCAAGGACAATCGACAGGCCGTCTTGTATGATTAGTGTATTTCAGGCCTTCCAGGTTGGACGATTTGGGTGTGCTAGATGATTAGAACATATTATTTATTCTGATCATCTTAGATTATGATTACATTGTCCTATATGATTAGTTTAAAATTGTACATATTGTCCAGCATATAGTTTGAGATATCCAGGAGATCCATATTGGATAATGATGAAATATATTTGATCATACAGGATGATACTTGGATTATCCTGCATGATTAGTTAAAAATCAATGATTATCATCCAACACATAGTTCAGGTTGTCTAGCCGAAACATCTAGATGATGAAGAATTAAATATGATCATCCAACAGATAGTTCGGGATGTCTAGGTGATATAGGAGAAGACTAAGTTTTTTCTTAATGATCATCTTGGATGATCGTGTGATTGTCTTGGATGATCCTCAAATTGTCCAGGGTAATATGATCGATCAATCTAACCTTAATTACTTTCCTTAATCACCTGACTAATTTAGGCATGATTATAATGAATCATTCATGATGATATGGTATCAACCTATATGATTTCTAAAAATAATATCTTTCCTAAAAGAGTTTGGCAGCTGAGTCTTTCTAATATGAGCCTATCATATAGGATGATGAAAATATCATCAAGGAAGATTTACTTAATCTGGCTGACTTGACACAGATGCCCTAATTAGGATTTTTATTTTTAACTGATTTTCCAGGATGATTTTGATTGTCTTATATGATATCATCAAAAATATAAAAACTATGAAACTTAAAGAATTTCTCCCTCTGAGTGTATGTATAAAATGTTACTTAGCATCAGGATCCACCTTATTACATATGACTCAAGAAAAAGTAAAAATCACTAGAATTAAAGTTACAAATTGATTCAGTCTAAATCTACCAAATCTTGAGCTGACTTGAATAGCAATTGACCTTGTGGACCTAAAAAGTTAGTAGGCAGGGAAACCAAATTAGAAATGTAGTATTAATAGTAGTAAAGAAATAGGAATGCCAAGAATGTTTGTTATCATCAAAATTATAATCCTTAAATCCAGATTTGCAGTAAAAAGTTTCTTTAAAATCAATCCCTTTTATTTGATTATATCCCTTGGCCACCAATCTTGACATATTTCTAATAACAATTCCTGAACCATTCATTTTATTTTTGAACACCCACTTTGTTCCAATAATAATCTGATCC
Source organism: Dendrobium nobile (assembly GCA_022539455.1). Classification (NCBI taxonomy): domain Eukaryota; kingdom Viridiplantae; phylum Streptophyta; class Magnoliopsida; order Asparagales; family Orchidaceae; genus Dendrobium; species Dendrobium nobile. Next base: position 22,273,685 of record CM039728.1, on the reverse strand, counting down.
TTAGGCCTTTCAATTAATTCCCAAACATTATTTCTAAAAACATAATTTAATTTTTCCTACTTGGCCAAAATCTAAAATTTGTCTAAAAGTGCTTGATTTATATTAGTGGGTTCAACCATTGATATAAAAGAAGAATGGTTCACTTCTTTGCTAAGTCCATGCCTAGTTCTAATACCTTCAATAGGTTAAAATCAATTTCTTAGGGTGACTCTTAGAAAATCTCTATTCTCTTAGCAAAGGGTTTTCTTTTCTAATATCTTCTTCCAAATTTGTCTTTTCAATTCTTTGGGAGATATTTTCAATATAATTTTCTTCCAACCTTAGCTCTTTTGAAATGTTTGATTCATCAAAAACAATATGTGTGATCTCCTTAGCTACCAAAGTTCTCGTATTAAAAACTATTTAGATTTTCCAATACTAGAATATCCAAGAAAAAATCCTTCATCTGATTTTGGATCAAATTATTCTAAAGGAGTTTTACCATTATTGAAAATGAACACTTTGCATCTTAAAACATATAAATATGAAAGATTAAGTGTTCTACCCATAAGAAGTTCATAGGGTGTCTTATTAAATTTTGATTTAATATTCACCCTATTCAAAACATAACAAACTGTACTAACTACTTTACTCAAATTTTTTTTAAAGTGAGTATTCTACCAATATGACTCTAGCAGCTTCAATTAATATTTTGTTCTTTTTTTTACTACCCTATTATGTTGAGGGGTCCTAGGGGCTGAGAAATTATGATCAATTCCTTTCTCTTTACAAAAATTTTCAAATTTTTCATTTTTAAATTCTCCTCTATGATTACTTTGATTTTATAAAATCTCACACCCTAATTTCCTTTAAATCTGAGTGGAAAAGTTTCTAAAATTTTCAAATGATTCACTCTTAAGAAAAAAATTTGACCCAAGTGAATCTTAAAAAATCATCAACTATCATAAATTCAAACACTTTACCTCTTAGACTTACAGTTCTAAAAGTAAAAAAAAATCCATGTGAATGATTTGTAATGTTTTGCCAGTTTTAAAATCCTTAATGCAATCAAAACACTTCACCTATTTTCCTAATTGATATGCATCACACACGTGATCCTTAGTAAGGTCTAGAAAGGTCTAGTTTTGGTATTCCTCTAACAAATTCTTTTTTGGGTCATTTTCATAACATTTTTCATGCTCTCATGACAAAGTCTCTTATACCGTACCAAAGATTCATCAGTAATTATTTTGAAACAAAAACATTAGACAATTTATAAAATTTAAATCAAGCATTAACACATTATTTATCCTATTTCCATGCAATACATTAATTCCATTTTAGCTTATTATGCAGCAAATGGGAAAATTTTTTACACTATAACCTTTATCTCATAGCTGAATTATACTCAATAAGTTAAGCTTTAAGCCTTGTACAAATGAGATATTTTTAGTGAAAATTTATTTAAATATCCAATCATACCTGTGCCTACCACTTTTTTAGTGGTATTAACTCCAGTGTAACCTTGTCTCCTTTCCTATCTTCTAGCGATATGAATTGTGTCATATCTCCAATCATATACTTTAAACATCTACTATCTAATTACCAAATGCTCTCAGGATATATTATATGAGAACATTTCTACAAGATAATTAAATGTTAAGCTTGGAAACCTAAATAAGTTTAAGTTTTCCTCTCGGCAAAAATAATCTAGATGCATGTTTGATATACTGCATTTTATGCATCTTAGGTCCCTATACTGAATGAGTTTTACTATGAATAGTAAAAGTGTGTGAGATATGCCCAATCAATCCATAAGAAAACATTTCACTCCAAGAAAAGGATTTATCAATCTACATGAGTTATAGTATCTTTTCTTCAATAGTTATACAATTTTAGGATTTAGATCAGGATTAGAAAATTCTTCAATAGTTTAGGGTATCCTATTTTCCTCAATAGCTTTTATTTTCTCTCTAAAATATGAGTTAGCACTTTCTAAAATAATATTGTTAACTTTTAAATAGTGCTCTCTACTATCAGATTCACCATAAATGTTTTAAAATCATTTTCAAGTTCAGTGTGTGATGATTTCAATAATTTATACATTTTGTTTAAATCATTAAAATCATCCAATAATTTTATGTGGTTATAATCAATCAATGAGTGATCATTCCTAAGAATTTTATGTTCTTTTTGTAATTCTAAAAATTATATGTTCAACCAAACATGTAGCTTTTTGAGTTTCCTATAAGTAGTATGAATTTTCTCAGAAATATCAAATAACTTTTCAAAAGTTAAGCTATATACCACTTCTTGGTCTGAATGATCAAGATTTTTGTCCATTAAACATAAGTTTATGACTTCCTCCTCTGTTTCTATTTCCAATGAATCTGAAGCTGAGTCTGCCAAAAATGCTATCTGCAATCTTTTCTTACCCTTCCTTACAGCACTTTTCTCTCTCAGCCTTCTCCTTGCTAGGATTAGCTTTAAGATTTGGGCTTCAAATTTGATGTGTCCTAGCTTCTTGCATTCGTAAAAAAAAATTACATCATTAGAAGCCTTAACATTTTTGTGGAAGTTACCTTTATTCAACTAATGACATCTACTTTACTTCCTCTTAAGAAAACTTCTAAATTGCCTTGTCATTAAGGCAATATCATCTTCATCCTCAAGCTATGACTGATCACTATCCACGTCATCCACTTTCAATGCAATGTTTTTCTCCTTTTACTTATCATCTACATCAATCAGTCTTAGTTACTCCTTCCTCATAAGCAATTGGTGATCCAAGAAGATTGATTGTCAATAGAATAAATATTTAAGCTTTTTGATTCCATTATAGAAGTTATCTTTGTATTATAAGAAATAGGAAAATAATGAAATATTTTATTTACTTTATTATCATTCATTAATTTCTTGCCTAAAGCATGTATTGAGGAAACTAATTATGTGAATGAGTATATAGGTTAGTGATTGATTCATTCAGTTTCATGTGAAAAAGGTTATAATCATGTAGTAGAATATTCAATCTAGATTATTTCACATCATTAGTTCCTTCATAACTAATGCAAAGCCTATCCCAAATTTCCTATACATTTCTAAAGGTTGAGACACGCATATAATTTTCATATTTAAGTTCACAGAAAAAATAGTTTAAACATTTAGCATTTAACGTAGTTGTCTTTTTCATCTGTAGTCCAGTTAGTAAATAGTGTTTTACTTATAATGCCAAATATAAGTCTAGTTGGTCTAGTGTATCCTTCCTGTACTAAAATCCGTATGCAATAGTCAAGCAATTGAAGAAAAGTAGACATACGTGTTTTCCAAAAATTAAAAGGGACGTTTTCAAATAGTAATGGTCTCGTGATTGAATATCATTAAGGTGTGTTACAGTTTTTAAAAGTAAACATGACCAATTTCAAAAAGTTTTATAAACCTTAATTTTCAAAAGTAGTCTCTGATACCACTTAATAGTTTGAATAGGTTATTAGACCTAAAGCAATTACCTCAAAGCTAACGAAGAGGGGGTGAATTAGTAATTTAAAAAAAACTCTTGGTAGATTACAAAAACAAATTTTTAATTTCTAATTATAATGATAAAATTTTTTAAAAATGTTTTCAACCATAAATTTTCTTGTAGAAAATAGAAATAGTAAAAGGTAAAGATAGAAAGAACTCAAAAATTTATAGTGGTTCGATCTAAGAAGACCTACGTCCACTCCCTAAAGACTCCCTATTCAGGTGTTGCACTATACTAAAGTGACTCTCCTTTTGCTTCCACAATAAGGTGGAGAAGCCCTTACAATTAACCTCTTTTCCACCATTTCCTGGTGCGACAGAGTACCATTGTCCTTTCACACCCTCCTCAAGTCAGTAGAGTACCATTGTCCTTTCACACCCTCCTATTGTTGGCATAGTACTGTCATCCTCTCTCACCCTCTTAGTGTCGTTAGATTACTATCATCCTTTCACACCATCCTAGTGTCGATAGAGTACCAACACTCCTTTTAAAATCTTCTTCCAAGAGTCATAAAAAAATTAAGGAAGAACTTTAAAGAACAAGCAAGAGATACTCACCATTGGGCAACCTTGTGAATTCCCACATAAATCCCTCTTAAGAAATCTCTCACTCTCCAATCATAAGAAACTCTACCAAACACTCTCAAAGTGCACTCTCAAAAGAAATTAACAGTAGAAGTTCTTAAAAAATCAACTTTAAGAACTCTTATTTATGAATGACACAAAAACTATCCAGAAAATTTAAAATTTTTATTTGACCATCATGGATAGTATAGTACAATTGTACATTATACGTATGATCAGTTTAAAAATCCTTGTACGATCCTGTATGAAAAGATTTCCTACTTTGGTAGTCATATGTATGAATTGCCTTCATATAGTATGATTAGTTCAAAATTGAACCAATTTGTCAGGTACAATTCTGTACGATTGCATTTCATACTCTAGTTAGTGTACTATATGAATCCAATATCTTACAATATGATCAGTTTAATCAAATCATGCTTCATTGGGTATTAAAATGGATTAGCACATTTTGTACTCTGGAAGTCATCTTACAAACCCAAGATTGTACGGTATGAACAATTCAAAAAATTTACCTGTTCAAATGGATGAACTGGTATGCACCCATTTTATACTATGGACATCATCTGTACAAACCTATGATTGTATAATATGATAAATTTAAAACATTTTGAGTTCATTTGGGATGAATTGGTAAGTAGCCATTTCATACTCTAGACGTTGTCGATACGAATATAAGTTTGAACAGTATGAGCTTGACTTAGAAAATTTTTCTTGGCTTGATTCGATCAACTCCATTCTTAGAGGAACACTCAGGTAAAATCATCCCATATGATCCATGATCGTATAGTACAATTAGTTTTAAAAATACAAGTTTTTACACTCACCTTACGTGTGTGTGCACGGATACCCAATTATAATCACACTCTCTCAGATTCAAGAAAAATGTAAAACGTATATACTTCAATTACAATAAATCCTATTCTATTTTGTGTTAAAGTCTTCAGTAGTCTGGAGTATGATTTCCCTAAAATGTTAGTACACACAAACAACAAAAATAAAATTTCTAATATATATTAGGAGAAACAATAATCAAAATAATAAGATTTTGGAATAATAAAAAATACACATGATTCAAAAATATATTTATGAAAACTAAGTTGAAACACATATCATAGTATTCAATAATTAAGTTTGATTCCGAACTACTAAATGCTTAAGGAATAATGATTGAAAAGATTAAAGATAAAACATTTATAAAACTTCATAAAGGGTTTAATTACTAAAAGATGGTTTAAAATGCAATTAAAATAAATTTTCAAAAAAGAAAATTAAAGGTTAAAACATGACCTATAATTTTATAAATGTAAATTACTATTAAAACAAAACTTAAATAACTTTGGAAAATTTACTAAAGATTAAAAAACACTAAAAATAATTTTCTAAGAATTTGAAATTATTTGAACTTATATTTAATAAATTATTAATTAAAAACCAATTAGAGAATAGTTGAAATTATTTAATATTTATAAGATAAATTTAGTTAATTTTAATTTTGAATAAAAAGTACATGAAATATTGAAGAAAATGATATATTACCTGTGAAATTTGGATAACAAATCAATTATATATGAAATTTTAAAGTTTTTATTTTTTAAACTCTTTAAATTAATTTAAACTTAAAACAACGGTGGCAAAAAGCCGCAAGTCAGTGTTTTATTAACAAAAATTCAACAAAAGTACAGATTGCAAGTGGCGGCATTAAATGTTGTTGATTGTGCAGTCGACAATCATTTGCATTTAATGCACTAAGGTGGTGGTCCACAGATTGGCATCTAATTTGTTGAAATGAAATCACGACAATAATTGCTGGCGGCGGCAATAATTGCAGATAATTGCACCACTAAGATCATCCATATTTAGTGCATAGTTGGGGTGTTAGGCCTACGTATTTTCACTAATTCTTGTCAGCATAGTGCATACCTGCTAGGTCTTTCGTTGTTTTGAATCGACGGTTGAGATCATGTTGGATGAAGATTTTAATAACCAAACGAATTACATGGGTTGGATTTAACATGAAATGAAAGGATCTTGTACATTAATCAAGAGATCAATTGCAAAGATCCTGAACACCTTTTCTATACAATATTATTAAACCATTTGATGAAGAAATGAAGAAGCTTGAAATATACTCTCAAGGGAAATTCATGAAACTTTAAATAGATATTAAGTGTAATCAAATTAACAATGAGGTCATGATTTTGTAGTTTAAAATGAGTTAATTAAAAAGTTTTTTAGACCTAAGTGTCCTATACTAGGGTTTCAGTTTTACCTCGATAGGATTGATGGATTTGGATGTTTTAGGGCTTGTTGAACTTGTAAATTATCCTCATATAACCCACTAGAAGAAATCGTGGTCCTAAAAGCTCAAGATCGACAAATATTTGAGTAGGACGGGGTTTAGGTTTGGTTTGATTTGGAGCTTACCAATGCAAGCTTGTAATCATTAGAGTTGAGCTAGGGAAATGTGAAGGGTAGTCTAAGGAGGAAATAAAAGAAGATATGGATCATGGAGGCTAAGAGTAGTGAGAGGGTATGTGTTAAATGAATGAGACCCATTTGGTCTCTTTAGCTCAATTCAAACAACCTATAATAATTGGATGGCCTTGATCATTTTGGAAATTATTTAGGATGTTTGCAAAGTGTCTAGGATTGTTTGAAGGAAAAACAAAGGACTTTTGTTAAGGAAAATGACTTGGAAAGTTTATTTTGTCTTTATTTGTGCAATGGGCCAGCTGGAATGGGTTTAGGATTGAATTAATGATTAGGATAGGTTTGGTAGCTCATTAGGAATATTCTAGAAAGTTTTTAGACTACTAGAGTAAAGGAATTTGGAAAATAAATGGATCAGACTAAGCAATTTTACCATTTTAGGTGTTTTGACCATTTTTTGACCGGTTTGACCAACCAACTTGTTAAGATGGTTAAGGTGGAATCCATGTTATGTGGAATGAGCTATTGAGATGGCTTGGAGTATACTAACATAGATTTAATGTTTTCATACAAGATTGATAATGTATTTGAGTTTGATTACATAAGGTGGTTTGACCAAGTAGTACTACAAATGTCTTGACCGATGGCAGTGGTTGAGGATATTAAAATCATGTAATTGAATAACTTAGCGAGGTTGATGGGCTTAATTTGAATGTAGGCATTAGCATAAGTTTATGTTTACTTGATTTGACCAAGCATGGGACCAGTTGATTAAGTCAATAGTTTTTTGGGTCAAGATGACCCGTCGGGTCTATTTTATTAGGATAGATGGTATCAACAATTTGATGAAATTGAAAAGTGATATAGAGTTCAATTCATGTGGAATTGAGATTTTAATGATGAATTAAGCTAATCTTAGCTAACTTTGTTGATTCTTTATAGGTTGTTAAACCTAAGCTATTGTCCCAAGGCTAACCAAGAGGAGGGGTGAATTGGTAATTTAAAAAATTTCTTGGATTTTTGTTAGAAAAGCATTTTAATTAATTTTCAAAAATGATTTTCTTTTTTAAATAGCTTTTCAACTACAATAATAATATTATATAAAATAAAATGTGAAAAATAAAAGAAACAAAGATTTATAGTTGTTCGGTCAAACACGGCCTACATCCACTCCCTAAAGACTCCCTTTTCAGGTATTACAATATTACAAAAGTGTCTCTCCATTTTCCCCCACAGCAAGGCGAAGAAGCCTTTACATATCCTCTACTCCACAAATCCCTAGTGAGGCAGAGATCCGTCATCCTTTCGCACTCTCAAAGTGTTGGCAGAGAACGGTCGTCCTTTCACACTCTCCAAGTATCAACAGAGAGTCATCATCTGTTCACACTTTCCATGTGTTGGCAGAGAATCGTTGTCTGTTCACACTCTCTAAGTGTCAAAAAAAGTACCGAATCTTCTTTAAAGATTTTCTCATGAGTAACTAGAAAGAAGAAAGGATGAGTAATCACCAAAAACACAAAGAGATCCTTACCTTTGAATAACCTAGTGAACCCTTCACATTCCACTTGCAAGAAATATCTCTCAGACACTCTCCCACACTCTTTCTTTCACTTTCCCTTAAAATATCATGAAGAACAACTTGATTTACGTCAGTTTTAAATGGCCTTTTATATAAATGACATGAATTGCTGTACAGTAAACTGAAATTTTCAATTTTAAGTGTTTACGATCGTATAGTACGATCGTATGTTCGTACGTACAAATAGTTCAAAAACTATTACGTACGAACCTTTTGTAAATTTGTATGAAATGACTTCGTATATGATGATCGTCTAGTATGAATTTAGTTCATACTGTACAAACAGTTAGACAATTTTTCATCTTTGTCGGGATGAAGAGAGACCCCACATTTTCATACTCTGTAGGCGTACGTACGATGACGATATCATACAGTACGATTAGTTCAATATTTTTAGAGTTTGTCTGGATGAAAAGGTACCCATCCAATTTGTACTCTAGATGGCATACGTACGATGAAGACATCGTAAGGTACGATCCATTCAAAAAATTCTCAAGTTCTTCTAGACGAAAAGGAACCCATCCAATTCGTACTATGGACGACATGCATACATACGATGATGACAACGTACAATATGAACAATTTAAAAAAACTTTGAATTTGTCAGGATGAAAGGGTACCTGAAATTTTTGTACTCTGGACGATATAGATACGAAGCAAGCTTCGTATAGTATGATCCATACTTAGAAAAATTTTCTACATGTAGTTCATTTATCTCTTGGAAGGGGAAAATAATTGAACATGTCGTCCCGTATAAAATGAGTTCGTACAGTATGACAAGTTTAAAAAATTTCAATTTTAAACACTCTCCCAGTCTGTGTGTGCATAGTTACTCAATTACAATCACACACTCTCAGACTCAATAAAATTAAAAAATACAGACTTCATTTACAATAATCCTTAATCTAATCTGATTTGAAGTTTTCAACAATCTGGAGTATGATTTTCCTAAAATGTTTAGTCACAAATAACAAATAATAGTTCAAAAATATGTTAGGAGAAATTGTAATCAAAATAATAATATTTGGGAATCATCAAAAACATACATGTTGCAAGAATATCAATAATAAAAAAAACTAAGTTGTAACTATCTCAACAATCTCCCTCTTTTTGATGATGATAAAATAATTTTAGTTTGAGTTAATATGTATACTCTAAATTTCTCCTTAACTCCCCCTAAAATAATAAAACATGTGAATATAGGGAAATTCCTTCAAGAGCTCAAAATTTTTAATTGCTTTTTTTATTATAAAACACAACAATCAACAATAAACTCGAACACAAGGATACAAACACTCGACATAAAAACACAATTCATGAAAACAAATATACAAAACAAACTAAATAATACTCCACTATTTACAACAACAAAAAGGAATAAGAGCGATGAAATAAAAGATGTCAATTGACAAATCATAATAATTGATCTTGAAAGAGATTGAAATTTAATTGCAATAACAAAGTTAATTACATAAGATGAAAAAGAAAAATCCAAAAGTTTTAGTTAAAGAGCAACTTGATAAGAAAATTCTATCAAAATAATGAAGCATTCTAGACAATTAGATATACAATATTATTGCAAAAGTGATGAAATGAATTTTAGTTATTTTCAATTTTCAATATAAAACATATTTAAAAATTAGAGTGATTTGAATTAAAGATTAAACGATAGAGGAAAGAACAAATTCAATTGGTGACATTGCTCATCTTTTCAAATATTTGTGACACACTTTGTACATCTTTCTATATTTGGGCTAATTTTGTCCCTTTTTTTCATTTTGCAAATCATTAAGCATTATTTTGATTTTTATACACATTGTACATTTCCTTTTGATATATTTTTATATTTAGTCTTTCTAACATCAATAATCTAAAAAATTAAATTTCTCTATTTGCAAATATATTTATATTGAAAAAAGAAAAAAATAATAATAAGACATCAAATTTCAATAATAATATTCAAATTATGTTTGCTAAAAAGATCATAAGATTAATATCCTTAACTTGTTCGAGTTATAAGTTAACTTAAATTTTAAAAAATTAGATTTCATTATGAAATATATTTCATAATGCTAGTTAATTAAAAATAGGCTTTTCATAAGAAAACTAACATTTCAAACAAAGAACAAAAATTATCTAATCAAAACAAGATATTTTTTTATTGATATCAAATAAAGATCATATACATTAAGGCTATTGATATCAATCATCACATAACATCATCATAACATCAAAAAAGCACAACATTAACATAATCATAAATAAAGACAAGCACAAACCTAAATAAAGACAAGTACAACAGAAAGACATAAACATTGAAATTATCACATCTGGAGAGGACTAGCAAGGACAACTACAAAGAAATACAACTAAAACTTTAAAGGTCCCTGGTTTGGAGGAGAAGGCTGGTTGAAGATTGAGAAATAGCTATTTGTCATAGCTATATTTTTGTTCACCGAGTCAAACTGACCTCGGATCCATCCGATGTCTTGTTGGTACTGTGCATCCTACTAGTTTAAGCGAGTCTTAATTTCATCAAAACTTTGATCAAAGTGACACTCCATCTGATCAAAATGCTGGACTATCTCCATAAAGTTAGGCCCCTGAGCAGGTGCAGGTGCTCCCCCTTCTCCCTTAGTATCTTCAATAGAATTCTCATTTCTCCCAAAAAATGATCGAAAAGAGGCATCAATGAAGTATATATTGGCATTTAAGTGGGAATCTTAGGATGAACAATGTTGTAATTCTTTTCTAAGATATGGGTCACTGGGTGTCCTAAAGAAATAATTTTCTTCCTTATATGAAAAGGAAACCCAATATCAGAAAGGTTATGAATGTAATCTAGAATAAGTTATGCTTCATTAATTGTTTGTCCATTCATGATTAAATAGGTTACAGTGGAAAAAAGAGGAGTCATATTTATACGATCACCAGCTTTAGGAATTATTGAGGTTTTTAAACCAAGTTTAATGATCCTGGCATTTTGATTTAAAGCATACTCTCTATGCAAGTGACCAACTTGAGTAACCCCTCCAAGAGTTTTGTTTATTTCAGACCAATCATAGTCAGATTTAGAGGTCATAGTGTGTGCTCTACTCCCTTGAGTCCTTAGGTGAAGAAAATTTCCTAGATCTTCCTTAGTAATTTCTACCCATTTCATTTGGACATATGATTTCATCCTACTCTCATTCTCACTAAAACTCATAGTTGCTAAGAAGTAGTGAAAAGTCTCTTTATGATAAGCGTGAATCAAAGTCAAAATAAAGGCGAATTGGGTTGTGGTAAAGAGAGGCATTACTTAAAAGTGGATATCATCTTGAATTAGTAGTCTATAAGGAGTGATTTTGGAAGCTATAAACCTGAAGAAGGAGTCCTCATTACTTCTAGATAGAAAGTTTTCATCCCCACTTGTAGAAGAGGAACCCTTAGAAACTCTACTATGCTTGCTAGAACTGTCCATTCCTAGGTTCAGAAGGATTCAAGGATGATGTTAAAGTGATGAAAATGAATTCTAAAGCCCTCCTATTTAAAGAAAAAGGACCCTTCGTACCATACAAAAATGGATTCGTATGTATGATCTTGGGATCATACAGGATGAAACAAACTTTCATATGGATGAATGATAACATCAAAAATGAAACAACTTTTCGTAATCAGATAATTTATGAAGCATCCTTTCAAACAAACTTTTTGACAATTCAATCGTACAGACGAACATGTGTTCGTACAGGACGAACAATTATTTAAGATCATTTTAATGATGGTTAGGTTTGTCCCCTACAAAGAATGACACGTGGTTCGTATGTACAAAATAAAATTTCGTACGTACGATCAGTCATAATAATTGATTTTACCAAGATAACCATCTAAGTGTGTACAGATGAAAGTATACAAATCGTACAAGATGATGATGGAATTGTAGAGTATGATATATATATGAGAAAATCCAAAAAAATTTATGCAATCAACTCCAAAATAATAGACAGGCTTCAAAATTCATACAATATGAAAATAAATTCATATATTACAAATACAAAAAAAACTCAACACAAAAGATCAGAAACAGAACTTTTTTATACATAATACATGTCCAAACAAACTAACTAAAAAAAAAAAAAAAACCCCAAAAACACAAAACACACACCTAAACAAAAACATTAACAAACAAAAAACAAAAAACATACATAACAATCATTTCAAGTTTGTAGAATAATTTATCTAAGCATTAAGATCAATCACACCTAGCCTTGTCCTTAATGTACTAAAAGTATCAAAGGCTAGTGGTTTTGTGAAAATGTTTGCATGTTGATTTTCAGTTGAAACATGATTCAATTCAATTTCTCCTTTGAATACATGATCCCTAATGAAATGATGCCTTATATCCATATGTTTAGTTATAGAATGTTGAATAGGATTCTTTGAAATACAAATCGAACTAGTATTATCATAATAAATTGGAATAGTGCATATTGTAAATCCTAAATCAATCAACTATTATTTCAACCAAAGAACTTGTGCCACACAACTTCCTAAGATAATGTATTCAGCTTCAATAGTAGATAGGGCTATAGAATTTTTTTTTCTATTGGACCAAGAAACTAAAGAATTTCCTATAAATTGACAAGTTCCAAATGTACTCTTTCGGTCAACCCTACAACCTATAAAGTCTGAATTTGAATATATAATGATTTCAACTGAAGAGCTGTACTTAGGATACAAAATTCCTAAGTTCTAAGTTCTCAAGAGATATTAAAATCCTTTTTACTGCTATCAAATGTAATTCTTTTGGATCTGATTAAAATCTAGTACACAAACAAACACTAAATATAATATCTGGTCTTCTAGATGTCAAATAAAGCAAAGATCCATTAATTCCTAGGTGCCTATATCAATCAATATAATGCCTTTTTAATTTAAAAACATGATTAGGGAATTTTGAATTTTAAAAACCTTGAGGTTGTTCAACATAAACATCCTCTTGAATCACCTCATTTAAAAAGACACTTTTAACATCCATTTGATATAAATTAAATCCTCTAAAATAAGCAAAGGCTAACAAAACCCTAATTGCTTCAAGTCTCGCAACAGGGGCAAAAATCTCCTCAAACTCAATCCCTTCAATTTGATTATACCCCTTAGCTATCAATCTAGCCTTATTTCTAATAATAACTCCTATGTCATTCATTTTATTTTTAAATACTCACTTAGTTCTAAATACACTTTGATCATTTAGCCTTAAAATCAATTCCCAAACATTATTCCTTACAAAATGATTTAATTATTCTTGTATTGTATAAATCTAAAATTCATCTAAAAGAGTTTGATTTATAATTGTGAGTTCTATTGTTAAAATAAAAGCAGAATGATTGATTTCTTTGCTAAGTCCATGCCTTATCCTAACACCCTCACTTAGTTCACCTAAAATTAATTCCCTAGGGTGGTTTTTAGAAAATTTCAATTATCTAGGCAAAGGGTTTTCTTTGTCCAAATTTTCTTCCAAATCAACCTTCTCAATCCTTTGGGAGTTATTTTCTATATCATCATCTTCCAAACTTGGCTCTTCCAAAATGCCAAATTTATTGAATACAACATGTAAGTCTCCTCAACTATTAAAGTTCTTTTGTTAAATACTCTATATGATTTTTCAACACTAGAGTAACTATAAAAACTTTCATCATCTGATTTTATATCAAATTTTCCTAAAGAAAATTTTCCATTGTCATGTATAAACAACTTACAACCAAAAACATACAAATGTGATAAATTAGGCGTTCTCCTCTTAAGAATCTCATAGGGTGTTTTATTCAATTTTGATCTAATGTTCACCCTATTCAGAATATAACATGCAATACTAATTGTTTCAGTCCAAAAATATTTAGGAAGTTAAATTCAGCCAATATGGCTCTAGTGGCTTCAATTAATATTTTATTGTTTCTTTCAACTACCCCATTTTGCTGAAGGGTTTTAGGTGCCAAAAAATTATGATCAATTCCTTTTTCCTTATAAAAATCTTTAAATCTTTTATTTTCAAATTCAGCTCTATAATTACTTTAAATATTTAAAATTTCACAACCTTGTTTCCTCTGAACCAAGTCAAAAAGTCTCTAAAATTCCCAAATAATTCACTCTTATAAAAAAAATTAATCCACATGAATCTCAAGAAATCATCCATTATCACAAATTCGTATATCTTCCCTCCTAAACTTATAGTGCTAATCGGTCCAAAAAGATCCATATGCATAATCTCTGAGGGTTTTCAAGTTCTAAGATTCTTATTGGAATGAAATGAGGACTTCACATATTTTCCTAGTTGACATGCAACACATAGGTGATCCTTAATAAGGTCTAGTTTTGGCATACCTCTAACCAAAAATTTTTGGGTAATTTTTCTAAGATTATTCAAGCTAGCGTGACAGATGTTGTGAATCTAATTTCAGGAAATAGAATTTTGATGATAGCAAACATTTCTATTTTTCTACCACTGCCTTGCCTACAAATGTTTCAGGTCCACAAGTTCGTATTCCAAATCAAACCAGCTTAAAATTTAGTAGATTAGGATTGAGTCAGTTTGTAATGTATGTCAAGTGTATTTTACCCTTTCTTGAGTCAACAGTAAATATTGTGGATCTAGATGCTAAGTAACCTTGCACAGACACACTTGGAAAAAATTATGTCTAATTATTATAGTTTTCTATTTTGATCACATCATCCGGAACAATAAAAAAATTATCCTAGATAATCAATTAAAAATAGAAACTCAAATTAGGGCATCCTGGTTAAGGCAGCCCCAATTAAGTGAATTATCCTAGATGATATTTACATCAATCGGGACAATAGGCTCAAATTAGAACGAATTAACCACCATATCTATTTAAGCATCTTTTATTTGTGGACATCATCTAGAATATCATCCTGGATGATGTAGTGCAATTATGCCTAAATTAATCATATAATTAAGGAAAGAAATTAAGGTTTGATTACCTAATCATATCATCCAGAATGATTACAGGATCGATCGAGATTATTAGCTAACAAACCTTAACTCTTCATAGATGATGTATAATTGTCTAGGTTGCTTTAGGGCGATGCTCTATTTAATATATACTGAATTGAACTAATCATTCGGGATGATTGAGAGATTGGGTTAAACGATCAAGTTATTATTCCATCATCCAAACATCGATTCAAGGCAATGTTCTGGATGATATTGGTCATTTTGTACTAATTGGTCTGGACGATTGTGTCTAGTTATTTTTTCATCGTCCAGACATCCATCCAGAGTAATGGTCTGGATGATATTTAATAACTTGAACTAATCGTATAGGATGATATCCTATGGTCCTAGAAAGATATGAACAAATTATCCTTGTAATTGTCCAGACTCTCCGAAATCATCCTGGCAGATTGAATTGAATTTAAACTGATCGTACAGGACGATCGGCTGATCGTCCTGAATGATAATATTGGTTTATTGAAATTAAGAGAAAATCCAAACCTCTTCTATATAAGACCTCTTGTTTAACCCAAGAGTGTATCTTTTACTTCTTTCCTAACCTGAGAGAGCCAAGAGGATAGGAAGAGCAAGGGAGAGAGAGGGATCTTGTGAGGGGTTGTTTATGAGGGGTTTCACCAAGGTTGCTCCAACCATGGATCTGAGTCTACTTCAGTAACCGATCAAGGTTCTCTACCTGCTTCTGGAGGAAGTAAAATATGTTGGGTTCTCTTCCTGCTTCTGGAGGAAGTAAAAGGAGTTGGGTTCTCTGCCTCACTGGGGTTGGTGGAAAGGTGTTTTTGTACGAGCTTCTCCGCCTTGCTATAGTGGAAAAAGGAGAGACATTGAGTTTAGTGCAATTCTCAAAGGGGGCCTCCGAGGAGTGGACGTTAGTCAAGTTGATCGAACCATTATAAAATCTAATGTGTTCTTTCTTATTATTCTTTTGCATTTAATTTTCCGCACTTTGTTATTCTTGTCTGGAATCATGGTTTGGTTGTGTTTGTGTTATTGATTGAGAAATTTTTTAAATACCAATTCACCCCCCCCTTTTGGTTAGCCTTCGGACAAGTTCAATAGGGCCTAACATCCCTAACAAACTTTCAAGTGGTATCAAAGCAAGATTCATAAAAATTAGTTTTTGAAAACTTTTGAAGTTCGATCAATGGCTAACTTTGGCAATCATAATACTGTGAAAGGGTATTCTATTTCCCAACCACCTTTGTTTGACAAAATTTCTTTTAATTTTTGGAAAACTCGCATGTCTACATTTTTACAGTCAATTTTCTATCGCATGTGGATTCTTGTTAAGGATGGTTATTCACCTCCGTCTCATGAAGTTAATGGCATTAAAAATGAATTTCCTTTTGTTGAACTGAATTTTTAAGATAGGGATTTAGCTCAACTGAATGCGAAATTCTTGAACTATTTTTTCTGTGCTTTGAAATCTGAAGATTACATGAGTGTTTCAACTTGCTCTATTGGTAAAGAAATTTGGGATCGATTGTGTATTACCTACGAGGAAACTAATGAAGTTAAGCAATCTAGGTTGAATTTTTATTTCATTACTACAAACATTTTCATATGAAACCTACTGAATCAATTTCTGACATATATAATAGGTTTACTCAAATTGACACCTCATTACATGCCTTAGGAAGAGAGCTAACTAACTATGAAAGAGTTAATAAAATTTTGAGATGCTTGCCTTCTTTTTTTGATGCTAAGATTACTACAATTACTGAATGTAATTGTTTGAATACTTATTTAGTTAATAACTTACTTGGGTTACTCATTGCTTACGAGCAAGCGGTGAATTAAATACAACTTGATGAAGGTGATAAGAAGAAGGAGAAAACAGTGCCTCTGAAAGCTAACAATATGGAAACAAATTCTTCCAGATCTGAAAGCGATGATGTTTCCTTCATCACTAGGGAATTTAATAGCTTTCTAAGAAAGAATCACACGCATCATCAGAAGTGGAAAAAAAGTAAGGATAGTAAAAATTTTAAAAGTTCTTCTTATGTTATTTATTTTTAATGTAGGAAGCCTCAACATGTGAAAGCTGATTGTCCTACACTTAAGGATCACTCAAGTAAGGAGAAAGATGAGGAGAAACCCAAGTACATAAAGGATAAGAAGTGGTTCCAAAAAGCATTCTAGGCGAATTTTGCATCTGACTCCTCTAAGACTGAAGCTAAGAAGAGACAAAAAACTTATTCTTGATGGCCAGTGATCATCTTGGTCAGTCTAACCAAGAAGAGGTATGCGAACCAATCTATGATCAATTATTAAATTTATTGAAAAAATTCATTCATCATATAGAAAAATCAAAAAAATTTATGCTAGTTTGAAAATGGAGTATTTGAGTTTGCAAAAAGAGTATGAAATTTTATTCAAAGATCACTTCAAAATTAATAGCAAATATATGTCTTTACTTGATGAGTTTTATAAGTTAAATAAAAAGCATATTGAATTAACTAATGCACATGATTCTTTGAAGTCATATCATCTTGAGTTAGAAAAGGAGTTTAAGAAGTTAGAAAAACTAAAAGCTTTTGAAAATGATAAACAAACTTTACATGCATCAGATAATGTTAAGAAGAAGCATCACCACCTGAGTAGATTAGTAAATCCTTTTTCTAGTGTTAGATGTTTTTAATATGGCATGCTAAGACATATTTTACACACTTGGACTTTTTCATCATAGTACACATTGGGTGTGGAGACCTAAATTGCATTATTCATAGCTTAACACACATGCATTACATTCTTCTTTCCATAAGAAGGGACCCAAACCTGTTTGGGTTTCTAAATCTAACGTTTGATGTTTTTGTAGGCTTACTCTCACAAAAGGCCTCGTTATAGCATGTGGTACTTGGACAGTGGAAGCTCGTAGCTCATAATTGCATAAACTTTCTGCTGAATAATTTATGATTTACATATTTTCTGATCTATTGCTTGTTGTTATTTTCTATTTCTTTCATTTTATTTTTGAGTTTTTTTTTATTTGCTGTTATTTTGTAATAATTCCATCTCTAATGTTCTTATTTTTTTAAAAAAATTTTGTCATAGTTGAAATGTTATTTTATGTCTTATTTTTATTTTTAAAACTTTGTAGTCAATGTTTTACATCTCTAAATTAATTAAAGGGAGAAACACCGTCGATTATTTCCCTCCCTCTAACCCCTTTTAGCGGTGTAATTTTCTTTTCTAAACAAAAGTCAATCTCAATTAAACAACTGGACTTTACAATTGAGATCATTTCTATTTTGCTACAGTAATCTTTCTTATATATATATAACGTTCAAAGTATTTACATTACTTTCAAAATTCTTTTAAATCTTATCATAGCATTTATCATATGAATTTGATTTTGTTTTGTGGCTTATTCTTCCCTATAGTAGAGAGTGAGCTTTTCTTCTCTAACATCTGGAATATATACACACAACTGAGAGTATTTAAGAGTTTCAGAAGGGATCTTACTTGCAAAAATGTCAAGGGCATAAAATGAGCTCCAAAAAGAAAAAAATTGAAAAGATGCGCAATGACTGCCAAAAAGAATTGAAAGATACATAAAGTGCATCAAAAATCAAAAGATGCGCAAAGTGCTCAAATCAATTAACAAAAAGCATATAATAAACCCATAAATGTCAAGTTTCCTTTTGTAAAAATGTGTTAAGCCTCTCATACCAAGCTCTTGGTTTCTATTTTAATCCATATAAGGCCTTTTTTAATTTGAAAATATGATTTGGAAATTGGAAACTCTCAAAACCTGGGGGTTGCTCTGCAAACATATCCTCTTTTATTACCCCATTTAAAAAAGAACTCTTCACGTCCAATTTGTAAAGCTTAAATCCCTTATAACTGGCAAAGGCTAGTAGCACTCTAATATGTTCCAATCTAGCTACAGGAGCAAAGGTCACGTCAAAATCAATCTCTTCTATTTGGTTGTACCCCTTAGCAATCAATCTTGCTTTATTCCTAACTACCACACTAGAATCATTCATCTTATTCTTAAAGACCCATTTGGTTCCAACTACATTTTGTCCCTTTGGTCTTTCTACAAGCTCCCAAACATCATTCCTAACAAATTGGTTTAACTCCTCTTGCATAGCTAAGATCCAAAACTCATCAGATAAGGCTTGATTAATGTTGGTGAATTAAGTCATTGTGATAAGAGATGAGTGGTTCACTTCCTTCCTAAGTCCATGCCTAGTCCTAACACCTTCAAAAGGGTCTTCTAAGATCAGTTCTTTAGGATGACTCAAAGAATATCTCCAATCCCTAGGCAAAGTGTGTATAGGATCACCCTTTCCTCTAGATT
Organism: Dendrobium nobile; assembly: GCA_022539455.1. NCBI lineage: Eukaryota > Viridiplantae > Streptophyta > Magnoliopsida > Asparagales > Orchidaceae > Dendrobium > Dendrobium nobile. Next base: position 22,254,272 of record CM039728.1, on the reverse strand, counting down.
TGAATTTTCTACTCCTTGGGTAACCTCTCCTACTCCTTCAGTGATTTGGGACTCTACTCTCTTCTCAAAATTTTTAACTCCTTTGGAAATCTCTCTAACACCATCGTCATCCTCAATTCTAGACTCCTTAGGATCAGATTCATCAAACACTACATGAGTAGTCTCCTCCACCACCAATGTCCTTTTATTAAACACCATAAAGGATTTCCCAACACTTGAATAAACTAAGAAGAATCCTTCATAAGATTTTAGGTCAAATTTCCCTAAGTGTAACTTCCCATTATTATGAATGAAAACCTTACAACCAAAGACATGGAGGTGGGAAAGGTTGGGTGTCCTACCCTTAAGTCTCATAGGGTACCTTATCAAGTTTGGCTCTTACACTCACCCTATCCAACACATAATAAGTTGTATTTACCGCTTCAGCCCAAAAGTATTTTGGAAGTGAATACTCAGCAAGCATGGCTCTAGTGGCCTCAACTAAGGTCCTGTTCTTCCTTTTAGCTACCCCATTCTACTGAGGGGTCCTAGGAGCTGAAAAGTTGTGACTAATCCCTTTATCCTCACAAAAGTCTCCAAATCTCTCATTTTCAAACTCTCCTCCATGGTCACTATGAATGATCAAGATTACACAACCTAACTTTTTTTAAATACAAGTGGTGAAGGATCTAAAGTCATAAAAAGAATCACTCTTATGTGACAAAAATTTAATCCAAGTGAACCTCGAGTTGTCATCAACCATCACAAATACATAGAATTCCCCCCCTAAGCTGGCAGTGCTAATGGGTCTAAACAAATCCATGTAAAGGATTTCTAAAGGTTTAGAGGTGCTAAAATCCTTAATGGAGTGGAAAGAGGATTGTACTTGCTTCCCTAGTTGGCTGGCATCATAAAGGTAGTTTTTAGAGAATTTAAGCTTACAGACACCTCTAACTAGGTCTTTCTTGGTCAGTCTCCTAAGAGTTTTCATATTAGCATGACATAATCTCTTATGCCACAACCAAGAATCATCAGCAATAGTTTTTAAGCAAATGAAGCAGCACACTCAATATTATTTAAGTAAAGAATGTAAACATTGCTGATCTGCTTTCCCTGCAAAATAATATTGTTATTTAAGCTGAAAATGCAAGTGTTTGTCAAGAATTTTATGATGAAGCCCTTATGAAAAAGCTGACTGATGCTGAACAAGTTGTGTTTCAGTCTAAGTTCATTCAGTAAAAGAAAGTTTAATTTTAGCTCCATTAATTTCATGTGAAGGATGTGTATAAACATCTTTAACAAGCATCCACATACGATAGTCAAGAGATTATAAAAATGTAGACATATGAGTTTTGCAAAAATTAAAAAGAATATTGTCAAACAAAGGTGGTCGCATAATAGAATATCCTTTCATAATATTTTGATTACCAAAATTAGCCATGGATCAAAATTAAAAAAGTTTTCAAAAACTCGATTTTATGAATCCCACTCTGATACCATTTGTAAGCTCAAAAAGGATGTTAAGCCCTATTGAACTAGTCCCAAGGCTAACCAAGAGAGGGGGGGTGAATTGGTATTTTAAAATATTTAAGAAAAAACACAAAAATAAACCAAAGTTCATCACAAAGATATTAAAGTGAAGAAATTAAATGCAGAAGCAGAAATAAAGAACATAGAAATTTATAGTGGTTAGATCAACTCTACCTATGTCCACTCCCCTGAGACACCCTCCGAGTATTACACTAAATACAGTGTCTTTCCTTTTCCCCCACAACAAGGAGGAGAATCCTTTATAAACCTCCTTTCCATCAACCCTAGTGAGGCAAGAATCTAACTCCTTTTTCTTACTCAAGAATCAGGCAGAGTATCCAACTCCTTTTACTTTATCCTGAAGCAAGCAGAGAACCTCGATCAGATGCTGCAGTAGACCTCTCTAGAACACCCAAGAAACTAGGGGTTATGATCAGAGAAGACGATGATGGATCCTTGCTTGGAGAAAATTTTGTGAAACCCCTCGCAAATGCCCCCTCACAAGATCCTTTCTCTCTCCCTTGCTCTCCCTCTCCTCTTAGCTCTCTCAGGTTAGAATAGTAGCAAAAGATAATCTCTTGGGTAGAACAAGATGACTTTTATAGAAGAGCTTTAGAATAGCTCTTAATTACAACAAACCAGTTTTATCATCTAGGATGATATAAATATCATCCTGTTTGATCAGTACAATTTTAGCTTAATCAGCCAGGATGTTTTGGAATGATTAGAAGGTTTTTGTTCATATCATCCAGGATGATAGTATATCATCCTATATGATTAATACAAGTCATTAAATATCATCTAGACCATCGCCCTGAATGGATGTCTGTATGATGTAAAAATAACTTGATCGTCCAGGCCGATCTCACGATCATCCTGGATGATTAGTTCAATTCATTACATATCATCTAGTACATCACCCTGAATAGAAACAGGCCAATGTTTAATCATCTAGGATCAACTATGGTTTTTGAACTAATCATCCTGGCCAATCCTTCGATCGTCCAGGATGATATGATAGAGCAATCAAACCTTAATTGCTTTCCTTAATTACTATATTAATTTAGGCATAATTGCATTGTATCGTACAAGATGATGTCCTGGATGATGTCCAAAAATAAAAGCTACATAAATAGATATAGAGACTGATTCTTTCTGATTTGAGCCTATCATCCTGGCTGATTTGAATATCATCCAGGATGATGCGCTTAATGACGGATGCCTTAACTAGGATGCCCTAATTAGGGTTTCTATTTTTAACTAATCATCCAATCTAATTTTTAGATCATCCCGGACGATGTGAGAAAAAATAAAAAACTCTTAAATAGTTAGAAAATTTCTCCTAAGTGTGCGTGTGCAAGTTTACTTAGCATCTAGAATCACATCGTTTATAATTAACTCAAGAAAAGGAAAAGATTATAAATTGACTCAGACCTAGTCTACCTAATCTTGAGCTGGTTCAAATTGCAATTTGATCATATGGACCTAAAATGTTAGTAGGCAAAGCAGTCGTATAGAAATAGATATGTTTGCAATCATCAAAATTCTATTCCCTGAAATCATATTCACAACAGTCTTGTCATCAGGGTAATGTCATCTTCATCCTCAGGTTATACTGATCACTCTCTGAATTATCCACTTTCAGTGCTATATTCTTCTCTTTTCTTTGTTCTTATACATCAATCTTCCTTTGACTCACTCCTTGCTCGTAAGCAATTAGTGATCCAAGAATATTATTAATAGAGTAAATATTTAAATCCCTAGACTCTGTAATTATAATTATTTTTGTATCATAAGTAGTAGGCAAACAATGAAGAATTTTATTGACCATTTCAGCATTCATTAGTTCCTTACCTAATGCATGCAAAGAAGTGACTATTTGAGTAAATCTTATGTACGTTTCAAAAATAGTTTCATTAGGTTTCATTTGGAACAATTCATAGTCATGTAATAAGATATTTAATCTAAGTTATTTTACTTCATTAGTACCTTCGTAAGAAATGTCCTTTCCACTTTTACAAGTGGAAACCCGTATGTAATCTTCTAACTTATGTGCCTAAAAGAAATTATTTAAACATTTTACATCTAGTTGTGCTAAGTCATGTTCTTCTACAGTCCAGTCAGTAAAAGGTGTTATAACTCTAATGTCATCTACTAGTCTAGTTGGCCTAGTATACCCTTCTTGTACTAAAATTCGCAAGCGATAATCAAGTGATTATAGAAATGTAGACATGCATGTATTCAAAAAATCAAAAGGGATATTGTCAAATAACAAAGGTCTAGTAATCAAATATACTTCAGGTGTGTTTTGATTTCCAAAAGTAGCCATTCTTATTTTTCAAAAAGTAGTCAAAACTTATAGTTTTGAAACAAATCTCTGATACCTCTTCTTGATTCTTTTGTAGGTTGTTAAACCTAAGCTGTTGTCCCAAGGCTAACAAAGAGGTGGGGGGGGGGGGGGGGGGGGGGGGGGGGGGGGGGGGGGGGGGGGGGGGGGGGGGGAATTGGTAATTTAAAAAATTCTCTTGGATTTTTGTTAGAAAAATGTTTTAATTAATTTTAAAAAATGATCATCTTTTTTAAAAATCCTTTGAACCATAACAACAAAATACAGAAAATAAAAGACAAAAGATTTATAGTGGTTCAGTCAAACATGACCTACATCCACTCCTTGAAGGATCCCTCTTCTGGTATTACACTATTACCAAAGTTTCTCTCCTTTCGCCCACACAGCAAGGTGGAGAAGCATTCACAAAACTTATCTTTCATCAATCCCCATTGTGGTAAAGAACCATCATCCTTTCACACTCTCCAAGTGTTTGCAGAGAATAGTCATCCTTTCACACTCTCTATGTGTCAGTAAAGAACCATCGTCTGTTAACACTCTCCAAGTGTCGGCAAAGAACCGTCATCTATTCATACTCTCCAAGTGTCGGCAGAGTAATGGATTTTCTTCAAAGATCTTCACACGAGCAACTAGAAAAGAGAAAGGAAGAGTGATAACCAAAAATACTTAGAGATCCTTACCTTTGAGTAACCTTTTGAACCCTTTACACCCCACTCACAAGAAATCTCTCTCAAACACCATCCCACACTCTCTCTTTCACTAGCCCTTGAAAAATCACAAAGAACAACCCTTTTACATCAGTTTTAAAGGACCTTTATATGAAAGACAAAAAAAAACCATCTAGTAAACTAAAATTTTCAATTTTGAGCATTTATGATCATAGAGTATTATCATATGTTCGTATGTACGAAGTGTTAAAAAAATATTGCATATGAACCTTTCGTAAATTTATATGAAATGGCTTTATACATGATGATCATCCAGTACAAATTCATTTCATACTATAAGAACTGTTAGAATATTTTTCATCTTCGTCGAGACAAAGAGAGACCCCATATTTGCATATTCTGGACGGCATACGTATGATGACGACATCGTACAATATGATCAATTCAAAAATTTTAGAGTTCATTTGGATGAAAAGGACCCGTCTAATTTCTACTCCGGAAGGGGTACATATGATGACGATATTGTACAGTATGATCCATTCAAAAAATTCTCAAGTTCCTCTCGACGAAAAGGGACCCGTCCAATTTGTACTCTCGACGTCGTACATATGATGACGACATCATACGGTATGAACAGTTTAGACAAAAACTTTGAATTCATCGAGATGAAAAGGGACCTCATAATTTATTACTCTGGATGGCGTACATATGAAGAAAGCTTCGTACAGTACGATCCGCACTAAGAAAAAAACTTTTACCTGCAGTTTGTTTATTTATTTGAAGGGGAAAATAACTGAATATATAATCCCCTAAGAAATGAGTTTGTATAATACTATTAGTTTAAAAAATTGCCATTTTAAGCACTCCCCCAGTTTATGTGTGCAGAGTTACTCAATTACAATCACTCTCTCAGAATCAATAAAATAAAAAAAATACAGACTTTATTTATAATAAACTATAATATGATTTAATTTGAAGTCTTCAACAATCTAGAGTATGATTTTCCAGAAATGTTTAATACACACAAGCAATAAAATGATACTTCCAAAATATTTTAGGAGAAATTGTAATCAAAACAATATTATTTGGGAATCATAAAAAACAAACATGTTGTAAGAATATCAACAATCGAAAAACTAAGTTGCAACTATCTCAACAAACTTAACTGAGTCATCTTGATCCATTACTGGCTTAAGAGCCTAGTGATATATTGTCTGATGTTTTAAATTCATAGTCAATTTATGTGGATCTTGACTGAGGTCATAGATGGGTAGTGCACTAAGCTAGGAAATACACTGGGTTAATTGACTATAGTGCAAGGATTCAACTATATGTAGACATTGATTGATTGATTGAAGACTTGAAGATTGAATGATTGAAGTGATTGATTATAACTTAATTGACTGGAAAAATGACTGATGATGGCTGGAAAGCGGATTGATTGAACATACAGATTGATAATTAAGGGTTTTCATTAATTAAATGCAAACCACTAATTGATAATTATAACTTGGATTGAGGTGTTGATTGATCAATTACTTGAAGATTAATATATAAAAGGCTAGTTGATTGAAGCTAGTTAATTGAGTGTTAATTAATATCTTATTATTGATTGAAGGCTTGGATGATTGGAGAATTGATTTTTTGTTTGATTGTATGATTGAGATTTAATAAGTAATTCAGCATATGGTTGATTATATATCATTGATTGATGTTGATTAATTGGCTGATTGATTGAAATATTAACTATAATCTCAATGATTGAAGGTTAATTAGACCTTTGATTTATTTAATGATTATTGGTCAATGATTAATGATCATGACCTCGGTTGAAAAATTAATTGAATGCTGATGGTAGAGCGGAATTGTGTGATTGACTGAAGGGTAGAATAGATAATTAAAGTTGATTAAAGTTTAATTGATGTTTGATTAAAATGTAGAGTGAGATTTTGATTGAAAGCAAGATTGAAGTGATTCTAGAATGGATTGAAGATTGAGTTGATAACTACATTGAGTTATGAAAGATTGACAATTAGGAAATTGCCGAGCATTAGATCAATCTATAGTAGTCTAGATGGGTTATGATGACCTCATATATAAATGAGGTGAACAAATGGAGCCCCAATATGTTTAGTAGAATGAAGGTCTACTACTCATATTGGCATTGAGCAAATGGAAAAATCAAATCTAGGATTTTGATTTGAAGGAAAGGAAGAATATAACCTTTGAGAATCAAGGTTGAGTTGACATTTAGGGTAGTATCATAAAGGGTGGGTTTTACCACTAGTAGATCAATTAAGATAAGAAACAAGATGAATCACGTCAACGCTTAAGGGAAAAAAGCATGTATGATTGTGTGGGGAGGAAGCCTTTCCCACCTTAGATGATCAGATCTGGATTTGAAACTAGGATGTTGCCACAAAGGGCTTGATCCATCACTAGTGGATATAATCCTAAGAAAAGAAAGAACGATGACTCACTTTTAACCATAAGGAAGAAAGCCTTACTAACTATAGATGATACGATCTAAATTTGAAACCTGGATGAAGCCACAAAGTGAAAGCTCTATCACTATCAGATCTAATCCAAAGGAAAAAAAAAGTATGATGAATCACTTCTAACCTTAAGGAAAAGAACACTATATGATTGTGTTAGGCGGAAACCTTGCTCACCACAAAGTATCAGATCTGGATTTGAAACTATGACGGTGGCACCAAGGGCGTGCTCCATCACTAGCGGCTCTAATCTTAAGGAAAGAAAGAAAAATAAGTCACATTTAACCTTAAGGAATAGAAGACTGGATGATCATATGGGGATGAATCCTTTCTTTCCACAGTAGATAAGATCTAGATTGAAACTAAGATGTTGCCATAAAGGGCATGCTCCACCACTAGTAGAAATAATCCTATGGAAAGAAAGCGTGATGAGACACATCAAACCTGAAGGAAAATAATCTTGGATGATCATTTGCGATGGAAGGCCTTCTTACCACAAATAATCGGACCTCAATTTGAAATTAGGATGATGTCATAAAGGTAATGCTCCATCACTAGCCGATTTAATCATAAGGAAAGAAAACATGATGACTCACATCTAACCTTAAGTGAAAGAAAATTTGGATAATCATTTGGGGAGGAAACCTCACTCACCACAGAGGATTGGATCTGGATTTCAAATTAGGTTGTTGCCATAAAGGGCATCCTCCATCACTAGTAGATCTCATCCTAAGGGAAGATGGCTTGATGACTCACATCTAATCTTAAGGGAAAGAAAACTTAGATGGTCATGTGGGTAGGAAGCCTTGCTCACCACAAAGGATTGGATAAGGATTTAAAGCTAGGAATGTTCCATAAAGGCAAGTTCCATCACTAGCAGATCCAATCCTATTGAAAGAAAGTAGGATAACTCAGACCAAATCTTAAGAAAATGAAAATTATATGATCATGTGGAAAGCATGCCTTTTTTACAGCACAGGATTGAATTTTAATTTGAAACTAAAATGGTGCCATGAACGACATGCTACATCACTCGAGGATCTAATCCTAATTAAAAAAAGCTCGATGCTCACATCTAACCTTAAGGAAAAGAAAACCTTAATGATTTTGTGTGGAAGAAGCATTACTCATCATAGAGGATCAGATTTGGATTTGAAACAAGGATGGTTACATAAAGGGCATGTTCCATCACTAGTAGATTTAATCCTAAGGAAAGAAAGCTAGATGGCTTATATTTAACCTTAAGGAAAATAAAAATTAGTTGATCGTGAGTGGAGGAAACCTTACTCAACATTAACGATCAGATATGGATTTGAAACTAGTATGGTGCCATTATAGGCATGCTCCATCTTTAGCTGATCTAATCCTAAGGGAAGAAATCGCGATGGCTCATATCTAACCTTAAGAAAAACTAGATGATCATGTGGGGAGGAAGCATTGCTAACCATAGAGGGTATAATTTGGATTTGAAACTAGAATAGTGGAATGGAGGGCATTCTACATCTAGCAAATGTTTTCCTAAGGAAAGAAAGATTAATGACTCACAGCTAACCCTATGGAGAAGTAAACCTGGTTGATCATGTGGGGAGGAAGCCTTGCTAACCATAGAATATGAGATCTAGATTTAAAACTAGGGTGGTGCCACAAAAGATATGCTCCATCTCAAGTAGATCAAATCTTAGGGAAAGAAAGCAATCTTACTTAGATATAACCTTAAGGAAAAGATAAATTGGATGATCATGTGGGGAGGAAGACTTGATCACCATAGATGATTATATCTGGAATTGAATTTAGGATCATTATATAAAGGGTGTGCTTCATCACTAGTAGATCTAATCCTAAGGCTAAAAAGCATAATGACTCACATGTAACCTTAAGGAAAATAAAACTTGGATGATCATATGGGAAAAATGCCTTGCTGACAAAACTGGATTAGATCTTGATTTAAAGCTAGGATGGTGCCAAAAAGGTCATGCTCCATCAACAACAGATCCAATCCTAAGAAAAGAAAGAACAATGACTCACATATAATATTAAGGAAAAGAAAACTATGTGATTTTTTGGGGAGGAAGCCTTGATCATATTAGAGTATCAAATTTGGTTTTGAAACTAAAATGGTTCCATAAATGGGGTGTCCCATCACTAGATAACTTAATAAAAATAAAAGTATTGACGATGAGTCACATCTAACCTTAAGGAAAAGAAAACAAGAATGATCGTATGTGGAGGAAGCCTTACTCACTATAGAGGATTTTATCGTGTTTTGAAACTAGGATAGTGATACAAATAGTGTGCTCCAGCACTATTAAATATATTCCGAAGAAAAGAAAGTATGATGACTCACATCTAACCATAAGGAGAAGATAATTAGGATGATGGTGTGGGGAGGAAAACTTGCTCACCATAGAGGATAAAATCTTGATTTGAAGCTAGGATGGTGCTACAATGGGCATGCTCCATCACTAGCAGATCTAATCCTAATGAAAGAAAGCATTATGATACATATATAATCATAAGGAAAATAAAATTGAATAATTCTCTTGACAGGAAGCCTTGCTCTCCATAAGGGATCATATTTGGATTTGAAACTAGGATGGTGTCATAGAGTTCGTGCTCCATCAAGCGGATATAATCCTGAGGAATGAAAGCATAATGACACACATCTAACCATAAGAAAAATAAAACCTAGATTATCATGTAAGGAGGAAGCTTTGCTTACCACAGAGTATCTTATCTAGGATGGTACTATAAAGGGCATTCTCCTTCCCTAGTATAACTAATCTTAATGATAGAAAGTAATATGACTGACATCAAACCTTAAAGATAATAAAAGTGGGATGATACTGTGGGGAAGAAGCTATGATCACCATAGAGGATTGAATTTGGAATTGAATTTAGGATGGTTCCACAAAGGGAGTGTTTTATCACTAATAAATCTAATCTTAAGGAAGAAAAGCATAATGACTTATATCTAACCTTAAGGAAAACAAAATTGAATGATAGTGTGGGGAGGCAGCCACAAAGAGGATTAAATTTGGATTTTAAACTTGGATGGTGCCACAAAGAGTGTGTTCCATAACTAACAGATCTAATCTTAAGGATAGTAAGCTTGATGACTTACACCAAACCATAAGAAAAATAAAACTTGAATGATCGTGTGGGGTGGAAGCCTTACTCACCACAGAGGATTGGATCAAGATTTGAAACTTGGATGGTGACACAAAGGGCATGCTCCATCACTACTGGATCTAATCCAATGGCTAAAAAGCATGATGACACATATCTTTTCCTAAGGAAAAGAAGGATTTTGATTTCATTTAGATAATTGAATTTATATAATTTTTTAATTTGATTTGATTTTTTCTTTGAATTTGGAGTGTTTTGAATTCAAAAGTTTTTAAATTTGAAGAAATTTATTTAATGTTAAATTTTATGCTAATATCACTTGGTACTTTAAGAAGAAACACCCTAATGATAGGAAACATCAAGTGGTATCATTCATAATAAATCAATTGATATGAACCTCCCTTGTAGATTGTCTCTATAATGAACTATACAGATAAAGTTGATTCAAACATTCCACCAATTTTGCATGTAGTGATGATTTGATTGATGTGGTTATTTGTTTACTTATATAATTTGTAAATTGATTTGATGGGCATTAGATTACTATTAGGTTAGGAACAATCTGGATGAACATAAAGTCTTCTATAGGTGGTCATGCTCATGCAGGGTAAAATCATGGGGGCAAAATAAAGCCTTAAATTAAGAAATTATTTATAGGTGCAAAATGCTAAGTCCACCCGTTGAAATTAAAAGATCTTGGCTATGATTTAATTTAACTATATATGTAACTTCTTGGGATGTTAATTTTGGCTATAACATTTTAGGAAAACCATGAAGGTTGTCTAGAATCTTAAGCAATGTAATTTAATCAAGTTGATTTTTGAAAGTTTACTTTGAAATGGGATGTCACATATCCGACTTGGAATCCAAAGAGGAGGGAACATCCCTTATGGGTGAGTTCCCTACAATTTGTAATTTTAAGTTAGGATGGTTTTAATATCCAAAAAGAAAAGAAAACACCCTTGTGGGGAGGAGAATATGCTCATTTGGATATCCAGACCCGATGAATCTAAGGAGCTCGCAAAAGAATGGAGAAGCAAATATAACGAGATATCCCACACAAAGTCACTTGAGTCATTTTAGGAATATCATTCAGGTTGTTATCATTGTTACCCAACAACTTTTAATAGACCATGAGTTATAAATTAAGTGGCATTTACCACATGGACTTTCTTTTATATTTAATTGATTTAATTTAATTATTAATTTTATTGATATGTTTAATTTTATGCCTTAGAAACTTATTGCTCTTTGTAATTTTCCTTTTCTTGCATGTTCCTTTTTGTTTTAGCCTGAAAAAATATGGAGGATATTTATGGTGCGGATAAAATCTTTTTTTCTCAGAATTAAATAAAATTTTTTAAGCTCATATAATAACTTTAATGATTTAAGAGGTAAACTCAGGACCATCCAGAATCTTTCTTGCATCATATTAACTACTTCTCCTCCTAATTAGGTACCTCCCCACTTGTGGGTTTTAGCAAACCACCTGACCTATTAGGGTGTAATTCTATCAAGAGCATGTTGTGTAATCTCTAGGATAAAATTACTTTAGGCCTTTTTTTTTTAAATTGCTTCGTACTCATTTTTTACATTTCCATCAATTAACATGTTTTGAATTATAAATCAATTAAAGAGTAAATAATATTTTAATTACATTTTCTCAAGCATCAATTACCCTACATAAGTCAATGGGCCAGTTAAGATCCTCTATAGATGTCGGACCTAACTCCTCAAAACGTAATTAATAGTTCATTATTATTTCATAAAGAGACTAGACTTATAGTTTTAAGGGGCCGAAATGGTTAGTTGGCCCCCCAATCTAGGCCCAGGTAAGTCAAGATTTGCACTGCATTAGCAAGGTTCAGGCTATTATTATTTAGTCCCAAAATTTGACTTAGGATCTAAGGCACACTCAAAATCATAAGACCCAACTTCCAAGAATATAATCTAAACTTGTTAATAAATTGACAACTTAAATTTAAACTTCTCTTCAAACAAAAATTTAAAATCAAACACATAAGGTAAACTAAGGCATTTCTAAATTATTTTAGAATTCAAATGTGCATCTTATTTCTCCTCCATTGACCACCAAAAATAAGTACTCAAAATTTCATTCAATCTTGATTGAAAATTCTAATTCTAACTCCTTTGATATCACTCATCAAGAATTCAAAAATAAAATTTCTAGAATTATTTTAATTGAGAGTTTTGTAGGTATCTCAAGTTTTTTGTGATGTAATTAACTAAGAGGGCTTGCACTCATAAAAGATTTAAAGTCCTAAGATAAATTTTAAAAATTCAATTAATTATCTTTAAGTAAATTAAAATCAACATCGATCATTAATGTTATATTTGAATGATTGATAATAAATAATATTTTCCTCCCTTAAGGAGACATATCATTTTTTATCATGACTTTAAATATGAAACTTATGATACTTCATCAAGATTATTATAGCCAAATACTCTATCAAAAGCAATTTTGACCCTTCGTGGTCATATGTAGTTCTTTCTTAAATTTGACCACCATAGCTAGAAAAAAATTTACAGAGTCTGAACATGTTAGGGAATGATATTCTCACTTGCTGGGTGATATATCATTCCCAATCATGTTTTCAATTTAAATAATGGAAATTCCCAAACATAAGTTTTCCTTAGAATTTTAATTACAATTTTCTTTGTACCTTTCCAAAGTAAGTCGTCTTTTCAAAAAAACATAAAAAATGGTGACTCCACTAGGGAAATTCTCTCTCTCAATCTTTGATAATGAAAGAAATTTTATTGCATCGATAGGTTTTACTACCTTAATTCCATTTGTCTCTCTAACAATAACTTTATTGGGTTATGTGTGACCAACATCAAAGAAAGATTAACAAGAGAGGTTAATGAGAACACTTCTACCAAATTTAGGCTTTGACATTTTATCCCCAAAATAATCGGTGGAGTGAAAGAGTCAAGATAAATTCTTTGGATCTTCATATTAATCTTATAAATTTACATAATTGACTTAAACACAAATATGTTTAGTTTCATAATTTTGAGGGAGATCTTCCAATCTCATCCTCAAGATTCTAAATTCTCTCACAAAATCTATGATTCGACATTTCATCCTAAAGTAAACTCATGAGATGAAAGAGTCAACCCTAACATTTAGGATCATCATATCAATTTTGTAAGCCCACTTATTTATGTAAAAACTTTACTTGTTGAGTATCAAAATTTGAAGAAAATCCATTCAATTTCATTCTCAAGTTCAAGTTCATTTCCAAATCTCATGTTAAGATTATGCTTTGACATTTAAACACATGTCAATCAGTGAGATGAAGAGTCAAGCTAATCCTCTGGATTTTCATATCAATTTTATAAACCTTCTTGTTGAATAAAATTCAATATCTTAAGTTTCAAAGTTTGAAGAAGATCCATCACTTTTAAAACACTAGTTTCTTTTCAAAATCCTTTGAAATCAACTTCGATTACTATTTTTATACGTTATTCAACAACATTCTCTTGCAGCCTACCATATGTAATATAAGTTCAAATCTTTCTGAGTCATAATTGACCATTATATTTTATAATCATATGTTGGGTATTAACTTTCTATATAATAACATATGTGATATGATCCAGGATCCTTTATGATTTTTGAAATTTCACTTTAAAATTCTAATTCAAATTCTCTCTTTCCCAATTCCAGAAATTTAACTTTACTGAAATGGATGACATTTTAATCTTCTTCCTTGACAAAGAATTGTATATCATGGAATTGATACGCAATAGTACCATTAAGTTTGGAATGGGCTTCAACACTCAAAAGCTATTTGTTAATGAGGGTGTAATTGTTAACCTAGCTATTGAGGGAGAAAAGGATGCCCATTGGTAGAGATCGATGTTGGGGTAGGGATTGACTCCCTCATTCCTAAATAGTATGTTACTGTCACCTTTGTAGTCGATGTATCATCTACCAAAGAGGAAGGAAAACTGAAATCCTCTATTAAAAGTTTTGATGTTAAGTCCATTTTTGAGAAGGGATCTATTGTGAATCTAATTTCAGGGAATTGAATTTTGATGATAACAAACACTTATGTTTCTCTATGATTGCATTGCCTACTAATATTTCAGGTCCATAAGACCAAATTGCAAGTTGAACCAGCTCAAGATTGGGTAGATTATGACTGAGTCAGTTTGTAATGTATGAAATTATTTCTTTTACCATTTCTTGAGTTCATTGTAATATTGTGGGTCCTGATACTAAGTAACCTTGCACATAAACACTTGGGGGAAATTTTTAACTGTTTTAGAGTTTTTTATTTTCGCTCACATCATTTGAGACAATCTTAAAATCGGCCTGGATGATCAATTAAAAAAATAAACCCTATTTAGGGCATCCTGGTTTAAGCAGCCATCATTAAGTGCATCTTCCTGGACGATATTCATATCGATCGGGATGATACTATCAAATCAAAAAGAATCAACCGCTTGATCTATTTAGGTAGCTTTTATTTTTGGACATCATCTAGGACATTGGCCTGGATGATGCATTATAATTATGACTAAATTAATATGGTAATTAAGGAAAGTAATTAAGGTTTAATTGCTCGATCATATCATCCGACAAGATCACAGGATTGGTTGGGATGATTAGTTCATAAATCTTAGTTGTTCCTAGACGATCAAACATCAGCTTACTTTTATTCAGGGCGATGCTCTAGTCGATATGCACTGAATTGAACTAATCATCTGGGATAATCACGAGATCAGCCTAGACGATCAAGTTATTTTTCCATCATCCAGATATCCATTTAAGGTAATGTTCTAGATGATATTTAATGACTTGTACTAATCGTACATGATGATATACTATTATCCTGGATGATATGAACAAAAATCTTTTGATCGTTCCAAATCATCCTAGCTAATTGAGCTAAATTTGTACTGATCATACCGGATGATATTTTTATCATCCTGGATGATAAAGTCAATTTTTTACAATTAAGAACTATTTCGAAGCTCTTCTATTTAAGACCTCTTATTTTACCCAAATGAATATATTTTGCTGCTGTTTTGACCTTAGAGAGCCAAGAGGAGAGGGAGAGCAAGAGAGAGAGAGAGGATCTTGAGAGGAGTTTGTGAGGGGTTTCACAAAGATTGATCCAACAAAGGATCCATCATCATCTTCTCTGGTCATCATCCCTAGTTCCTTGGGGGTTCTAGAGAGGTTTACTTCAGTAACTGATCAAGGTTCTCTTCCTACTTCAGGAGGAAGTAAAAGGAGTTGAGGTTCTCTGCCTACTTTAGGAGGAAGCAAAAGGAGTTGGGTTCTCTGCCTCACTGGGGTTGGTGAAAAGGAGGTTTTTACAGGCTTCTCCGCCTTGCTATGGGAGCAAAAGGAGAGTCACTGAGTTTAATGCAATACTCGGAGGGCACCTCCGGGGAGTGAACATAGGTTGAGTTAACCGAACCACTATAAATTTATGTGTTTTTTATTACTACATCCATATTTAATTTCTGCACTTTGATTTCTGTGGTGAACTTTGGTTTTAGTTTGTATTTTGATTAAGGATTTTTTAAAGTACTAATTCACCCCCCCCCCCCTCTAGGTTAGCTTTGGGACTAGTTCATGTTGGCTTAAAATTCCTATCAAACTTTCAAGTGTTATCAGAGCAGGATTCATAAAATCAAGTTTTTGAAAACTTTTTGAATTTTGATCCATGAATAACTTTGGTAATCGTAATACAATGAAATGGGATTCTATTATCCGACCACCTTTGTTTGATAATATTCCTTTTGATTTTTAGAAAACTTGCATGTATATGTTTTTACAATTGATTGACTATCGCATGTGGATTCTTGTTAAAGATGGTTATACGCCTCCTTGTGAAATTAATGGCATTAAAACTGAACTTCCTTTTACTGAATAGAATTTTGATGAACAGGATTTAGCGCAGCTTAATGCAAAATGTTTGAACTATTTTTTTTGTGCTTTGAAATCTGAAGATTATATGTGTGTTTCAACTTGAACAACTGGTAAAGAAATTTGGGATAGATTGTGTATTACTTATGAAGGAACAAATGAAGTTAAGCAATCTCTCTTGAATATTTTATAGCATGACTATAAACTTTTTTGTATGAAATCTTCTGAATCAATTTCTAACATGTGTATAAGGTTTACTCAAATTGTCAGCTCATTGCATGCTTTAGGAAGAGGCTAACTAATTATGAAAGAGTTAATAAAATTTTGAGATGTTTGCCTTCTTCCTTTGATTCTAAGTTCACTACAATTACTGAGTCTAAATATTTGAATAATTATTATGTTGATAATTTACTTGGATCATTCATTGCTTATGAGCAAGGGGTGAATCAAAGAAATCTTGATGTAGGTGAGAAAAAGAAATAGAAAATTACAGTGCTGAAGGCCAACAACATAGACATTGCTTCTTCTGGGTTTGAAAGCAATGATGTTGCCTTCATTACTAAGAAATTCAAAAGCTTTCTAAGGAAGAATAACTGGTATCATTAGAAGTGGAAGGAAGGTAAGGATAGTAAAAATTATAAAAGTTCTTCTGATGTTGTTTGTTTTGAATGCAGGAAGCCTGGACATGTCAAAACTAATTTTCCTACACTTAAGGATCACTCAAGCAAAGGGCAAGGTGAGGAGAAACCTAAAAATAGGAAGAAAAAAGCAATACCAAAAGGCATTCTCGACAGATTTTCCATCTGACTCATTTGAGACTAATGCTGAAGAGGAGATAATAATTTTATGCTTAATGGCTGATCATCTTGGTCAGTCTGATCAAGAAGAGATATGAAAACCAACCTATGATTAATTACTTGAAATTCGTGAGAAAATTCATGCATCTTATAAGAAACTTAAGAAATCACAAGCTAGTTTGAAATTGTAGTTTTTGAATTTGAAAAAAGAGCATGAAGTTTTAAGTAAAGAACACTCTCAACTTGATAGAAATTATGTCTTTACTTGATGAGTTTGATTATTTAAATAAAAAGCATTTAGATTTAATAATTTAGCATGATTCACTAAAAGTAAATCATAAAGCATTTGAAAATATCAAACCAACATTACATGTATCACATAAAAGGAAGCATCAACACCCAAGTAGATTAGTAAATCCTTTTCCTAGAGTTAGATGTTTTTCATGTGGCTTGCTAAGAAACATTTCACACACTTGCAGTGTTCACCATACTACACATGCATTGCCTTCTTCTTTTTGTAAGAAGGGGTCAAAACCTATTTGGGTTCTTAAATCTGACATTTGATATTTTATAGGCAAACTCTCACAAAAGGCCTCATAAGAGCATGTGGTACCTAACTGAAGAAGCCAATCAATTCATTTTGCTAGAGACCAGGATAAGAGGCAAGGTTACTTTTGGAGACAACACCACCAGAAAAGTGGTGGGCACATGTATAATCGAAAATTCCAAAAACATTTTGATTGAAAATGTTTTGCTTGTAGATAAACTGAAACAAAACTTGCACAATATCAGTCAGTTTTGTGATAAGGGGTTTATTATAAAATTCTTGGTAAATACTTGTATTATCAACTTAAATAATAATACTATTTTACAAGGAAAGAGGATCAATAATATTTACATGCTAGACTTAAAAAATATTGAATGTGATGCTTCATTTTGATTAAAAACTATTATTGATGATTCTTGGTTATGGCATAGAAGATTATGTCATGTTAGTATAAAAATCCTTAGGATAGTGATTCAAATAAACCTAGTTAGAGGTGTCCCCAAGCTTAAATTCTCTAAAGACCACCTTTGTGATGCTTGCCAACTAAGGAAGCAAGTACAATCCTCTTTCCACTCTATTAAGGACATAATCTCCTCTAGACTTTTAGAAGCCCTTCACATGGATATGATTGGACCCATTAGCACTACCAGCTTAAGGGGAAAATTCTATGGATTTGTGATTATTGATGACTACTCGAGATTCACTTGGATTATTTTTTTGTTATATAAGAGTGAGTCTTTTGATAAGTTTAGATCCTTCTCCACTAGTATTAAAAAAAAGTTAGGTTGTGAGATCATGACCATCCATAGTAACCATGGGGGATAGTTTGAAAATGAAAGATTTGGAGACTTTTGTGAGGATAAAAGGATTAGTCACAACTTCTCAGCTCCAAGGATCCCTCAGCAAATCGGCTAGCTTAAAGGAAGAACAGGACCTTAGTTTAGGCTGCTAGAGCCATGCTTGCTGAGTATTCACTTCCAAAATACTTTTGGGCTAAAGTGATAAACACAACTTATTATGTGTTGAATAGGGTGAATGTTAGAGACAAACTTGATAAGACACCCTATGAGATATTTAAGGGTTGGACACCCAACCTTTCCCACCTCCATGTCTTTAGTTGTAAGGTTTTCATTCATAATAATGGGAAGTCACACTTATAGAAATTTGACTCAAAATCTTATGAAAGAGTGTTCTAAGATTATTCAAAGGTTGGGAAATCCTTTTGGGTGTTTAATAAAAGGATATTGGTGGTGGAGTAGACTACTTATGTAGTTTTATATGAATCGGATCCTAAGGAATCTAGAATTGAGGATGAAGATGGTGTTAGAGATATTTCCAAAGGAGTTGAAAATTTAAAGAAGAGAGTGGAGTCCCAAATCACTGAAGGAGTAGGAGAGATTACTCAAGGAGTAGAAAAAATCAAATCTAGTGGAAAGGGTTGATCTTACGCAAACTTTGCCTAGGGATTAGAGATATTCTTTGAGTCATCCTAAAGAACAGATCTTAAGAGACCCTTCTGAAGGTGTTAGGATTAGGCATGGACTTAGGAAGGAAGTAAAATACTTTACCTTTATCTCAATGACTGAACCCACAACCATTAATCAAGTCTTATCTGATGAGTTTTAGATCTTAGCTATGCAAGAGGAATTAAACCATTTTATTAGGAATAATGTTTGGGAGCTTAGACCAAAGAAACAAAGTGTAGTTGGAACCAAATGGGTCTTTATGAATAAGATGAATGATTCTAATATGGTGGTTAGGAATAAGACAAGATTGGTAGCTAAGGCGTTCAACCAATTAGAAGGGATTGATTTTGAGGAGACCTTTGCCCCAGTTACTAGATTGGAAGCCATTAGATTACTAGTAGCCTTTGCCTGTTATAAGGGATTTAAGCTTTACCAAATGGACATGAAGAGTGCCTTTTTAAGTGGGGTGATAAAAAAGAATGTATTTTTAGAGCAACTCTTAGGTTTTGAGAGTTCCCATTTTTCAAATCATGTTTTCAAATTAAAAAAGGCTTTATATGAATTAAGATAGGCATTAAGAGCATGGTATGAAAGGCTTAACACATTTTTACTAAAGAGGGATTTTTTTAAGGGAAGTATAGACGCACCCTTTTTCTTTGGAAAATAGGAGATGAGTTACTCATTGTTCAGATCTATATTGATGATAAACTTTTTAGATCTTCTGTTAAAAAGCTATGAGATAATTTTTCTAAAATAATGAGTAAGAAGTTTGAGATGAGTATGATGGGAGAGTTGTCATACTTTTTAGGATTTAGTATAAGACAATTGGATGATGAAACCTTTCTAAGTCAATCAAAGTACATTAAGGACATTTTGAAGAAATATGAAATGGATAAAGCCATGCCAATAAATACTCCCATGATTTCTAATATTCAGATAGATAAAGACTCAAATGGAAAATATGTTAATCAAAAGAAGTATATAGGGATGATTGGATCTTTACTTTACCTGACTGCTAGTCAACCTGATATAATATTTAGTGTTTGTCTCTGTGTTAGATTTTAAGCTGATTCTAAGGAATCCCACCTGGTTGCAGTTAAGAGAATTCTTAGATATCTTTTGGGGACCCAAAACTTAGGAATCATGTATCCTAGGCACAACACTTATTTTGAGATTATTGGATTTAGCAGGATGTAGGGTGGATAGAAAAAGCACTTATGGAACTTGCCAATTCATAGGAGAATCTTTAGTTCCTAGTCTAGTAGAAAACAAAACTCTGTTTCACTTTTCACTGCTGAAGCTGAGTATATTGTCTTAGGAAGTTTTGTGGCCCAAGTCCTTTAGTTGAAGCAACAAATTCTATATTTAGGATTACCTATAGGCACAATTTCAATCCTTTGTGACAATATTAGTGTCATCTGCATCTCTAAGAATCTTATCCAACATTCAAGGACCAAACACATTGACATAAGGCATAACTTTGTTAGAGACCATGTGACCAAAGGAGACATTGAGTTACACTATGTGACAACAGAGAAGCAATTGGCTAACATATTTACTAAACCACTGGCTTTTTTACACTTTCAACATCTTAAGGACCAAATTGGGTGTGATTGAGATAAATGCATGAACTTGTTATTTATTGAATTCTGATTTTTCTATTTTGTTTTTTTTTTTTCACTTTGCTTACTTTACGTTATACTAGTTTTTGTTTCTGTTCTTTATGTTTTTATTTTTTTATTTTTTTTGTGCGATCACTACTGAAATTAAATTTTATTCCATATTTTGCTTTTTTTTAATTTTTAGTCAATATTTTATATCTCTTAATCTGTTAAAAGGAGAAAACACCTTTGATTGTTCCTCTTCCTCTAACCTCTTTTAGTGGTGTAATTTTCTTTTCTAAACAAAACTCTATCTCAAATTAAAAATTGAACTTTACGATTGAGATCTTTTATATCTTGCTATAGTAATCTATCTTATATTCATAATATTCAAAGTCTTTAAATTACTTTCAAGTTTTTTCATCATTCTGTCATTGCATTTATCATATGATTTTGATTCTATTTTGTGTTTTATTCTTCCTTATATCAGAGAGTGAGTTTTTTTTCTCTAATATCTGGAAGATATACTCACAGCTGAGAGTATTTAAGAGTTTTGAAAAGTAATCTATCTTACAAAAAAAGTGACCAATGATGCCAAATCAAAAGATATGCAATGACGCCAAATTGAAATTTATAAAACAAAGTGTCAAAAATTAAAAGATGTACAAAGTGCACCATTCAGTTGATAAGATGCATAAAATAAGCCCATCAAATGAAAGTTCTCATCTTTTTCAAACTTTTAAAACTTAGAAGATTTCACGTGTCACTTGATATTTTCAAAGCCTTGATTTCGAATTTTGCGATTGTGACAAATTACTTTGCTACATTATTCTATAAGATATTCTTCTAAAACCAAGTCTTTAACAAATCTATTTTTCTTATCCAATTAGTTTTTTTATTTAGACCTTTTTTTTCAAAAGATGATTTTGCCCTAAGAGATCTCGAGCTAGGGTTAATAGGATCGGATATTCTACTGGTTTCAAATTTCGACGATGTTAACTCATTGGTCTTACAAATCTTTAAAATCAATCACATGGAGAAATTATCATATTCTTGCTTTGATTAAAAAAAAAAAAAAAGAAACTTTCCTTTCATTATTCTTTTTCCTACTTTTTCATTTCTATTTTTTTCAACCTTTTTTGTGATGTCAAAAGGTGGGGTAGTGTTTAAGTTGTTTTTCATTTTATTTAGGTGTGATTATTTGATTGTTTTCCATCATCAAAATGGGTGAGATTGTTATGAATCTAATTTTAAGGAATAGACTTTTGATGATACCAAACACTTCTATTTCTCTATGATTGCTTTACTTACTAATATTTCAGATCCACAAGTCAAACTACAAGTTAAACCAACTAAAGATTGGGCAGATTAGGACTGAGCTAGTTTGTAATGTATGAAACTGTATCTTTTACCTTTTCTTGAGTCCATTATAAAATTATGGGTTCTGATGCTAAGTAACCTTGCACACACACTTGGGGGAAATTTTCTAACTATTTTAGAGTATTCTATTTTTGCTCACATCATCCAGGATGATTCAGAAATCATCATGGATAATTAGTTAAAAATTAAACCTCTAATTAGGCCATCGTAGTTTAAGCAGTCTTCCATAAGCATTTCATTTTGGATGATATTCATATCGGCCGGGATGATAGGCTCAAATAAAAAAGAATCAGCCGCTAGATCTATTTAGGTAGCTTTTACTTTTGAAAATCATCAAGGACATCATCGAAGACATCGACTAGGACATCATCCTGGATGATGCAATATAATTATGCCTAAATTAATCTGGCAATTAGGGAAAGTAATTAAGGTTTAATTGCTCGATTATATCATCCTAGATGATCATAAGATTGGCCGGGATAATCAGTTCAAAAACTTTAGTTATTCCTGGATGATCAAATATCGGCCTGCTTCTATTCAGGGCGATGCTCTGGATGATAATCACTAAATTGAACTAATCTTTCGGGATGATCGTGAGATTGGTCTGGATGATCTGGTTATTTTTCCATCATCCAGACAACCATTTAGGGCGATGTTCTACATGATATTCAACAACTTGTATTAATCATACTAATGATATACTATCTTCTTGGATGATATAAAAAAAACATTCTAATCATCCCAAATCATCCTAGCTGATTGAGCTAAATTTATACTGATAGTACAAAATGATATTTATATCATCCTAAATGATAAAGTCAATTTGTTGGAATTAAAAGTTATTCCAAAGATCTACTATTTAAGACCTCTTTTTCTACTCAAGAGATCATTTTTTGCTGCTGCTCTGACCTGAGAGAGCCAAGAGGAGAGGGAGAGCAATGGAAAGAGAGAGATGATCTTGTGAGGGGGAGTTTGTTAGGGATTTCACAAAGATTGCTCCAAGTAAGGATCTATCGTCATCTTTTTTGGTCATCATCCTTAGTTTCTTGGGGTTTCTAGAGAGGTCTATTTCAGTAACTAATCAAGGTTCTCTACCTGCTTCAGGAGGAAGCAAAAGAAGTTGAGGTTCTATGTCTACTTCAGGAGGAAGAAAAAGGAGTTGGGTTCTCTGCCTCATCGGGGTTAGTGAAAAAGTGGTTAGTACATGCTTCTCTGCCTTGCTATGGGGCAAAAGGAGAGTCCCTAGGTTTAGTGCAATACTCGGAGGGCGCCTCCGTGGAGTGAATGTATGTCAAGTTGACCGAACCACTATAAATTTCTATATTCTTTATTATTGCTTTCGTATTTGATTTCTTCACTTTTATTTTTGTGGAGAACTTTGGTTTTAGTTTGTGTTTTGATTAAAGATTTTTTAAAAAACCAATTCACCCCCCCCCCCCCCCCCCCACTCTCTTAGTTTGCCTTGGGATTAGTTCAATAGGGCTTAACATCCCTGTCAAACTTTCAGGATCATATTATGGAAACTCTTTACAAGTAATAATCAATAAAAGATCATTTTTAGGAGAATCAAAAAGAAAATCACCAAGTCTAAAAGAATAGATGAGTTAAAGATCCTAGGCTAGGTCGAGCCAAAGGCTTTTGAGGAGTTACCTATTCCTGCTTCTTTACAATTCCTTGAGGGGAGTCGCTTCTACCCCCATGCAGCTACTACAGAGGAGGTGAGGGTGGTTAGGATAGCTAGCTTTCCACCATGCCTGATAGACTACTCTATGAAGAAAACTTTTAAAGGGAAGAAACTTTAATCACCAAAATTTTAAGAAATATAATCTATAACTCTGATGGTCAGGCAAGTGAAACTAAATAATAGTATGTGAGGCACCTGAAAGGGGTGATCACTAAAAAGTTTAAAAAGGAAATTTTAAAGTAAAAAAAGTTTGAAGAAAAGAATATGTATCCTCAACCTATATGGAAGAATAAAATGTTTGTCAAACAACAAGTTACTTCAATGTTGGTAGATGGTTACCACTAGGTACCCTGCCTTCCAACTACTATAATGCAGGAGATTGTGTGGACCATATTTGGTATAGGCTGCCATCATTCCTGAAAGACACTGATCCCAGGACGATATAAAAATCAATATGTATAATTAGTTTAAATTTATTTCAATGGACCAGGAAGATTTGGGACGATCATAAGGTTTTCGTTCAAAACGTCTAGGATAATAGGATATCGTCCAGTATGATTTTTACAAGTCATTGAATATTATCCAGAACATCATTCTGAATGGATGTCTGGATGATAGAAAAATAACTTGATCGTCCAAGCCAATCTCATGATTGTCTCGGATGATTAGTTCAATTCAGTGCATATCATCCAGAGCATCGCCCTGAATAGAAGCTAGACGATGTTTGAACGTCCAGGAACAACTAAGGTTTTTGAACTAATCATCCCGTCTGATCTTCTGATCATCCAGGACGATATGATCATGCAATCAAACCTTAATTGTTTTCCTTAATTACCATATTACTTTAGGCATAATTGTTCTGCATCGTCCAAGATGATGTCCAAAATTAAAAGCTACCTAACTAGATCTGGCGGCTGATACTTTCTAATTTGAGCCTATCATCCCGGCCGATATGAATATCGACTAGGATGATGCGCTTAATGACGGCTGCTTAAATAAGAATGTCTTAATTAGGGTTTCTATTTTTAACTGATCGTCCATGCTAATTATTGGATCATCCTTGACGATGTGAGAAATAATAAAAAACTCTAAAATAGTCAGAAAATTTCTCCTAAGTGTGTGTGTGTAAGGATACTTAGCATCATGACCCACAATATTACAAGGGTCTCAAGAAAAGGTAAAAGATATAGTTTCATACATTACAAACTTACTCAGTCCTAATCTACCCAATCTTGAGCTGGTTCAACCTGCAGTTTAATCTTATGGACCTAAAATGTTAGTAGGCAAGGCAGTCATAGAGAAATAGAAGTGTTTATTAACATTAAAAGTTATGTAGAGTCAAATGGCTAAAACCTAGCAACCTAATCTCGAGTAGTGACAACCCGTATTACATGTACTTAGTGATAAAAATAGAAAACATGAATACAATTTAAAAATTCATGAGTCAATTCCAATAGTTCCTCCAGTTAAATTGGTAATTCCATCAAATACACCCCTACCAGCAAAGAAGGACATCAAACAAATGATTGAGGATCAGGTAAGGGAGTCTTTAGCCCATTCTTAAGGGACAACATCTATTCCAAATGTTAAACCTACCACAAAGAATATGATTTAGTCCCTTGTCTGAAGAACTTTGTGCCACCATCTATTAAAGTCTTTACTGGTGTTAAAAACCTACAGCAACATCTAGCCAATTTTCGAGCAAGATGTTTCTACACAAGAGGGTCGGATGCTCTACTATTTCACCAGTTTATTAGTAGACATTATGGAATTATTTTTTAATGGTATACTAATCTGTCCAACAGTTTGGTGAGAATCCTTAATGAGCTAGAAAATTTATTCTTAATAATATTCGATTTTGGGTGATCTAGTCATAGAAAATTAGAGCTAAGAATGTCTTTGGATGAGTACATCTTAAGGTGGTGAAATCTCTCATTGAAGTGTGAACCCTATTTGTTAGATCAACATGTAGTGGAGATTTTATTAAAGAATATCCATGGGCCTATTGCTTTCCTCTTCAATAGGATCACCATTAAAACCTTTGAAAAGCTCCTTAATAAGGTTTGTAGCCTGTAGGTAGAGGCTCCCCTGATGACATTCTTAAAGAATTTGTCTGATGAGAAGAAAGTTGCCAAACCTGTGAAGTCCTTTGAGAAAAGAGTAGCCACAATATTAATAATAGATAAATGAAATAAACCAGCCACTATTTAATACACTTCGCCTCCACCATAACCATCCTAAAAATAACAGTTCCAGATAGCACCTCGACCTACTAGGGATCCTTACAATTATGAACATGGATTCAAGGATTATAATTTTAATGATAACAAACATTTCTGACATTCTTGTTTTCTTACAATGGTTACTATTATATATCTATCTTGGTTGCCCTGCCTACTAACATTTTAGGTCCAAAATGTTAATTGTAATTCAAGCTAGCTCAAGATTGGGTAGATTATGACTGAGTCAGTCTGTAAGTGTAATTCTAATATTTTACCTTTTCTTGAGTCAAATGCAATAAGGTGGATCCTTATGCTAAGTAACCTTACACACACACACTTAGGTAGAGAAATTTTATATGTTTTAGAGTTTTTCTATTTAAAATTATATCATCTAGAATGATCCAAAATTGTCCTCGATGAATAAATAAAAAAAGAAACTTTAATTAGGGCATCCTAGTTAAGATAGCTAAATTAAGTAAATCATCCTAGACAATAGGCTAAAATAAAAAAAGACTCGGCCGCCAAACTCTTTAAGGTATATTTTTATTTTAAGAAATTGAATAAGATGATCTCATATCATCCTAGATGATTCATTACTATCATTCTTAAATTAATTTTGTGATTAAGGAAAGTAATTATGGTTTGATTGAATCATTCAAATCATCCTAGATTATTGCAAGATCGTCCTAGATGATTAGTTATAAAAACCTTCATCTTCTCCTGGATCACTTAAACGAATAAAATAATGTGTTGGACAAAAATAACTAATTTTGAACTAATCGTACATGATGATTTAAGGATCATCCTGGACGATATGTTATATTTCTTCATTGTTTAACATAAATGACTCTGGAAGAATAGAATAATGTGCTGGGCGATATGTACAGTTTTGAACTAATCGTGCAGGATTATTTACACATTGTCTAGGATGATCATAACAAAAAGTATTCAAATCATTTATCCCTCACAGATCATCCTGGTCAAAAGGGTTAAAAATGCATTGATCGTACATGACTATCAATCATCTTGGATGATTTTTAACGGCTTGTTGCAATTTAGGAAAAATTTTAAGCTCTTTTTTATAAGATCTCTTGATTGTTTAAGGTGAGTTTTTTTTCTGCTATCCTAACCTAAGAGAGCCAAGAGAAGCAGAGGGAGAGCTTGGGAGAGAAACAATATATTGTGAAGGGGAGTTTGTGAAGGGTTCACAAAGGTTGCACAAAGAAAGGATCTGAGTCATTTTCTTCAGTCATCATCTCGAGTTCCTTAAAGGCTCTAGGGAGGTCTTCTTTAGCAATCAATCAAGGTTTTTTGCCTACTTTATAAGAAAGAAAAAGGTGTCTGGGTTATATGCCTGCTTCAGGAGAAAGCAAAAGGAGTCAGGTTCTCTGCTACACCAAGGTCAGAGGTAAAAAGTTTTTGTACAGGCTTCTCCATCTCTCTATGGGAGAAAAAAGAGTGTCACTGATTTTAGTGTAATACCTAGAGGAGAGACTTTAAGGAGTGGACATAGGTCAAGTATACCAAACCACTATAAAAATCTAAAGTGCTCTTTTTTTATTATGTTTCTATATTTTAGTTTCCATACTTTATTTTATTGTGGATGAGTGTATCATTTGATGTTTTAAAATATTTAAATAAGATCAAGTTTTTTGTTTAAGAAATTTGAAATTGATCAATTCACCCTCCTATTGGTTAGCTTAGTTCATAAGGGCTTAACATCCTCAACAAACTTTTAAGGGGTATCAGAGCAGAATTCATAAAATCTAGTTTTAAACAACCTTAGAATTTTGATCCATGACTAACTTCTGTAATTGAAATATTGTGGAAGAGTATTTCATTACCCGACCCCCATTATTTGATAATATATCTATTGATTTCTAGAAAACTCGCATGTCCAAATTTTTATAATTTATAAAATATCGCATGTAGATACTTGTTAAATAAGGTTATTATGCACCATCACGTGAAGTTAATTTCATCAAAATAGAATTTATGTTTACTGAATAGATTCTTGAAGATAGGGATTTAGCACAACTCAATACAAAATATACAAACTATTTTTTCTATGCATTGAAATCTAAAGATTACATGTGTGTTTCAACTTAGATAAGTGGTAAACAAATCTGGGATATATTATAAGGCACAACTAAGGTTAAGCAATCAAGATTAAACATCTTGCTTCACAACTACAAACTCTTTTGCATGAAACCTAGTGAGTCAAAATCTGAAATATGTACTAGGTTTATACAAATTGTCACTTCCCTATACGCCTTAGAAAGAGAACTCTTTAACTACGAGAAAGTTAACTAAATCTTGAGATATTTACCTTCTTCCTATGATTTTAAGATAATTTCTATCACTGAATCTGAGGATTTGAATACTTATTATTTTGATAAGTTGCTTGGATCAATCATTGCCTATGAGCAAGGATTGAACCAAAGACAACATGATATATGCAAGAAAAAGAAGGAGAAAACTATGGTGTTGAAGGCTAATGATATAGGTACTAATTTTTCCCGGCCTGAAAGTGATGATGTTGCCTTAATCACTACGCAATTCAAAAGTTTTCTAAGGAAGAAAAAAAGCACCATCATAAATTGAACAAAGATTAGATTAGCTTATATAAAGGTTCTTCTTATTTGTTAGCTTTGAATGCAGGAATCTAGAACATGTTAAAGTTGATTGTCCTACACTTAAGGCTCGCCCAAGAAAGAAAAAGGGTGTGGAAAAATGCAAGTTCAGTAAGGATAAGATGAAATTCAAAAGGCTTTTTAAGCTGATTCTACATCTATCTCCTTTAAGACTGAAGCTAAGGAGGAGATAACAAACTTGTGTTTGATGGTGAACGGTCATCTTGGTCATTTTGATCAAGATGAGATATTTGAACTAACATATGATCAATTTATTGAAGTTTTTGAGAAAATTCATTCATTATATAGGAAACCTAAAAAAGTGCATGCTAGCCTAAAATTAGAATTTTTAAACTTGTAAAAAGAACATAAAAATTTTGCTTAAAGATCACTCCACACTTGATAACAATCACATTAAACTATTGGAAGAGTTTGATGAATTGAATAAACAACATGAATTATTGAAAGCATCCCACACTGAACTTGAAAATGATTTTAAAACATATATTGATAAATCTGAGAGTAGGGAGGACTATTTAAAAGTTGATAATGCTATTTAGAAAGTGCTAACTAATTTTTTAAAGTTGAATTAAAAGCGTTTAAGGAAAATAGGATACCACCCACACATGAACAAATTTTTTAATCCTGATCAAAAGCCAAAAGTTTTGAAATAAAGGAAGAGCCACTATAACCCGAATAGATTAGTAAACCCTTTTCCTAGTGTTAGATGTTTTTCGTGTGGCATGCTAGGACACATCTCTCAAACTTTCACTATTCATCATAGTACACATTGGGTATGGAGACCAAATTTATATGATTCATAATATAACACACATGCATTACATTCTTCTTTTAAAAAGAAGGGACCCAAAAATTTTTGGGGTTTTTAAATATGACATTTGATGATTTTGTAGGTTTGCTCTCACTAAATACCAAATAAGTGCATGTGGAACCTAGATAGTGGATGCTTATGACACTTGATTGGAGACACCAATCAATTCATCTCGCTAGAGGCCTGGGCTGGAGGCAAGGTCACTCTTAGAGACAACACCACCAGGAAAGTGATGGGCTCAGGTATAATTATAAACTCCTAGAAACTTTTTGTTAAAAATTTTTTATGCTGATGGCTTAAAACACAGCTTACTCAGTATTAGTCAGCTTTGTGTTAAGGGCTTTATCATAATTTTTTATCAAACACAAGCATCATTAGCTTGAATAACAACATTATATTGCAAGAAAAAAAGATTAACAATGTTTACATGTTTTATTTAAATAATATTGAATGTGCTACATCATTTAATTTAAAAACTATTGCTGATGAGTCTTGGTTGTGTTATAGGAGCTAATGTCATGCTAGCAAAAAAACTCTTAGGAGAGTAACCAAAAATGACCTAGTTAGAGGTGTCCTCAAGCTTAAGGTCACTAAGGACCACCTGTGTAATGCCTTTTAACTAGGGAAAGAAGTCTAATCCTTTTTACACTTCATTAAGGATATTAGCACCTCTAGACCTTTAAAAGTCCTTCAAATGGATTTGTTTGGACCCATTAACATTGCCAGCTTTTAGAGAAAATTTTATGTATTTGTGATTGTCGATGACTTCTCGAGGTTCACTTGGATTAGATTTTTGTCACATAAAAGTGAGTCTTTTGATGATTTTTTATCCTTCTCCACTTGGACTCTGAAAAGATATGTTGGGAGATTTTGACCATTGATATTGACCATTGTGGAGAGTTCGAAAATGTGAGATTTGGAACTTTCTGTGAGGATCAAATGATTAGTCAGAACTTCTCAACTCATAGAGCACCTTAGCAGAACGGGGTAGTTGAAAGGAAGAATAGGACCTTAGTTAAAGTAGCTAGAGTCATGCTTGCTGAATATTCACTTACAAAATACTTTTAGGCTGAAGCGATAGACACAACTTATTATGTGTTGAATAGAGTGAATGATAGATCCAAACTAAATTAGATAAACCAAATAACTTTGTGCCACCATAGGTTAAAGTCTTTACTGGTGTCAAAAACCTATGACAACATCTGGCCCATTTTTGAGCAAGATGTTGCAATACAAGAAGGTCATATGCTCTACTATTTCACCAATTTTTTAGTAGTCATTATGGAATTATTTTTTAATGGTATACTAATCTGCTTAATAGTTTAGTGAGAATCTTTAATGAGCTAGAAAACTTATTCTCAATAATCTATGACTGTGGGTGATCTGGTCATTGAAAAGTAAAAGCTAAGAGTGTCTTTGGATGAGTACATCTTGAGGTGGTGAAATTTCTCAATGAAGTGTAAACCCTATTTATTAGAGCAACACATTATGGAGATTTTATTAAATAATATCCATGGTCCTATTGCTTTCCTCTTCAAAAGGATCACCATTAAAACCTTTGAAAAGATCTTTAACAAGGTATGTAGCTTATAGGTAAAGGCTCCCCTACTAATATTCTTAAAGGATTTGTCTGATGAGAAGAAAGTTTCCAAACATGTGAAGTCTTTTGAGAATAGAGTAGCCACATTATCAATAGTAGAAAAATGAAATAAACAAGCACTATTTAATACACTTCTCCTCCACCATAAGCATCCTAGAAACAATAATTACATATAGCACCGCGGCCTACTAGGGATCCTTAATATTGCAAACATGGATTCAAGAATTATAATTATAAAGATAGCAAACATTTCTAACATTCTTGTTTTCTTACTACAGTTTACTATTGCATTTTTATCTTCGTTGCCCTGCATACTAACATTTCATGTCCAAAAGGTTAATTACATTCAAGCTAGGTCAAGTGTGGATAGATTAGGACTGAGTTAGTTTGTAAGTGTAATTCCAATATTTTTACCTTATCTTGAGTCAAATATAATAAGGTTGATCCTTATGCTAAGTAACCTTGCACACACACACTCAGGGGGAGAGTTTTTCTATTTTTTATCATATCATCCAACATGATCCAAAATCATCCTCAAAAATAAAAATTGAAACCTTAATTAGGGTATCTTGGTTGAGATAGCCAAATTAAGTAAATCATCCTGGATGATGTTAACATCATTCTAGTCAATAGGCTAAAATAAAAAAGAATCAGCCGCTAAACTCTCTAAGGTTTATTTTTATTTTAAGAAATTATACAGGAAGATCCCATATCATCCTAGAATATTCATTACAATCATGCTTGAATTAATAATGTGATTAAGTAAAGTAATTATGGTTTGATTGAATCATTCATATAATCAAAGATGATTGCAATATCATCCTAGATGATTAGTTATAAAAACCTTCATTTTCTCGTAGATAACCTGAACAAAAAAAAATGATTTGTGGCCAAAAATACCTAATTTTGAACTAATCATACAAGATGATTCAAGGATCATCCTGGATAATATGTTATATTTCTTCATCATCCAATATATATGACTCTAGACGAACACAATAATATGCTGGGCGATATATAGGGTTTTAAACTAATCGTATAGGATTATGTATACATCATCTAGATGATCAGAACAAAAAGGAATTCTAATCATCCAGCCCTCTCAGATCATCCTTGTTGAAAGGGTTAAAAATATACTGATCGTACAGACTATCGATCATCTTGGATGACTATCGATCATCTTGGATGATCTTTGACGGCTTGTTGCAATTTAGAGAAAATTTTAAGCCCTTCTTTATAAGATCTCTTGATTATTCAAGGTAAGATCTTTTGCTTCTATCCTAACCTAAGATAGCCAAGAGAAGGAGAGGGAGAGCTTGGGAGAGAGAGAGAAGATCTTGTGAAGGGGAATTTGTGAGGCGTTCAGAAAGGTTGCACAAAGCAAGGATCTGAGTCATTTTCTCCAGTCATCATCCTTGGTTCATTGGAGGCTCTATGGATGTCTTCTTCAGCAATCAATCAAGATTCTTTGCCTGCTTCATATGGAAAAAAAAGAAGTCTGGGTTATCTGCCTACTTCAGGAGAAAGCAAAAGGAGTCAGGTTCTCTACCACACTGGAGTCAAAGGTGTGGAGACCAAAATTATATAATTCATAATATAATACATATGCATTGCATTCTTCTTTTAATAAGAAGG
The DNA here is from genome assembly GCA_022539455.1 of Dendrobium nobile. Classification (NCBI taxonomy): domain Eukaryota; kingdom Viridiplantae; phylum Streptophyta; class Magnoliopsida; order Asparagales; family Orchidaceae; genus Dendrobium; species Dendrobium nobile. The sequence goes on along the minus strand of CM039728.1, from coordinate 22,221,816 downwards.
GACCAATTTTTTTTTGGGTTCTTAAATATGACATTTGATGATTTTGTAGGTCTTCTCTCACCAAAGACCTCATTAGAGCATATGGTACCAAGATAGTGGATGCTTACAACACTTGATTGGAGACACCAATCAATTCATCTCGCTACAGGCCAGGGCTGGAGGCAAGGTCACTCTTGGAGACAACACCACCAAGAAAGTTATGGGTACATGTATAATTGGAAACTCCAAGAACTTTTTGATTAAAATTTTTTTACTTGCTGATGGCTTGAAACATAGCTTGCTCAGAATTAGTTAGCTTTGTCGTAAGGGCTTTATCATAATTTTTTTTCAAACACATGTATAATTACCTTAAATAATAATACTATTTTGCAAGAAAAAAAAAGATTAACAATGTTTACATGTTTTATTTAAATAATATTGAATGTGCTACATCATTTTATTTAAAAATAGTTATTGATGAGTCTTGGTTGTGGCATAGGAGATTATGTCTTGCTAGCATGAAAACTCTTAGGAGAGTAACCAAAAATGACCTTGTTAGAGGTGTCTCCAAGCTTAAGTTCAATAAGGACCACCTGTGTGATGTCTATCAACAGGGAAACAAGTCTAATCCTATTTACATTTTATTAAGAATATTAGCACCTCTAGACCTTTAAAAGTCCTTCAAATGGATTTGATTGGACCCATTAACATTGCTAGCTTTTAGAGAAAATTCTATGCATTTGTAATCATAGATGACTTCTCGAGGTTCACTTGGATTAGATTTTTGTCACATAAAAGTGAGTCTTTTAATGAATTTAGATCCTTCTCCACTTTGATTCAGAAAAGCTAGTCTGTGAGATTTTGATCATGTATAGTGACCATGGTGGAGAGTTCAAAAATGTGGGATTTGGAACTTTCTGTGATGATAAAGGGATTAGTTAGAACTTCTCAACTCCTAGGACAACTCAGCAAAATGGGGTAGTTGAAAGGAAAAATAGGACCTTAGTTTAAGTTTCTAGAGTCATGCTTGCTGAATATTCACTTACGAAATACTCTAGGGCTGAAGCGATACACACAGCTTATTATGTGTTGAATAGGGTGAATGTTAGATCCAAACTAAATAAGACACACTATGAGATCATTAAGGGTAGGACACCCAACCTTTCTCACCTCCATGTCTTTGGATGTATGGTTTTCATTATTAATAATGGGAAATCACTCTTAGGAAAATTTGACCAAATATATGATGAAGGAGTGTTCTTAAGATATTTAAGTGTTGGGAAACCCTTTAAATTATTTAACAAGAGGACACTGGTGGTGGAGGGAACTTCTCATGTAGTGTTTATTGAATTTGATCCTAAGAAGTTTAGAGTTGAGGAAGAAGATGAAGGAGGAGAGATTAACCAAAGAAACTACAAATTTAGAGAAAGGGGTAGAGCCTCAAAACACTGATGGAGTAGGAGAGATTATATAAGCAGTATAAACTATACACTTGGAGGAAAGGGAAGAACATCAAAACACTATGCCTATAAATTAGAGATATTCTTCAAGTCATCCTAAAGAACTAATCTTAGGAGACCCTTATGAAATGTTTGAACTAGGAAAGAGCTTAGGAAGGAAGTAAACCAATCTGCCTTTATCTCAATGACTGAATCAACCAACATAAATCAAGCCATTTCTAATGAATTATGTATCCTAGTTATACAAGAAGAACACAATCAATTTGTTAGGAATTATGTTTGGGAGTTTATAGAAAGACTAAAGGGCCAAAGTGTAGTAGGAACCAAATGGGTCTTAAGAATAAAATGAATGATTCTGGTGTGGTGGTTTGGAATAAGTCAAGGTTTGTGGCTAATGGGTAAAACAAAATAAAAGGAATTATTTTTTAGGAGAATTTAGATTGGAAGCCATTAGAGTGCTACTAGCCTTAGCCTATTATAAGGGATTTAAGCTATTTCAAATTGACATCAAGAGTTTATTTTTTAAATAAGATAATAAAAGATGATGTATTTGTAGAGAAACCCTCAGGTTTTGAGAGTTCCCAATTTCCAAATCATATTTATAAATTTAAAAAGGCTTTATATGGATTAAAATAGGCACCCAGAGCTTGGTATGAGAGGCTTAACACATTCCTACTAGAGAGAGAGTTTATTAAGGGGAGAGTAGACACCACCCTTTTTCTAAGGAAAGTAGTAGATTATTTACTCATTGTATAGATCTATGTTGATGATATACTTTTTGGATCTTCAGATAAAGACTTATAGGATGACATTTTTAAAAAAATGAGTAAAGAATTTGGATGAATATGATGGGAGAGTTGTCCTATCATTGGGGGTTTAGCATAAGAAAAATGGATGATGAAACTTTTCTTAATCAATCAAAGTATACTAAGGACATCTTGAAGAAATATGAAATGGATAAATCCAAGCCAATAAACACTCCCATGTGCTCCTGTGTCAAGTTAGAGAAGGATTCAAATGAATAGAAATTTGAATGTGAGAGAAAGTCTAGTCTAGTGAGAGAAGTCTCATCCATTTCAAATTTTTGTTTCCCGATTTTTGTTCCTACATTCTAGCAAGTGCTGTGGGGATGACGGCGGGTGGTCGCCGGTCATCACCGATGGTATCGTCTAATGATACCAGGACCAATGATGGTTTAGTTGTTCGAAATTGAGGTAATCTCAATGCTAGTTTGGAACAAGACATTGCTGAAGCTCATTCGAGGAAGTCTCAAAGTCCTTTAATGATAAAGGAAAAATGTAGAAGCTATTCCTAACAAAACTATCTTTGTGGAAGGCAAGGGAAAGGGAATTTTAATAGAACCAGAATGCATAATGCCAAAAAAGTTAATAACTCTGGTAAGCTCTCCTCCATTGAAATCCATTGATCTATAGGCTTCTTCTTCTAGAATGAAAATTTTGGTCAATAGATTTGGTAATTAAAATGAAATCCCTTGAAATAGTGTGATAAATGAGAATTACCTGATATAAATTGACAAAAAATATTCATCCAAAGGATTTGGCTCTTGATGGTTCAAAGGTTGTTGAGCGTCCACTAGATGTTGGCTGTAACTCTGACCGTGCCTGTAACTCTGAAAAGTTAAATTCTGGAGATGGCGTGCCTGTAACTCTGAAATGTTAAATTCTGGAGATGGAAGATTAAGTGGAGTTACTGTGAAGAGTCAGAAAGTACATAAGGGGAATGTTATGTTTAATCCCTGGAATAAAAGGCCTAATATCAGAATTACTAATAAGGAAGATGAAAAATTTTTAACTGAAGATAGAGTGGCCATCAAGATGAATGAAGAAAATAAAAAGGAAAATATTTTGATGCTTCAGAACTTGGTTGTGGTGAAAATATTTGGTGACAATGTCCCTTTTCTTGTGATTAGTGAACAATTGCATAGACAGTGGGCTCGATTTGGTAAATTTCATCTGACACTATTGGGAACGGGATGGATTTTTTATGCTTTCAATAAGATGGAAGATGTAGAAGTTGTTTTATCGGAGGGACCACTGTATGTGAATGGTTATATTACTGGCAATGATAAGTGGTCTCCAAATTTTTTGCCAGAATCCCTCAAAGGTCTTACTGCTCCTATTTGGATAAGAATGCCAAACTTGGCATTGCAATATTGGGATGAAGTAAAAATTTGTAGAATTAACTCTCAAATTGGGACACCCTATATGTTAGATGGAAACACATTTCAATGGGGAAGGAGGGAGTGCGCGAATTTGTATCTAAATTCAGTTGGATAAGTAATTACCCTTAGGAGTTTGGGTTGAAGGAAGTTTTGGTAGATTTTTCCAAAACATTTAGTATGAACAGATTAACAGATTTTGTTACACATGTCATAAAATTGGTCACTTAAACAACAAGTGTCCAAACTTGGATGGCAATTAGATCTCAGCTCATATATCTTCTAGTGTGAAGGATATTCCTATTCAGGAAAATTGTTTTAAAAATAATAGTGAAAAGGTGATAGAAACGGAGATAATTTCCAATTCAAAACCTACTTATGGACCTTGGATCCATGTAAAATATAGGAAAAACTGGAAGACAAATGGTGTAAGATGTGGGGTGGCTATTAACCAAGTCAAGGGCTCTAAGGAGAATGGTTCTAATAATGTGTATTTGGATATAGGCAAGGGAAAGAATAAGGCAGAGAATGTTATAAAATCCACTGAAATGCTAAATGATGGAAGAATTACTAAAGCACTAGAAGTAAATCAAGAGGTGGATGTTTCTGTTATGGGTTGTATCTTAATCCCTACTTCAATTCATAAGTAGAATTCAAATTCTATTAATCAGTGTACAAAAAATACGTTCATCTTGTTGGTTCATGGAGGTGAGGAGTCTGTTCTTGCAGATTCAGTGGAACGTGAGGGTGAAATTGAAGTCTTGGTAGAAAATGTTATCACATGTTCTGATAAATTGAAATCTCCTAAACAATGTTTTGTACAGCTGGATGTTAAAAATCTTGGAATTACTGATGGTATTGAAGGTGATTCTTCTTAAGCTAAAACAATTTTGGCTAATGAACTTAAAACTCATGGGCATGTCAAGGTTTTTAAAAGCAAGAGGAATGATTTGGGAAAGAAAGTTAGAGTGGGTGGTGTTACCCATCGAATCAATTAATGGCTTCGATCACTTTTTGGAATTGTAGAGGAGAAAAAAAAAATTAGGGTTCTCTTTATTTAAAAGAATTTGTGAAGGAGATTGAAGTTTTTTATGTTGGTTTGCTGGAAACAAAACTTTCTTCAATTAAGAAGAAGGAAGTTGAAAAGCTTATTGGACTTGATTGGGACTTTTTTTATGTTCCATCGTAAGGGTTATCATGAGGTAATATTGTTTTGTGGAATATTAAGGTTTCTTCTTTTAAAGTTCTAGATGCTTTCTCACAAGATATTATTGGGAACCTTGAGGTTATCAATAAGGGAAGTTGGTGTTTATCTACAGTTTATTCTAGCAATGATTTAGTTAAAAGAAGAGAAGTTTGGAGGAAATTGGATTGATTTTCTCCAAAAAATTTACCATCTATTATAGGAGGGGATTTCAATTGTCTACTGGATAGTGGAGAGAAAAGAGGCAAGAGAAAATTCAATTTTTCCCAAGGATCTAAAGAAATGAAGGCTTTTCTAATCACCAACGATTATCATGATGTTGGCTATATAGGACCGCATTTTACTTGGTGTAATAATAAGACTTATGGAGCTCGGATCTTTGAGAAGTTAGATAGATGTTTTTTTTAATTCTAAAGCTATATAAGTTTCCCAATGGGTGGTGGTGAAACATCTAGCAAGGATTGCTTCTTACCATTGTCCAATCCTTGTATATATTTTGGAAGAAAAATTCAAAGTGAAGAGGATTACTAGATTCGAGGAGTCTTGGGCTTCATACCATGCTTCTTAAGGAGTGGTGGCCAAAGCTTGGTCCAGGCAAGTGAATGGCAGTCCATCTAAAATTCTTGATACCAAAGCTAAAAGAACTTTGAGGGCTCTTTTCTTTTGGAGCAAGGCTAAGCTTCAATATTTGAATCAATTGAAAAATTGCCTCAAAAATGAAATAATGGTTCTGTAATTAGAGAAGGCAAATGAAGTTTTCTTTGCAAGGATAAATTGAAGTTGCTCAGATCTAAGGTGGATGAACTAATTCTACCTTGGCTAGATTAAATGCCTGGTAGAGGCAACATTCTAAGGTGAAGTGGCTAGAAGGAATTCTTATTGGGTGTATAAAATAAAAAAACATGTTGGAGATATAGTAGAAGATCCTAACAAAATAGAAGAAGGTTTTTTAAACTTCTTTAGCAACAAATGGAGGCATAGAGATTGTTCTCTAGATGATTGGCCACCACCCGTCAATGTGCTTAAGGATGAAGACAGGAATGTTCTAGATGTGGAAATCTCTTGGGAGGAAGTGTTGGAGGTGGTAAATCAGCTCGGAGGATTTAAATCACAAGATAATGATGGAATATCTTATTCCTTTATTAAGATATACTGGAATATCATTAAGTTTGATTTCTGAAAAGCAATTCATCAATCTTTTTCATATGGTATTATGGATGATAAAGGGAAAGAGACCTTAGTGGTGCTCATTCCAAAGACTAATAATTCTTTTCTCCCATCAAAGTTTAGACCCATACACTTATGTAAATCTATTTATAAGATCATGGCTAAGATTCTTTTGAATAGAATGCTCAAGGTCATTCCAAAACTTATTGCTAGTGAGCAAGCAGCTTTTTTGAAAGGGAGATATATGTCTGAACACATGTTGCTAGCTCAAGAGATCTTCCATAAATTTAGATTTTCTAAAACAAAGAAAGGTTTGGTTGCTTTCAAGATTGATATGGAGCAAGCCTATGATAGTATGGGCTAGGCAACCTTGAAGCAAGTTCTTCAGTATTTTGTCTTTTCAGTTAAATTTTTTACTTTGATTTGAAATATGTGAAGTACCCAACTTTTTCTATTTTGATTAATGGAAAGTACTCTAACTAGATTAAAGCATTTTGTGGATTTCTGCAAGGCTTCCCTTTATCTCCATTTATGTTTATTCTTTACTCTCAATTGCTATCAAATGCATTGGCCTTGGAGAAAGGAGAAATTGGTATCAAAATCCATTATAATGTTCCTTGTATATCGTATTTACTCTACATGGATGATATTGTGTTGTTTTCTAATGCTTCTATCAAGATGGTCAAAAAGATCAAAAACATCTTATTACAACACTACGGTTAGACAGGTCAAGTCATAAACTTCTATAAATCTATAGTTTTATTTGGCAATTCAATTAACAAAAGGAAGAAAAAACTTGTTTCTCGGTTAATGGGACTTAAGGGTGGCTAAGGAAATGATTTACTTGGGTGTGAAGATTGCATTAGGAAGGCTTGGTCTTGTTAATTTTGGGTTTCTTATTCAAAATACATTGGATAAGATCCAAAACTGGAGCAATAAATATATATCATTTTAAGGTAAAATAATGTTGCTAAAAACTGCGATCCTATCACTACCGTTATTTCAAACTACTCATTCTATGGTTCACATGAGAATTCTTTCAGACATGGATAGAATTTGCCATGATTTTATATGGAATAAATAGAATGGTATTCCGAGAATGCATTATGTCAGCAGAGACGTCCTCTGTTTACCCAGAAAATTAGGTTGACGAAATCTACATTCTTGTATTAAAAACATTGGACCATCTAGAGCCAAATTTGCATGGAATTTTCTTAAGGGATCTTCTTCATTTTTATACCAAGTATTGGCTACTAATATGGGAATTTTAACTGGAACACTCAGAGTAAGAAAGGTGCTTTGTCTATTTTCAAAATTGTTTTGAAAGGATGTAAAGCTATTGCTCCGACAGTTAGATGGAAGGTGAATGATGGGAAATCTATTAATGTGATAAATGATGTTTGGTTATTGGATAAAAGTATTATGAAATGGCCAACTTTTGTTTCTATTTAATTCGTGAGGATATGTTACTTGATAAATTTATCTTACAAGGCGGATGGAGCATTGAAGAATTGAAGAACTGGTTTGGTGATGAACTAGTTATTCTTATTTCTCAAATTCATATTGACATAGATAATTCAAAAGATAGCTTGAAATTGATTCATTTCTAAATAGGGAAGACATTATTTGCTATTATTTCAAAATAATCGGCTTCAGGAGATTTAATGGATAGAGATGTATTTTGGGATTGGATTAAAAAATTAAATTTAATGCTACGAGTAGCAAGTTTTTGGTGGAAAATTTATCATGAAGCAATCCCAACTTATGGTTTATTGAAGAATAAAAGATTGAGATCAGATGATGCTTGTTCTTGGGGCTGTTAAAACTCAGAAAATATTTGTCTTGCGGTGACTCGATGATACAAATTAACTCAAAGCATACAAATCATTAATAAATGGGGTTTCTTGATACCAGTTTTTGACTCTGTTGAGAACTATTGTTTATGGATGAAAACAAATTCGGGTAAGAATCATACTTGTTAAAATATATTGCATCTTAGTATCTCTTGTTTGGAAATCAGGATGCAAGTTTGTTCATGGAGCTTTGGAAGATTCTAGTTTGTTCATAGCAACTCAAGCTATTTCTCTAGCCTCCTTTGATAATAAAGGAGCTCTCAAATCAGGATACTAGGGTGCTAATCAGCCTAATAAGTTTTTTACCTTGACTTGGTATCCCCCCTCTCGGTTAGCTTAAAGTTAATGTGGACACTTCTTTCTTTCTATCTTATGAAGCTACAAAAGGTGGAGTTTTTAGAGATTTCAAAGGGAGATTTCTTTTGGCTTTTGGTTTCAAGGGTTTTATTTGGGATGTAGCAAGTCTAGAATTATTGGCTATTCAACCTTAGAAAGCTATTTTACAAGATTGGATGCTACAATATGATGGTATTGTTTTTGAAGGTGACAATGCAAATGTTATTAACTTCCTTCATAAACTCAATAAAGATCCGTCCAAGATGGTGAACACCAAAGGAATGGAAGAGATTGACTTCTCAAAGAATTCAAGAATTTTATTTTTATTAAAGTTAAGAGAGATTGTAATAAGTTAGCAAATATGTGTACTAACCTTGCTCATAGTAAAATTTTGTTTTGAATAATTTTTATTGGATTTCTATTCCTCCTCCTTTTATCACCTTACTAAAGGAGGAAAGTATTCCTTTTATTAGATTGTAATCCTCTTTTTTTAGTAATAATATTGCTTTGCATTCTCTCTCAAAAAAAGATAAGGATTCAAATGAAAAATCTGTTGATCAAAAGAAACACCGAGGAATGATGGATCACTACTTTACTTGAATACTAGATAACCAGATATAATGTATAGTGTTTGTCTCTGTGCTAAATTTTAAGGTATTCCTAAAGAATCCCACCTAACTACAGTTTAGAGAATCCTTAGATATCTCTTAGGGATCCAAAATATAGGAATCTGGTATCCTAGTCACAACACTTCTTTTGAGATTATTGGATATTCTGATTCTAATTTTATATGATATAGGGTGGATACAAAGAGCACTTTTGATACACATTTTTGAGGATCGATCTCTTGCTTTTCCTAGTCTAATTGTTGAAGCTGAGTACATTGCCTTAGGAAGTTGTATTGCCCAAGTCCTTTAGTTGAAACTATTGAGAATTTGATTTTAGGGAATATAATTTTGAATATAACAAACACTTATGTTTCTCTACGACTGCCTTGCCTACTAATGTTTCGGGTCTAGAGAATCAAACTACAATTTGAACCACCTTAAGATTGGGTAGATTAGATCTGAGTCAGTTTGTAATATTTTCCCTTTCTTGAGTCATTTGTAAATGATGTGGCTCTTGATGCAAAGTAACCTAGCACAAACACACACTTGGGGGAAAATTTCTAATTATTTTAGTGTTTTTTGTTTTTGCTCACATCATCCGGGACGATCCAAAAATCATCCTAGACGATCACATTAAAATAGAAACCCTAATTAGGTCATCCTTGTTAAGGCAGCCGTCATTAAGAGCATCGTCCTCGATGATATTCATATCAGCCAAGATGATAGGCTAAAATCAGAAAGAATCAGCCGCAATATCTATTTTGGTAGCCTTTATTTTTGGACATCGTCCATGACATCGTCTTGGATGATGCAATGAAAATATGCCTAAATTAATCTAATAATTAAGGAAAGCAATTAAATTTTTATTGCTCGATCATATTATCCGAGATGATTGCAGCATCAGCAGGGACAATCAATTCAAAAATCTTAGTTGTTCTTAGAGGATCAAACATCGGCAAGCTTCTATTCAGGGCGATGCTCTAGTTTATATGTACTAAATTGAACTAATTGTTTGGGATGATCATGAGATCAGCCTGGATGATCATGTTATTTTTTCATCATCCAGACATCCATTCAGGGCGATGTTCTGGATAATATTCAACAACTTCTATTGATTATACAGGATGATATACTATCGTCCGGGACGATATGAACAAAATCCTTCTGATCATCACTAATCGTCCTTGCTGGTTGAGCTAAATTTGTACTGATCGTACACAATGATAATTATATCATCCAGGACAATAATGTCAGTTTGTTACAATTAAAAGCTATTCTGAAGCTCTTCTATTTAAGACCTCTTCTTCTACCTAAGATAGTATCTTTTGTTATTGTTCTGACCTAAGATAGCCAAAAGGAGAGGGAGACAAAGGGAGAGAGATGTTACAAACCTATTTTTGGATTATTATTTTGATGATAGCAAAAAAATCTTATTTCACTATAACTGTCTTTTTCTCTATTGACTTTTCAGGACCCAAAGATCAGACGAAAATCAGAATCAGCTATAGATTGAGTAGATTAGGGTTGAGTCAGTCTGTAATTATCTTTTTTTTTTCTTTCTTGAGTCAATTGTAAATGTTTGAAGTGACTGATATTAAGTAACTCTACACACACACACTTGAGAGATTTAGAATCTTTGTTTTTACTCATATCGGTTAGGACGATATTATTATCGGCCTGGAAGATCGAGTTCAAAATAGAAGTTCTAAACAGGATTTCTTATTAAGGAAGCCGTAATTAACTGATTGGCCTGGACGATAGGCTTAATACAGAAAGAAATTGCTTCCATAAACAATTAAGGTAATTTGTGTTTTTGGTAATCAGCTAGGACGATCTTATATCGGCCTAGACAATATTCACAATTTTGCCTTAATTGATCAGACAATCAAGGAGGTAATTAAGGATGATTGATACGATCATATCGTCATGGACGATCGTGATATCGGTCAGGTTGATCTATTCTAAAATCCTTAGTCGCTCCTGGATGATAAATATCAGCCAGTACAAATTTAGGGCGATGTGCTGGATGATCTAGATCGGATAGCCTAAATTCAGGGAGATGCTCTGGACGATTTTCCTCTAATTTGAATTAATCGCCTAGGATGATCGTGAGATCATCCTGGATGATCAAGCCAATTTTCAATCGTCCAGTTTGCATTCAGGGCGATGCTCTAGCCGATCTTTTAAGATTTATACTGATGGGCCAGGACAATTTCCATATTATCCTGGATGATATAGTTGGCAACTTGCAATTCATGAGTTATTTTGAGCTCTTCTTTATAAGAGCTCTTGTTCAACATTTTTGAACATCCTTGGCTATTTTCTTGACCTAAGAAATCCTAAAGGAGAGAGAGAGAGAGGGAGAGAGAGGGAGAGGATCTTGTGAGGGGGAGCTTGTAAGGGGATTCATAAGGGGTTGCTCCAAGAATTGTTCCACTTATTTTTCCCTAGAGTCTCTTATCCTTGGAATGGTTGGGAGAGGTAAGTTTTAACAAGTGATCGAGGTTATCTGCATGCTTCAGGAGGAAGCAAAAGTAGGAAGGTTCTCTGCCTTCCCAGGTGTGGCAAAAAGAGGTGTTTGTAAAAGCTTCTCCACCTAGCTGTGGGAGCTAAAGGAGAGTCACGATTGTAGTGCAATACTCAGAGGGCACCTCTTGGGAGTGGACGTAGGTCGAGTTGATTGAACCACTATAAATCTTTGTGTTCTTATTTTTACTTCTTTCACACTTAAATTTCTACATTGTTTATTTTGTGGTGATTTGGTTTGTGAAATTTGTTGACCTTTGCTTAAAGTTTTTAAAATACCAATTCACCCCCCCCCTCTTGGTTAGTCTTGGGCCAGTTCTATAGGGCTTAACATCCCTAATGAACTTTCAAGTGGTATCAGAGCAGGATTCCTAAAAACTGAGTTTTAAAACTTTTTAAATTTGATCCATGGCTAACTTTGGGAATCGTAACACTACTAAAGGATATTCAATTACGCGACCTCCATTGTTTGATAACCTACCTTTCGATTTTTGGAAAACCTGTATGGAAACGTTTTTACAATCTACTGATCATCGCATGTGGATGCTTATTAAAGAAGGGTATTTTCATCCTTCTTATGAAATTAACAGAATTAAAACAAAAGTTACGTTTACTGAATGGACTTTCAATGAAAGAGATTTAGCTCAATTGAATGCAAAATGTTTTAACTATTTTTTCTGTGCTTTAAAATCTGAGGATTACATGTGTGTTTCTACTTGCTCAACTGGTAAGGAAATTTTGGATAGGTTATGCATTACTTATGAAGGAACCAATGAAGTGAAACAATCCCGTTTGAACAATCTCTTGCATGACTATGAACTTTTTCATATGAAACCTTCTGAATCTATTTCTGACATATATACAAGGTTTACTCAGATTGTTACTTCATTGCATGCTTTAGGAAGAGAACTTTCAAACTTTGAAAAAGTAAACAAAATTTTGAGATGCTTGTCTTCATCGTTTGATGCTAAAATCACTACTATAACTGAATCTAAGGATTTAAACATCTATTTGATTAGCAACTTACTTGGCTCACTCATTGCTTACGAGCAAGGAGTGAATCAAAGAAATTTTGATGTAGGTGAGAAGAAAAAGGAGAAAATGGTGGCACTGAAGGCACACAAATTAGATTCTGACTCTTCTGGGTCTGAAAGTGATGAATTTTCCTTAATCACAAGGCAATCCAAAAGCTTCTAAGGAAGAAGAAAAAACATCATTGAAGAAAAGGTAAGGATAATAAATACTCAAAGGGATATTTTGATGTTGTGTGTTATGAATGCAGGATGCCTGGACATGTGAGAGCTGATTGTCCTACACTTGAAGATCACTCAAGCAAAGAAAAGGGTGAGGAGAAACCTAAGTTAAGGAAGGACAAGAAGAGAGTCCAAAAGGCGTTTTGGGCAGATTCTGCATCGGATTCATCAAAGATGGAACCAGAAGAAGAAACAACAAACTTATGCTTAATGGGAGAAGATCATCTTGATCAAAGTGATGAAGAAGAGGTATGTAAATCAACTTATGATCAATTGTTTGAAATTTGTGAGAAAATTTATGCATCATATAAAAAACTTAAAAAGACTCATTCTAGTTTAAAGATGGAACTTTCTAATATACAAAAAGAGCATGATATTATTCTCAAAGATTATTCCATGATTGATTCAAATCACATGGCTCTACTTGATGAATTTGATGATTTAAACAAAAAGCATTCGGAATTAATTAATGAGCATGATGCATTAAAAGATTCACACACCTCACTCAAATCTGATTTGAAGAAATATAAAGAAATAGAGCGCAACTTGAGGATTGATAATAATGCTTTGGAAGATACTAAGTTATGGCTTAAAGATGAATTGGACTCAATTAAGAGAAATTGGATGACACCCACTTTTGATCTAAAGCCAAAACCTAGGAAGAGGCGTTATAACACAAATCATTTAAGAAATCCTTTTCCTGGAGTTAAATGTTTTTCATGTGGCATGCTAGGTCACATCTCACACACTTGCACTATTCACCGTAGTACACATTGGGTGTGGAGACCAAAATTTTATGATTCATAGCATAGCACGCATGCATTACACTCTACTTTTTTATGAGAAGGGACCCAAACCTATTTGGGTTCCTAAGTGTAACAGCTGTTAATTCTTACAGGATTTTTCTCACCAAAGACCTCGTGAGAGCATAGGATACTTGGACAAATGGAGGCTCGCAACTCATAACTGCTTAAACTTGCTGCTTAACAAATTTATGAATTGAAATTTGATTATTGCTATGTCTTGTTTTTGTGATAGTTTTTGTTTAGTTGTTCTAGTCGTTTTTACTTTTGTTTTCTTTAAGATGATTTTTCCTTGTTCTTAAACTTTGGAGATTTATGGCCAATGATTAGCATTTCTAAAAGGAGAAAACACCGTTGATGGTTTTCCTCCCTCTAACCTCTTTTGGTGATAAAGTTTTCTTTTCTAACAAAAAGTCTATCTCATTTTAACAAATGGTTTTTGAAATTAAGATCTTTTTCTTGCTACAATAGTTTATCTTATATATATGATCCAAAGTTCTTATATACCTTTCAAGTTAATTGAAATCTTATTGTTGCACTTATCATAAGACTTTGATTTTTGTTTTGTAGCTTGTTCTTCTCAATGTTAGAAAGAGAGCCCCACTTCTCTAATATCTAAAAGATATAATCACAGCTAAGAACCTTTTTAAAGGTTTTCTTAAAGAGTTTTTTAGCTTGCAAAAATTTAAAAAAAAGGGAAGAGGCCAATGACGCCAAATTAAAAAGAAAGATATATACATGAAAGTGTATCAAAAATTAAAAGATGCTCAAAGAGCCAATCAAAGTGACAAGAGACATAAAATGAGCCCATTAAATGCAAGCTATCCTCTCTTTTTAAAACTTTTAAAACTTAGAGGGACTCATGGGTTATTTGATATTTTCAAAGGCTTGATTTCAAATTCCATGATAGAGACAAATTACATTGGTATACTATTTTATAAGATATTTTATTTGTAACCAAGTTTTGAACGGATCTTCTTTTTATCCAATTTATTCTGAGCTAGACCTCTTATTTTCAAAAGATAATTTTTATCCTGAAAGAAGTCCGACCTAGGGTAAACAGGATCAAATTTTCTACCATTTTTAGAATGTGACATTGTTAACTCATTGATCTTTCAAATATTTAAAATTTAATTATTTGGGAATCTTGTCATATGCTTGCTTTGCTAAAAACAAAAAAAATAGAAAAATCATAAAAACAAAAACATCTTTTTCTTTTCTTTTTTTTATCTATTTTTGTTGTTTTTAGTTTGTATTTTTGTTTGTTTTGGTTTTCTCTGATCATCTCCATCTTTCTTTGATTTTCAAATTCTTGTCACATCGTCCTGGTTGATACCTTTACCGTCCTGGATGATATGACAATTTCTCTTTGAAATTCCATCTGCTAAACCTTTTTCTGAGCTTTCTGTAACTCATCGTCCCAAATGATCCCTTATCGTCCTGGCCGATATGATCGAACTCTATTACAATCATTTTTTATCATCTTGGTCAATATAATTTTCATCCTGGCCGATGCATTTATGGTCATCATCCTGGTCGATACACTAGATCGTCTTGAACGATCCACGTGTCATCATGTTTAAAATTCTTAAAATCGGCCCCGGACAATCCATTATTAGACAATCGTCCTGGCCGATCCACTATTCATCCTGGACGATACACGTGGCACAGATTTAAAACATTTTAACTTTGACCGGTACGATCAATTATTGTACATCATCATGGACAATACACCTAATCGGCCCGGATGATCTGCTTTTTCAATGATCGTCCGGCTTAACTCCTCGGAACGATCGCTTGTGTTTAATCATCTTGGTCGATATCTGATCGGCCCGGCTGATCGGACCACCTTTTTGACCAATCGGCCTATACACAAAAATTGAAACAAATCATCCTGGACGATTCTGTAATCGTCCTGGACAATATGGTCGTTCCCTTAAATACAGGCCATTCCAGCCATTATTTTCACCTCAACCTTCTTCTTCTCTTGTTTTTACTTATTGATTTCTTACTATGACTGGTGGGAAGCGAGTCTGACAAGCTTCTGGAAGTTCCTCATGGGCCACTCTGGACCCTCGATTCAGGGAAGTGGAGGATCAAGCAGCTTACCGTCGTTACAAAGAATGTGGCATCACCCTTTCCAGAACCATCAATGCTAGCCACCTTTCATATCCGGTAATGGATCTCTTTGCTCACACTTCTCTCTATTTCATTCTTACCCTCATTGTCCCTTTTTCCTCAGAATTTCTGTTAAAATTTTATGCAAATATTCATATAAATTCTACTTTCACAGCCCTGACCTCCTATGTGAATCGACGCCCAGTCGATATCGCATATCAGGACTGTGCTGAACTATTGTAGCTATCCACCACCGGGGATAAGCTGCATCTAATTATCTCAGATCCTGATTTTGGCTGGTCCATGGCAAATCATTTTCTTTGCCAAACCAACACACTCTTTCATGTTGGAGAGACTAGCTCTTTAGTCAAAGATGCTAGGATAATTCAGCATGTCCTTCGCACCTCCATTATTCCAAAAGCCGGGGACCCTGTCCACATCACTCCTCTGCTTTCTCTGACTACCTTTTTCATCATTGCCCGAAGAGAGTTTAATGCTACTGACTTGATTTTTCGATACATTGATCATTTAACAACTATTCGTGATCCAGGCCATAGGAGGAAACCCAACCTTACTTTAGGACATCTCATATCCTATATTCTTGAAACCTAATACAATCTTCAATATCCCGCTCATCACGACCTTCAGCCTCCATGCTACTCAAACAGCACTTTCAATATCCTTCACAGTACTCGTCTCCACCCAGGGGATAGAGAACCTTAGAGGACCGAGGAGGACGAGGCTCCCGCTCCCATTTTTTATTCTGCTCCTCTTTGCCAGCACTCACAGTTTGACCAGTTAGTGAAGAGATTTGATCATTGGGAGATACGTTTTGATGCTTACATTGTTGTCGCATAGGAGCAACAACATTCTGAGCACATGGCCCGCTATGAGCAGCACCGCAAAGAGGACTTAGCTCATTTTGACAGCTACATTACTCACCAGCAGCAGCAGCACGACTAGGATATAGCCTGGTTCAATGCTCAGTTTACTATGCTAGCTGGCTACTTTCAGCAGGCTCCACCACCTCCACCTCCATCTGATGATCAGAATCCCTCATTTTTTTAGTTTTAGTTTCTTTTTCTTGAAGATTGATTTCTTTTTATGTATTGTTTTTTTCTTAATTAGTTGCCTTAGTTTATAGTTTCCTCCTCCTTTTTGAGATGTCAAAAGGGGGAGTAGTATGCTTGAACTTGTTCTGGTAAAAATCTAAAAGCATTTAGTTTTTGCATTACTATTTTAGAATTAATTTTTGATATGTTTGCCATCATTAAAAAGGGGGAGATTGTTACAAACCTATTTTTGGATTATGATTTTGATGATAGCAAATAAATCTTGTTTCACTACGACAGCCTTTTTCTCTATTGACTTTTTAGGACCCAAAGATCAGATGGAAATCAAAATTAGCTACAGATTGGGTAGATTAGGGTTGAGTCAGTCTGTAATTTTCTTTTTTTCCTTTCTTGAGTCAATTATAAATGTTTGAAGTGACTGATGTTATGTAACCCTACACACACACACTTGAGAGATTTTGAATCTATATTTTTACTCACATCGGCCAGGACGATATTATTATCGGCCTGGACGATCTAGTTCAAAACAGAAATTCTAAACAGGATTTCTTGTTAAGGCAGCCGTAATTAACTGATCGGCCTGAACGATACTTGTATCGGCCAGGATGATAGGCTTAATACAAAAAGAAATTACCGCCATAAATAATTAAGGTATTCTATATTTTTAGTAATCTGCGAGGGCGATCTTGTATCGGCTTGGACGATATTCATAATTATACCTTAATTTAGCAGACAATCAAGGAAGTAATTAAGGATGATTGATATGATCATATCATCCTGGATGATCGTGATATCGGCCAGGATGATCTATTCTAAAATCCTTAGTCACTCCTGGATGATAAATATCGGCCAGCACAAATTCAAGGCGATGTGCTGGACGATCTGAATCGGACAACCTGAATTAAAGGCGATGCTCTGGATGATTTTCCTCTGATTTGAACTGATCGGTCGGGACGATCGTGAGAATGTCCTAGACGATCAAGCCAATTTTCAATCATCTAGTTTGCATTCAGGGCAATGCTCTGGCCGATCTTTTGAGATTTATACTGATCTGCCAGGAAGATTTCCATATCGTCCTAGACGATATAGTCAACAACTTGCAAAAAATGAGCTATTTTGAGCTCTTCTTTATAAGAGCTATTTTTCAATATTTTTGAACATCCTTGGCTGCTAACTTGACCTGAGAAAACCTAAAGGAGAGAGAGTGAGAGAGGATCTTGTGAGGGGGAGCTTGTGAGGGGATTCACAAGGGAGTTTTCCAAGCATTATTCCACTTCTTCTTCCCTAGAGTCTCTTATCCTTGGAAGAGTTAGGAGAGTTATGTTTCAGTAAGTGATCGAGGTTCTCTACCTGCTTCAAGAGGATGTAAAAGGAGGAAGGCTCTCTGCCTTGTGTTCTTGTTTTTACTTCTTCCACATTTAAATTTCCGCATTATTTGTTTTATGGTGATTTGGTTTGTGAAATTTGTTGAGCTTTGCTTAAAGTTTTTAAAATACCAATTCCCCCCCCCCCACTCTTGGTTAGTCTTGGGCCAGTTCTATAGGGCTTAACATCCCTAACGAACTTTCAAGAGAGAGGATCTTATGAGTGGGATTTTTTTAGGGGTTTCATAAAGGTTGCTCTAAGCAAGGATCCATCTTCATATTCTCTGGTCATCATCCCTAGTTCCTTGGGGGTTCTAAAGAGGTCTACTTAAGCATTTGAGAGACATTCTCTGCCTATTTCAAGAGGATGTAAATGGAGTTGGGTTCTATGCCTTCTTATAGAGGAAGCAAAAGGAGTTGGGTTCTCTGCCTCACTGGGGTCGGTGGAAAGGAGGTTTATAAAGGATTCTCCACCTTACTGTGGGGGCAAAAGAAGAGATACTGAGTTTAGTGTAATACTCAGAGGGCACCTCAGGAGAGTGGACGTAGGTCGGGTTGACCGAACCATTATAAATTTTTGTGTTCTTTATTACTGCTTCAGCATATAATTTTCGCACCTTGATTTCTTCATGGTAAACTTTGATTTTAGTTTGTGCTTTTGCTTAAAATTTTTTTAAAATACTAATTCACCCCCCTCTTGGTTAGCCTTGAGACTAGTTCAATAGGGCTTAACATCCCTATCAAACTTTCAAGCTGTATCAGAGTCAGGTTCATAAAATTGAGTTTTTGAAAACATTTTGAATTTTGATCAATTGCTAACTTTTGTAATTGTAGTACGACGGAAGGATATTATATTACTCGACCACCTTTATTTGATAATATTCCTTTTAATTTTTTGAAAACTCGCAAGTCTATATTTTTACAATCAATTGACTATCCCATGTGGATGCTTGTTAAGGATTGTTATACGCCTTCATCACATGAAATTAATGGAATTAAAATTGAACTTCCTTTTACTGAATGAACTTTTGATGAACGGGTTTTAGCACAAACTAATGTGAAATGTTTGAAAAGTTTTTTTTGTACTTTGAAATCTAAAGATTATAAGTGTGTTTCAACTTGTTTAACTGGTAAAAAAATTTGATAGATTGTGTATTATTTATGAAGGAACCAATGAAGTTAAACAATCTAGGTTGAATATTTTGTTGCATGACTATGAACTTTTTTCTATGAAACCTTCTGAATTGATTTTTTACATATATACTAGGTTTACTCAAATTGTTACCTCATTGCATTCTTTAGGAAGAGAGCTAACTAATTATGAAAGAGTCAATAAGATTTTGAGATTCTTGTCTTCTTCCTTTGATGCTAAGATTACTGCAATTACCAAATCTAAAGATTTGAATACTTCTTCTATTGATAACTTACTTGGATCACTCATTGCTTACGAGCAAGGGGTGAATCAAATAAAACTTGAAGCTTGTGAGAAAAACAAAGAGAAAATTGGGGCGCTGAAGACCAACAACATGAGCACTGATTCTTTCGGGTCCAAAAGTGATGATGTTACCTTTATTACTAGGTAATTTAAAAGCTTTCTAAGGAAGACTAACAGGTATCATCAGAAGTGGAAAAAAGTAAGGATAACAAAAACATTAAAAATTCTTCTGATGTTGTTTGTTTTGAATGCAAGAAACCTGGACATGTTAAAGATGATTGTCCTACACTTAAGGATCACTAAAGAAAAGAGAAAAGTGAGGAGAAACTCAGATATAAGAAGGATAAGAAGTAATATCAAAAGGCATTCTGGATGGATTTTGCATCTGACTCATCTGAGATTGAAGTTGTAGAGGAGATAACAAACTTGGGCTTGATGTGTGATCATCTTGGTCAGCTTGCTCAAGAAGAGGTATGTGAACCAACCTATGATCAATTACTTGAAATTTATGAGAAAATGTATGAATCATATAAGAAACTTAAGAAATCGTATGTAAGTTTGAAATTGGAGTTTTTGAATTTGCAAAAAGAGCGTGAAGTTTTAAGTAAAGAACACATAACTTTATAGTAATCACATGTCTTTACTTGATGAGTTTGATGATTTAAATAAAACATATTCTGATTTAATAATTCATCATGATTCACTAAAAGAAAATCTCAAAGCATTTGAAAATAACAAACCAACATTATATGCATCACATAATGTTAAAAGGAAGCATCACCACCCAAGTAGATTAATTAATCCTTTTCCTAATGTTAGATGCTTTTCATGTGGCATGCTAGGACACATTTCACACACTTGCACTATTCACCATAATACACATTGGGTGTGGAGACCTAAACTGCGTGATCCATAATATAATGCATATGCATTGCATTCTTGTTTTTATAAGAAGGGATCCAAACTTGTTTGGTTTCCTAAATCTGACATTTGATATTTTGTAGGAAAACTCTCACAAAAGGCCTTATGAGAGCATCTAGTACTTGGATAGAGGATGCTCATGACATATTATTGGAGATGCCAATCAATTCATTTTTGTGAAGACTAGGATAAGAGGAAAGGTTACTCTTAGTGACAACACCACGAAAGTGGTGGGCTTAGGTATAATAAAAAATTCTAAGAACCTTTTGATTGAAAATGTTTTGCTTATAGATGGATTGAAGCATAACTTGCTAAGCATTAGTCAGCTTTGTGATAAGGGCATCATTATAAAATTTGTGGCAAACACTTGCAGTATCAGCTTAAATAATAATATTATTTTGTAAGGAAAGCGGATCAACAATGTCTATATGCTTGACTTAAATAATATTGAATGTGCTACTTCATTTTGCTTAAAAATTATTGCTAATGATTCTTGGTTATGGCACAGGAGATTATATCATGCTAGTATGAAAACCCAAAGGAGAGAGACATAGAAAGACCTAGTTAGAGGTGTCCCCAAGCTTAAATTCTCTAAAGACCACCATTATGATGCCTACCAACTAAGGAAGAAAGTTCAATCATCTTTCCACTCTATTAAGGACATTAACACCTTTAGACCTTTACAAGTCCTTCACATAGATTTATTTGGACCCATTAGCAATGCCATCTTAGGGGGGAAGTCTATGAATTTTTGATTGTCGATGACTACTCGAGGTTTACTTGGATTAAATTTTTGTCACATAAGAGTGAGTCTTTTGATGAGTTTAGATCCTTCTCCACTTTGATTCAAAAAAGTTATGTTGTTAGAACTTGACCATCTATAGTGACCATGGGGGAGAGTTTGAAAATGAGAGATTTGGAGACTTTTATAAGGATAAAGGGATTAGTCATAACTTCTCAGCTCCTAAGACCCCTCAGCAGAATGGGGTAGCTGAAAGGAAGAATAGGACCTTAGTTGAGGCTGCTAGAGAAATACTTGTAGAGTATTTACTTCCAAAATACTTTTGGTCTAAAGTGGTAAACACAACTTATTATGTGTTGATTAGAGTGAATGTTAGAGTCAAACTTGATAAGACACCCTATAAGATCTTTAAGGGTAGGACACCCAAAATTTCCCACCTCAATGTCTTTATTTGTAAGGTTTTCCTTAATAAAAATGGGAAGTCACACTTAGGGAAATTTGACCCAAATTCTAATGAAGGAGTAAAATTAGGTTATTCAAGTGTTGGGAAATCCTTTAGGGTGTTTAATAAAAGGGCATTGGTGGTGGATGAGACTACTCATATAGTGTTTAATGAATCTAATCCTAAGGAGTCTAAAACTGAGGATGAAGATGGTGTTAGAGGGATTTCCAATGGAGTTGAAAATTTGGAGAAGAGAGTAGAGTCGCAAATACTGAAGGAGTATGAGAGATTATCCAAGGAGTAAAAAATTCAAATCTAGAGAAAAGGGTTGATCCTACACTGACTTTTCCTTTAGATTGGTGATATTATTTAAGTCATCCAAAAGAACTAATCTTAGGAGACCCTTCTGAAGGTTTTAGGACTAGGCATGGACTTAGGAAGGAAGTGAACCACTCTACCTTTATCTCAATGATTAAACCCACCAACATTAATCAAGCCTTATAAATTTTGGATTTTAGCTATGCAAGAGGAATTAAACCAATTTATTAGGTATGATATTTGGGAGCTTATAGAAAGACCAAAGGTACAAACTGTAGATGGAACCAAATGGGTCTTTAAGAATAAGATGAATGATTCTTGTGTGGTGGTTAGTAATAAGGCCAGATTGGTAACTAAGGGGTACAACCAAATAGAAGGGATTGATCTTGAGGAGACCTTTTCCCTTTTAGCAAAATTGGAAGTCATTAGAGTGCTACTAGCCTTTGCCTGTTATAAGGGATTTAAGCTTTACCAAATGGACATGAAGAGTGCCTTTTTAAATGGGGTGATAAAAAAGGATGTGTTTTTAGAGCAACTCTCAGGTTTTGAGAGTTCCCATTTTTCAAATCATGTTTTCAAATTAAAAAAGGATTTATATGGATTAAAATAGACAACAAAAGCTTATTATAAGAGGCTTAGCACCTTTTACTAAAGAGGGATTTTCTTAACGGAAGTGTAGACACCACCCTATTTTGAGGAAAGTAGGAGATGAGTTACTCATTATTCAAATCTATGTTCATGATATACTTTTTGGATCTTCTGATAAAAAGCTATGAGATGATTTTTCTAAATTAACGAGTAAGGAGTTTAAGATGAGTATGATGAGAAAGTTGTCCTACTGTTTTGGATTTAGAATAAGAAAACTGGATGATGGAACTTATATAAGTCAATCAAAGTATATTAAGGACATCTTGAAGAAATATGAAATGTATAAAGCCAAGCCAATAAATACTCCCATAATTTCTAATATTCAAATGGATAAAGACTCAAATAGAAAATATATTTATCAAAAGAAGTATAGAGGGATGATTTGATCTTTACTTTGCCTGACTGCTAGTCGACCCGATATAATGCTTAGTGTTTGTCTCTATGCTAGATTTTAAGATGATCGTAAAGAATCCCACATGACTGCAATTAAGAGAATTCTTAGATATCTTTTGGGGACCCAAAACTTAGGAATATGGAATCGTAGGAATAACACTTATTTTGAGATTATTAGATATTCTGATTCTGATTTTGTAGTATGTAGGGTGGATAGAAAGAGCACTTCTAGAACTTTCTAATTCATAGGATAGTCTTTAGTCTCCTGGTCTAGTAAAAAACAAAACTCTATTACACTTTCCACTACTGAAGCTTAGTCCATTGTCTTAGGAAGTTGTGTGGCCCAAGTCCTTTGGTTGAAGCAACAAATTCTAGATTTAGGATTACCTATAAGCATAATTTCAATCCTTTGTAACAACACTAATGTCATCTACATATCTAAGAATCCTATCCAACATTCAACGACCAAACACATTGACATAAGGCATCACTTTATTAGAGACAATGTGACCAAAGGAGACATTGAGTTACATCATATGACAACTTAGAATC
Organism: Dendrobium nobile; assembly: GCA_022539455.1. Taxonomy (NCBI): domain Eukaryota; kingdom Viridiplantae; phylum Streptophyta; class Magnoliopsida; order Asparagales; family Orchidaceae; genus Dendrobium; species Dendrobium nobile. The sequence goes on along the minus strand of CM039728.1, from coordinate 22,198,442 downwards.
AATTGGCTGACATCTTTACTAAACCACTGGCTTTTTACACTTTCAGCATCTTAAGACCAGATTAGGAGCTATTGACATAATGAACTTGTTGTTTACTGAATTCTAATTTTTTTATTTTATTTCTTTTTTTGTTTTGTTTCACTTTGCTTATTTTACTTTTTACTAGTTTTTATTTCTCTTCTTTATTTTATTTCTGTTATTTTAGTTTGTCTTTTTTTGGTGATCATTGCTGAAATGATATTTTATGCCATGTTTTTATTTTTTGAAAATTTGTAGTCAATATTTTACATCTCTTATCTGTTAAAGGGAGAAAACACCATTGATTGTTTATCTTCCTCTAACCTCTTTTAGTGGTGTACTTTTCTTTTCTAAGCAAAGATCTATCTTAAATTAAAAACTGGACTTTGCGATTGAGATCTTTTATTTCTTGCTACAGTAATCTATCTTATATTTATAATGTTCAAAGTCTTTATATTACTTTCAAGTTTTCTTGTCATCCTTTCATTGCATTTATCATATAATTTTGATTTTTGTTTTGTGGTTTATTCTTCCTTATATTAGAGAGTGAGTTATTCTTCCTGATGCTAAGTAACCTTGCACAAACACACACTTGAGGAAAATTTTCTAACTGTTTTAGAATTTTCTGTTTTTGCTCACATCATTCGAGATGATCCAAAAAATGATCTGGATGATCAGTTAAAAATAGAAACCCTAATTAGGGCATTCTGGTTAAGGCAGTCGTCATTAAGCGCATCATCCTGGATGACATTCATATTGGTCGGGAAAATAGGCTTAAATAAAAAAAATTAGCTGTCATATATATTTAGGTAGCTTTTATTTTTAGACATCATCCTGAATGATGCAATGCAATTATACCTTAATTAATCTGGTAATTAAGGAAAGCAATTAAGATTTGAATGTATGATCATATCATCCTGGACAATCGAAGGATCGGCCGAGATGATTATTAATTCAATAATCTTAGTTGTTCCTAGATGATCAAACATCAGCTAGCTTCTATTCAAGGCGATGCTCTAGATGATATGTACTGAATCAAACTAATTGTCATGAATGATCGTGAGATCGGCCTTGACTATCAAGTTATTTTTTTATCATCTAGATATCCATTCAAGGCAATATTTTGGATGATTCAATAACTTGTACTAATCATACAGGATGATATACTACGTCTTGGATGATATACTATCATCTTGGATGATATGAACAAAATCCTTCTGATCGACCCAAATCATACTGGCTGGTTGAGCTAAATTTGTATTGATCAAAGAGGACAATATTTATATCATCCTAGAAGATAAAGTCAGTTTATTGCAATTAAGAGCTATTACGAAGCTCTTCTATTTATGACCTCTTGTTCTACCCAAGAGAGTATCTTTTGCTATTGTTCTGACCTAAGAGAGCCAAGAGGAGAGGGAGAATAATGGAGGGAGAGAGAGAGGATCTTGTGAGGGTGAGTTTGTGAGGGGTTTCACAAAGGTTGCTCCAACCAAGGATCTGTCGTCTTCTCTGATCATCATCCCTAGTTCCTTGGGGGTTCTAGATATATCTACTTTAGTATCTGATTGAGGTTCTCTTCGTACTTCAATAGGAAGCAAAAGGAGTTGGGTTCTCTGCCTGCTTCTGGGGGAAGCAAAAGGAATTGGGTTCTCTGCCTCACCAGGGTCTATGGAAAGGAGGTTTATAAAGGCTTCTCTATTATCTAGAAGATATTCTTACAACTGAGAGTCTTTAAAGATTTAGAAAGAGAGCTAGATTGCAAAAATTACAAGAGGAATAAAATGAGCCCAAAAAAAGAAAAAAGTAAAAATACGCACAATGATCGCAAAAAAAAATTGAAAGATACACAAAGTGTATCAAAAATCAAAAGATGCGTAAAGTATGCCAAACAATTAAGAAAAGGAACAAAATGAGCCCACAAAAATCAAGCTTCCTTCTCTTTCAAACCTTTAAATCTTAGAAAAATTCATATGTAACTTGGTATCTTCAATCACTTTATTTTTGAAACCCTTGATTTTGACTAACTACTTTGGTACATTACTCTATCAGATATTATTTCTAGAATAAAGTGTAGAAAAGATCAATTTTCTTTGTTGATTTTCTTTTTGAGTTAGATTTTTTTTTATCGAAAGATCTTTACCCTGCAGGGAATCCGAGCTTGTGATTATAGAATCGGTTTTTCTACCATTTTTTAGATTTCGACGATGTTAACTCATTCTATATAATTTTTTAATTCAATCACATGAAAATTTATCATATTCGTGCTTTGATAAAAAAAAACTTTGTTTTTTTATTCTTTTTGTCATTCTTATTATCTTTTTGTTGTTTTATATTTGATTTTTTATTGAGTTTCTATGTTTTGGGGCACCTTCTAATCACCTCCCTCCATCTTCAAAATTTCAATTTTTTATCACAATGTCCTGGACAATACTTCTATCATTCTAGACGATATCATCAAATCACCTTTCATTATCAATCTAATGACTAATCCATATCATGCTGGACGATCTGATTGAATCCTAATCAATTATTTTTGTTCATCTTGGATGGTACACATGTTTGTCCTGGATAATCTACTTGGAAAAAATGATAACACATTTTAAATTTGACTGGTGCGATCCATTATTATTGATCATTCTAGATGATCCACCTAATCATCCTGCATAATCCATTTCATCAATGGTCATCTGGCATGACTCCTCGAGATGATCACTTGAGTCTCATTATCCTGGATGATGTATGATTATCCTGGATGATAGGACCACCTTTTTGAATAATTATCCAGAATGTTATATAATTTCCTAATCGCCCTAAATGATCATGCGATCATCCTGGATGATGTGGCCATTTCCTTATAAATAGCCAAATTAAAAAGGGTTTCTCACCCCAAATTTTTATATTCCTCTTTCATTTTCCTTCATGCTCAAAACCCTTGTCAATGGATGGTGGAAAAAGGTTTAAGATGGCGACACACAGTTTCTCAAGAGCATCTATCGACCCTTATTTTTTTGAGTTGGCTGACCAAGTTGCCTATCTTTGATACAAAACTGTCAAGATCACTCTATCAAGGACTATCAATCCTCAAACACTCACCTACTTAGTACTGGATCATTTCACTCATTCCTCTCTTACCTTCATTTGGACACTAGCTTGCCCATTCAATTCTGAACTCCTTTTTGAATTCTTCTCCAGGTTCAGGATCAATGCTACCTACAGTACCCTAAAAGCCTATGTCCATAGACATATAGTAGAGATTATATAACAAGTTTGCCATGAACTCCTCTAGCTTTCAACTACTGGAGACAAGCTTCATACCTTATCTTCATATCCTGATTTTGACTTAGCTCCTCTAATCTACCTACTGAGAAACATAAATGTCTCCTATGATATTAGGACTCAAGAACTTTAGTCAAAGATGCTAGGATAATCCAACATGTCCTACACACCTTAGTAATCCCAAAGGCTGGTGATCGTATCAACATCACTACCCTACATTCAATCACTATCTTTTACATCATAGCCCATAAAGAGTTCAATACCAATGACCCTCTCTTTTGCTACATCGAGCACCTAACCAGTATTAGAGATCCATGACATAGAAGAAAACCTAACTCTATTTTAGGACACCTCACTACTTTTGTCCTGGAAACTAAATATAAAATTCAATATCATGCCCCACAAGGCTTTCAGCTTGTCTACTACACCAATAACTCTTTCCATGTTTTTCATAGTACTCATCTCCACCTGAGGCATGAGGAGGCTAACAGAGCTGAGGAGGAAGCTGATCATATACCCTTCTTACACCTATTTTGATCTATCAGCACTCACTACTTGATCAGCTGGTGGAGCGGTTCGACCAAAGGGAGCCTAAGTTTGACTCTTACATTGCTGCACAGGAGTAGCAGAATGCTTTAGATGTTGCTAGATTTGATGCGTACTAGCACTCCAACAAAAGCAACATGACTAGGATATGGCCTGGTTTTGGGAGTAGTTTGCTTCCATCCATAATCCTTTTTAAAAACCACCATCTCCTCTAAAGCCTGATCAGGGTCCCTCATACTTGTAGTTTGTTATGATTTTTTTATATATTTTCTCCTTGTACTATTGTTAGTTTCTAATTTATTTGTTTTTTTCTTCTTCATCCTTCTTTTTTGATGTCAAAAGGGGGATTAGTGTTAGTGTTAGTGAGTTAGTGTTATTTTGTTGTATTGTTGTTTTTATTTGTACTTTGTTATTTAGTGTTTGTACCACGTGCTTGTTATTAGTATAATTTGCATTGCTTGGTACATATTGTTCTCCATTAATTTATGCTTCACTAATATGCTTGATTTAAATTTCCTAACAAATATTTGTCATCTTTAAAAAGGGAGAGATTTTTACGAACATGGATTATTATTTTAATGATAGTAAACATGTTTGACATTCTTATTTTCTTACTATGATTACTATTGCATATCCATTTTGGTTTCCATGCCTACTAATATTTCAAGTCCATAATGTCAATTGCAATTCAAGCCAGCTCAAGATTATGTAGATTAAGATAGAGTCAGTCTATACGTATAATTTTAATGATTTTACCTTTTCTTGAGTCAAATGTAATAAGGTGGATCCAAATGCTAAGTAACCTTGCACACACACACACTCAAGGGGAGAAATTTTGTATCTTTTAGAGTTTTTTTACTTTTGATCATATCATCTGGGACTATGGGCTCAAATCAGAAAGAATCAGTTGCCAAACTATCTAACGTATGATTTTTTTTAAGAAATCATACAAGATGATCATATATTATCCTGGATGATTCATTGCATTCATGCCTAAATTAATTAGGTGATTAAGGAAAGCAATTAAGGTTTGAATGAATCACTCATATCATCCTGAAAGATTGAAGGATCGTCTTGGACGATTAGTTATAAAACCCTTCATCTTCTCTTGAATCACCTGGAAGAATAGAACCACGTGCTGGACAAAAATTCTTGATTTTGAACTAATCGTACAGGATAATTCAAGGATTATCATGAATAATAAACTATATTTCTTCATCGTCCAACATGTATAATTCTAGATGAACAAAATAATGTGTTGGATGATATATAGGGTTTTGAACTAATCGTACAGGATGATGTACACATCATCCTAGTAAATCTGAATAAATAAGCTTTCCAATCATCCAGCCCTCCTAGATCATCCTGGCTGAAAGGTCTAAAAATATACTGATTGTACAAAATGGTATTTCGATTATCTTGGAAGATCTTTGAAGGCTTGTTGCAATTTAGGACAAATTTTAAGCCCTTTTTTATATGATCTCTTGATTATTCAAGTTGAGATCTTTTGCTACTGTCCTGACCTGAGAGAGCCAAGAGAAGGAGAGGGAGAGCTTGGGAGAGAGGGAGAGGATCTTGTGAGGGGGAGTTTATGAGAGGTTTATAAAGATTGCTCCAAGAAAACATCTGAGTTATCTTATCTAGTCATCGTACCTTGTTCCTTGGAGGCTCTAAGGAGGTCTTCTTCAATAATAGATCAATGTTCTTTTCCTTCTTTAGGAGGAAGCAAAAGGAGTATGGGTTCTCTACCTACTTTAGGAGGAATCGAAAAGAGTTGGGTTCTCTGCCTCATCAGGGTCAGTGTAAAGGAGTTTTTGTACACGCTTCCCTGCCTTACTATATGAGAAAAAGGAGAGTCACTAATTTTAGTTCAATACTCAGAGAAGAGGCTCCGGGGAGTGGACGTAGTATAAGTTGAACGAACAACTATAAAATTTTGGTGTGCTCTTTCTTATTACATTTTTGCATTTTAATTTCAATATTTTCTTTTCTTGAGGATGAGTATTTGGTTTGATGTTTTAAAATATTTTAAACAAATTGTTTTTTTTGTTTAAGAATTTTTAAAATGACCAATTCACCCCCATCTCTTGGTTAGCCTCAGTTTAGTTCATAAGGGCTTAACATCCCTAACAATCTTTCACTTACTTTATCCCTTTTAAAGAGAGATTGGCATAATCTTATCCTTTTAAATGGGTTTCATTGATGAAGATCTTTAGATGTCTTCTAAATAAGCTAAACTTTAAATTGCTAGTTGTTAGGCGGCTGGAAGATGTAAAATAAAAAGTTGATCTTAATTATTGCCTTTACCACAGAATGTTGGGCCATCCAATTGAAGATTGTGCTATTTTCAAATACTAGCTTGGGAGATATTTTGTAATTCCCAAAGAATACCTGATAAATCCAGAACAAGGGTTGGTCAAAGCAATTTCAGGAAACAATTATAACTATTTTCTATCAATTAAAGATTTTATTTTTGAGAAAAATAAAATTTACATTAAAAGAAAAAAACACCTATATACAAACTATATAAATAAAGGCAACCTATCACATTCCTCCTTCAACAAAGAAACAAATGAAAGAGGAATGTTATTCTCACCAAAAACATCCAAAATGAAAATATACAAAGTAGATAAGTTAGCACAATAATCAGCTAACTTATTACAACCATAACTTACAAAATGAAATAAAACATTAATGATTTACTTAAACAATAACAAATTTTCATCTTCATATCCTCCAATCAACTTCTTCGGTTTGTTATTCGCTTTGTGAAGAAAGTTGATCACATTACGATTGTCACCTTCAATAATAATATCTTCCACATTATGCATCCAGCCTTGCATAACAGGTTTCTTATACCTAAAATAAGTAACAATAGAAGAAATTCTAACATTCTTAGAATGTTTACCTTTGTTCCAATTTTTTTGAGGATGATGCTTGTGTTGTTGTATATTTTTAAATTTTCTTGTTATTAATATTATTTTCTCACTCTCATCATCTACTAGTCACTTTTATCCATGTCTTGAGCTTTTAGCACTATAGTTTCACCTGCATCTAAAAGTATTTGACTCACATTTTTCTCATGGGTAATGAGCGAGCGAATAAGATTATCAATAGAATAATCATTTAAGTCTTTTCATTCATATATAGTAGTAACTTTAGCATGAAATTTATCAAGTAGACAATGTAGAATTTTATTGACCTTTTCAAAGTTTCAAAGTTCTTAACCTAAAACATGTAATAATGTCACAATTTGAGTAAACATTGTATATATGTCTAAAATCATCTCATAAGGTTTCATGCAAAAAAGTTCATAATCATGCATTAGAATATTCAACTTAGATTGCTTGACTTCATCAATACCTTTGTATGTAGTGCATAATCTATCACAAATATCATTGCTAGTATTACATATAAAGATTCTAATATAATCTTAAGAATTCAAAGCACATAAAAAATAGTTCAAACATTTAGCACTCAATTTAGCATTAATTTATTCTATTCTACTCCATTCAGTAAAAATAATATCAATTTTGACTCCATGTATAATACGTACGGAATAGAATAACCAATTTGGTTTGTATGCCAAATTTGATAATCAATTAGTTGCAAAAAAAAAATACACATGCAAATTTTCCAAAAATTAAAAGAAATATATTCAGAAAAGGTGGTCGTGTGATTGAATATCCTTCCACAATGTTATGATTTCTAAAGTTAGCCGTTGAATTTTTTTTCAAAAGTTTTCTAAAACTTATTCTATGAAGGCTATTTTTTTTTTTTAGGAAATGCATAGAATAGTTTTATTAATGAAACTAGATACAAGAAACTATGTGATTGAGAACCAATCACATTCCTCTTATTAACAAAGAAATAAAATAAGGAGGAATATTATTATAATTGATATCAACCCAAAAAATCTAATGAACGAGCATAGTTAGCACATAAATCAGCTAACTTATTATAATTCCTACTCACACAAATAAAAAGCACTTGTCTAAAATCATTGAGAAATGAAAGATCTTCCATCTTCTTTGTATCTCCTTTGACTATTTCCTTAATCCATAGATTATGCACATATTTAATAACATTATTGTTATCTCCTTAAGTAATGATACCATTAGCTTCATACATCCATTCTTGAAGAAGTTTTCTCAAGGAAATAATATATTAGAGCTCTAACTTTGAACTGTCCCAATTTAGTGTGCTGAAGCCAAAAGCATAAAGAAATCTTCCTCCTTGATCTATGAAATACCCCTTATACCAGCTTTATAAGATCTTTCCAAAGAAGAATCTATGTTAAGCTTAATCCATCCGGGAGGAGGGGGATGCCAAGAAGAATTCAACAACTTATTCAGCTAGTTCACACCCTAGTTTTCCAAAAAAGGACTAAACCTGAATGAAGCAATAACAAAACTTATTGCATTAGCTGCTATAAGACCCACACTACCATCTGATCCACCGTGAGTCAATTTATTTCTACAAGTTCCCTAAAAAATGATTAGACTTAGAAAGGTCTTCCAAAATAAAATAGCATTCTTTAAGACAAGCAAAATCAAGAACATTAAAGCCCCATTTTCTAACACAAAGACGAACTTGCAATATGTTCATACATCTTACTGCAATGTGCTATGGGTCTTCAACCTGCTTGCAATCTCTAGGATAGCCATTACACTCCAAAAGCCTTTTATACATAAGAAATTGATTATAGGGAAATGCATTATTATTTTAATGCCACCAGAATAACTCTACTCGTGGTTGAAGCTTCAAATTTTTCATCTACCTCCAAAGTCTATCAACTCCACCATCATCACTCTATTTTTCTGAAGCTAATGCAAAACTTGTCTTTCCAGATCATTTATAAATCATTTCCAATTGATGTCTATGCATATTAGGCTCTATTGGAATTGACATAATCAGCTCAATCAGATATTTTCCAAAAAAATGTTTTAACTTTCATTCATCCCATTTTCTTTCTCTTATGAAATTACATAATAATTTATTTTATTCACTCATGTTCGCAACCAATTTAGGTCACTTCTCTAAGTTTTTGTCAAAAATCTAAACATCTTCAATAGTATTAATTTCACAACAATTATATATATTATATATAATAAATGGTTTCAAACTTTTTGCTCCATGTAAAATAATCTTCCAAGTTGAAGAAGAATATGATTTGTTCTAACAATTCCATATATCAACTTTATACTTTGCTATTAGAATCCCATTGAGAAGAAAATTAGGCTTAGAAATAATGTTCCAAGAAAATTTTTCCCTCAAAGGACCAATTTTCATTGCAATAGATTGTAGACCATGGCCACCATTCCTCAGTTTACATACAACATCCCATGCAACAAAATGTAAACCTTTATTCCCATATTTCTTATTCCATAAAAAATCTCTGCATACTCTTTCAAAATTATTCAACACTCTCATAGGAATAAATGAATGAGTTGACACAAAAGTAGGGATAGAAAGAAGAACCAAATTAATTAGGATATATTTTCCTGTAAGTGATATAAATCTATTACCCCATACATTAAATCAACTAGCAGCATTCTCTAGCATATATTGAAAATCTGAGACCACCATTCTTCTCAAAACCAATTTGACACCAAAGTAAATCATTTCAGAAACCTCCTTGAAGACCAAGAACCTTTATAAAGCAATCCCTCTTCTTTTTTGACAGATTTTCCAAATAATACAACTGATTTTAGATTATTTACCTTTTGTCTAAACCATTTGCAAAAGTCTTTCATAAATTTTCTAACTTTCTTCACACTTTTTTGATTAGCTTCTAAAAATATAATGATATCATCTGCAGAGAGATTTTTTCTACATTTGGAGACAACCTGATTCCAATATTCCCATTTCTATGAGAACACAATATGAAAAGATATGGAGAAAAGGGCTATCCTTGCCTAAAACCATTTCTAGCTTCAATTCATTTAGAATGAATACCATTCACCGTAATTGAGAATTTTGGATCAGTTACACATTCAAGATTCAATTTTAAAAGTTTTACTGGAAATCCAAAATATTATAAGACATGCTTTAAAGTAGCTCAACTCATACTATCATATACCTTCTCCATATCAATCTTGATGGCCATCAACCCTTTCTTAGATTTAGAATGTCTGGGTTTATTAAAGATCTCATGAGCAAGCAAAATATGGTCAGATAAGGATCTACCTTTAACAAAGGCATATTGATCTTCAAAAGTTATCTTGGTAATAAGATAATTCATCCTATTCAAAATCATTTTAGCCACAATTTTATAAATAGATAGGCAAGGACTGATAAGCTGATACATAGAAGGAATGCTAGGGTTTTTCACTTTACGAATCAACACCACAAAATTTTCCTTCCACTCAGAACACATTGTCTTGGAGGTAAAAAACATTTTATTAGCTTCCCAAATGTCCTTTTTATTAATTGACCAATATTTTTCTTTTATGAAAGAGTATGTAATGCCATAAGTACCAGGTGATATGTAGGGCTCAAGTTGATTTATGACCAGCTCGAGCTTAGTAATTGAAAACTCCACATCAAAATTTCTTTAATCAGCTTCTTTCAGAGTATAAGACGGATTTGGCCATACCTTTAACAAAACGTTCCTCCTCTGCCATTTACATTTGAAGTACTCAAAGAAGTCATCTTCAATTTGAGATTAATCATCCACTAATATACCTTTACTATCTTTTATTTGATTGACCAAGTTGCAGTTACGCCTAGCAGGTCCATATGAGTAGAACAATTTATAGTTAGAGTCTCCTTCTTGAATCCACTTAACTTTTGCCCTTTTCCCCCACCAAGTATTAAGCCGTCCAAGCAAAGAATTGAATTCAAGGACCTTAACTTTTAATAAGAAAAGTTTTTTCCTCGGAGAGTCCTCCTAACTCATCCTCCTCTTGTAATTCCAGAATTTCCCTCTTTAGTCGATCCTTCAAAACATTGAGATTTTGATGTTTGGATTTAGTCCAAAAGAATAAAGCCTTTAAAGCTCTTCTAAACATGAAATTTAATATTTGGACAACATCACCTAGCACTCTCTTTCTCCAAGATTTAAGCACAATTGTTGAAGAAGTTGGAAAAAAGCCCACATATCTTCAAAATTCAAATACTTGCTTTTAAGAAAAGTCGACGGAATTACCTTGATCAATATAGGACAATGATAAGAGGCAATCCTTGCCATGTGTTTAATAAATGCCAACTGATTAGCTTCTAATGTAGTAGAGTATAAAGGGAAACGATACAATTTTTCCAAAATAAGAGCTCCACCACTTTTATTATTACACCAAATATACTTTGGACCATTCATCCAAATATCGTGAAAATCACATTTACTCATAAACATATTCATATCCTGAGACCCTTGAGAAAGAACAACTTTATTCTCCTCTCTTTTATCATCCTGAGATTGAATAAAGTTAAAATCACCATCTATAATAGAAGGAAGGTCTCTTCCTGAAAAACCTATAGATTATACCACAAGATTCTTCTCATATAAACATCTTTACTACCATATATGGTAGCTACCAACCAAACTCCTCTGTTAGCAATGTTGAGCTCCCCAATCACTACTTGAGATGAAGCTTGAATAACTAAAAAGAAGTTACATAAGTTCTACAACATACCATGATACCACCTAAAAGGCCATCCAAAGGAAATAAGAAGAAATGCAAATTGTTACTAATAAATTTGTTGAAATAAAATTTATTTAATGAAGAAATCTTAGTTCGAACAAGCCCAACAAAAAATGAATCAAAATCTTTCACTATCTCCTTCAAATACCGAGAGGCTTCTCTCTTCATATCCCCTCTACAATTCCAGAAAATAAAGGATGACATTAAATTTTAGAACTGGGATTACTCCCACTACTATCTTTTTAAGCACACCACCCCTTCTATTATGAATAATATAATTGCATTTATCTAAAGACCTGAGTTGTTTCTGAAGTATAAATTTAGACATACCAGAGTTGGGAACAATAGGTCCTGTGCCAGATTTATTCATATCGGTACCATCAATTTCTCCTTCTTCAACATCTTCCACACTATCTTTCACAGAATCAGGAGTTTCTTTGTTATTAGCTTCTTATTGAAGAGCCTCCAACACATTGAACAAGTTTACATCCATTGGAATATCAACAATCAAGACTTTGGACGTCTTATTTTACAACACAGTTGAATCAATATTTTTTCCATTATCCTTCTTCTGAACTTCCACATTTGTCTTCAGCTCATCTTTACCAAATAACATATTAGAATTAACTATATCTTGGTCATTTTCATTACTCTTCCCCTAACTTAAATCATCAGAAGATACGATAATCTCCACAACCAAGGAAAGAATAGGCTGAGCCTTTTTAACATACATAGGAACTATTTTAGAAATAGCCCTATCAACAACCATATTTCTATTCTCCAATTTTGTAATATTGATCATAACTTTCCTCTTTCTTCTATAATTTACAACCAAGGTCCAAATGAATTCCTGCTATTCACATCCACAATCTCTTGCAAACCATTATAAAAGTATTTGTTGCATCCTTGCCATTCTCTTTAACTTCAGAAACATCCTCTTTTTTACACTAATTAATAAGATGAACAATTGTTCCACATTTAAAACAAATTGTAGACATTTTTTCATATTCTACTTTTGAATGAATCTACCATCCACTCCTTCCACCCATACACCAAAAGGGAGCTGCTTATCCAAAGCCACGCGAACACAGACCCTTACTTATTGCCTTTTACCGCATTAGAACATATTCCAATCAATCAATAAGGGGACACCTATCTTGGAAGCAATTCTAGCAACATTAATTTCATCCCAAAATAACAGTGGATGATGAGGCATCCTAATATAAATAGGAGAAGTCATTCCTTTTAATGGGGAAGGTGAAAATTGGGAAGTCTACTTATCAAGACCTACAATATGTCAATTTACATACCATTGGCCTCCTGATAGAACATTCTCTATAGCTTCAGTCAAGGAAAATGAACTTTAAACCCAACCTAATCCAAGGCTGGTTAAAGTAAATCTCCTAAATTGATACCATAGACGACGAAACTCATTAATAACAAATGGATTGGCACGTCCTTCCAAAAAAAATTGACTACAATAGACAACATAAGTCTTTCAGAATTTGCCACAACATGTGCCTTATGCAATTTTACAGCAGCACCATCTTTCGATACAATTGAATTATCCTTCACATAGTTCACTTTAATATTAGGACTTCTCACTAAGGGATTAAGAGGAGCTTTATTAGGCAATTTCTCCAGGTTATTCTTTCCTTTAACAAAAACATTAATAATACCATCCTTCTCTTGGACATTCAAACAAACATAAAAAATATTCTCTAAAACATCATTCTTAAATACCTTCTCTTTAATTGGAATATCAAATTTAGCAAGGCCAAATCTCTTGACCAAAAGTTTCATACCCGAGGAGGATGATGTTTCAAAGTAATGTGATTTTAACGGAGGAGAAAAACAATGCCAAGGAGTATCAGTTACAACATCATTGATGATGCCTTTTCCTTTGCCATACACATGGGAAGACTGCAACACCGTAATATTCAAAAGGTTCCTTAATAACTAGCGAACCATTCTTTGAACCAGGAACTAGCAAACTAGTGTATGAAAATAAACCATCTTTAAATTGAGAATCTAATCCAAGGTAACCTTCAGATCTGCAACGACCTTTAGTGGTCACCGGTGAACAAATCGTCATCAGTGAAAATTTCACCAAAATGGTGAAAGAAAAAAATTTGAAAATAAAAGGGAACTTCTCTCTGCAAAGAGTAATTTCTCCCTCTAGCAATTTCTCTCTCTACCATCGATAGCTATCTAAAATGGTGTTTTTATCATGATGGTTGTTAAACCCTAATGAACTAGTCCCTAGGCTAACCATGGGGGGAAGGAGTAAATGGTTAATTTTAAAAACTTTTTTAAACACAAAGAAAAATCCCATTTTTAAAACCTTTTTCAATATATAAAAATTGATAGTTTTATCCCTCAGTGCAAAATAAAAGTATTTTTACAATAAAAGAAAATAATTTGAACATCATAATTAACACAAAAATAAATGCAGAAAATAAAGTGCAGAAAAATAAAATTAAGAATAAACACACCTGAGATTTATAATGGTTCGGTTAACTTGACCTACGTCCACTCACTAGAACCTCCCATTCTAGGTATTGCATTAAACTCTTTAGTGACTCTCCTTTAGCCCCTACAGTTAGGCAAAGAAGCCCTTATAAAATAAATCCACCAACCTGGTGTGGTAAAGGACCATACTCCTTTCGCAAGCAGAGAAACTTGGGTCCTTTTCACTCCCCCTTGTGAGGCAAAAATCTTGACTCCTTTACACCCTTTGGTGAGGCAAAGAAATTGGAATCACTTTCATTTCCCCGGTGCAGTGGAGTAGCCAAGTTCTTTGACTTCAAAGAGATCTTCCTTTTCCCAAACTTCCCTCAAAAAAACCTTGAATCCAATGGTACTAAGATGCAAGCTTGCCGAAGAAACCATGTGAAACCCCCTCCACACTCCCTTGAAACCCACAAGGATCTTCTCCCTCTCAAACTCCACCCTTTCTTCTCTCACTTTTAAGGCTCTCTTTAAGTTTTCCCCAAAAGAATGGAGACTTAATGCGTGTCAAAGACACTAATAAAGTCTTTATATAAAGCTTAAATAGATGACTCCAAAAGCCCTAAAAAATTATTTAAATCATCAAAGATCATATTGTATGATCCTGAGATAGTCAAGTACAATATGCAAAATTTGGATAGATAGTAGTATACGAACATCTGATAGTCCTATACTATCAATTCAAATTTGAATTGATCGTCCAAATTGATCCTATATGATTTTCATGTATGATTAGTACAAAATAATCCTTTTTCCATTACGATCAGCATTGCCCTATACGATCAATTCAAGTATTTATACTGATTAACCAAGACAATTATGTGTTCGTCCGAGATTATTAGTTCAACCAAAATGCAATTCATCCAGGATGAAACATGGGACAACCAAAATCATCTATGTTCATCATACAATATGATCTAATTTGTATAGTACAATTAGAATATCAAAATTAAGCTCGTCCAGTATGATGTATATCATCCTGGGCGATTAGAACAAAATATAAAATTCAAAATCTTGCCTAAATTATGATTGGCAGCTATATTTCATGATCATAATTGATCAACCTTGATGATCTAAATTTCCTAGTTCGATTAGTTAGATGAGTTGATCGTACAGTACGATATAAATCATACAATATAATTAGTTCAAAATGAGAACATCTAATTTTTACTCAATCTTACTCCCCTTAAGTATGTGTGTGAATGGTCACCAAGGTAACATACTCCCTTAGAGGACTTGACTCAAGGAATAAAAAATATATCAATGAATATTATAAAAATCTTTATAGCATAACCTATTCTACCCAATCTTGAGCCTTGAATCTTCGTTAGATGGTGCATGACATTCCTAAAATATTAGTACACATGTAAACAAATTTATATTTAAAATACAATTAGACATAAAGATGAGAGCCATAATATTTGTTATCATAAAAAATATATGAGCTCAAGTTCCAACAAGGCTTCATCATAGCATGTGTCTTTTATAAACTTATAAAGGAGCTCTAGATTAGACGAATAAGCCCTTCCCCCCATCTTTTGATATCACTTGTGATAACTTAAATACTAAACCCTAGGTATTTTTTTAAAATTACACAAATCGAGTGACTATGCTTGCTACCGCACTGGTAAAGTGAGCAATCTCAATTGACTGCGATAAATAGCTGGCCCTATAACGTGTCATCGCATCTAAAAGCATCACGGCCACCTGGACATTAGGTTAGCTTCTTTTATCAAAAGATTTTAAATCTTTAAAATTGTAAATATTCTTAATTAATTCATTTTTCCACCAAATATTACAAATAAAAACTCATTCTCAAAAGAATAAAATTCTTAAATTTTCAAAAATAAATAGGGTCAAAGGATGAATGTATAGAGAGATATTCTACCTTGATTAATCATCTAATTTAATTGAATACTCCTTATATATTTACCTTATTAAGTTCTAACTTAGCTAGGTAGTTTGAGGGATATTTTTTACATCAAAAGGGGTAAAGCTTTAAACTAGTGAACATAGACACATTATGCACCTTAAGAATTAATTAAACTCATGTTCATTTAAGATTATTTACTGTAGGATAAAATTATTTAAAAAAAAGTCATTATTTAATGTATAATTTTTTAAGAAAACATAATAAATAAATAAAAATCATAAAAAAAATATAAAATCACCTTCAATTCACAACAAATAAATTATATGATCTTTGAAAATTAAAATTTAGGCCCAAATTTAAATAAATTTTAATTAGTACTTAATTAAGTCTTAATTAACTCTTATTTATTTTAAATCATTAAATATAACATAAAAATAAAATTAACTTTAATCTTTAAATGATTGATACATTGGTCATCCTTAACTAATATTATCAATTTCATAAAACTTCAAGTTTATTTTATATCAAAAATAAATAACTCCTCTTAAGTTGTTAATTAAATTCTTTTAACTAATTCATTAAACACTTTAATTTCAAATATAATTAAATAAATATAATTGAAATATTCATAAGAAATTTAAATAAAATAACTTTAAATTTAGAGATTGATGATCCAATTTAAATAAATGTTTTGAATAAAAATTTATTATAATTAATTAAATTTCATTAAAGTTCAATAATTGATTAAAAATTAAAAATAATTCAATAAAAATCAATAAAATTTAATTAAATTGAAAACATAAAATAAAATCTATTTGATTAAAAAAAATTAATCAAATAAAATTTATATTTAATCTCATTCAAAATAAGTAGGGCATTTCAGGATGAATGCCTATTTCTTTTAATTATAGGGTATTTTTGCATTTATTTCAAGGTCTTTAATACACCATAAATAACCTAATAATCACATTTTATGATGCATGATTCATTTTGGGAGGGCACAAATATATTTCCTTAAGAGATTTTAATAGGTTTTAATAACCAATTAAGGGTCCATGCACCATGCTAGCCTCAACTTATGGAAGGCATGGTTGTATAAAATTTGCAGCCCTTACTCAAACCTTTATAAAAGATAACCCTTATAAATCATGCTCAATTTAACTTGAAGGGCCTATATATTGATTTGATAGGCCCCATCTATATCCCTTAATAAATATTTAATAAATTTAAAAGGTTTCAGGTAATTATCTATCCTATAAGGGGCATTATTGCATATTATTTGTTATCCTTAGGATCTATAGATTAGTAGCCCTTTTACTTGGAATTATTAATCTAAAAATTCTTTAAAATTAAATAAATTAATTCCTACCTTTAAAACTTAAATAATGAAATTCAAATACATATAATTTTAACTTTAACTAAAACTCCCTTTTGTCTTTCATGAACAAAAATTCTAAATTGATCCAACTTAGACAGTAAACTCCTATAGGACATACCAAAGCCACAAAGCCTCCTTCACACACTTATATTGTGTTCTACGATAACTAACTCTAGCCTATGCTAGGCCCATTGAATGGATTGTTTGCCGGGTACTTTTTTTGGAAATCATTTTGTGTATGTTTATTTTTTTTATTCAATCTAAAAGTCATGCATTATATATTTCATTGGTGAACATTGGTTCTTTATGGACTACATTAGAAGCATTATGATATTACACAACAGCCTTGAACTCTATATTTTTATTCTAATGTTTTTCTTAAGCTTTATATTCTATAAGAGTTAAAGTAAAATGTACTTGGGAGCTATTTTATACATGTATATGTCCCTGTAAATTGCATATTATATATATATCAACTCGTTTAATGCCCTGAGTTTTAAAAGAACCAAATACACCTACTTATACATACAAGTGGGGCTCGAAAGATGATGTCCTATCCTTTAGAGGATAATCTCTTTTGGAATTTCATAAAAAGACTTTGACCTCAAATACCTTAAGTAGATGTATTTAATTCTATATATATGGTAGGTATAGAAACACAAGTTTCTCATGGTTGATCCTTGACACTACTTTTTACATAGTTCGAGTCTATTGTACATATTAAAATAAAAAAAAATATACCTTTTTTTATTTATGAAGTCTTATCTTTTATTTACATCATGCCACACATTGTATTCATATGGGTGCTAGAATACATTAGTGGGTAGCACTTTTCCAAGATTTTTTTTAGTGTACATATTCTAGGATGATATATCATTAGGTAATATAAACACCATTCCCTTTACCTATTCATACATACATACATGCTTATTTTTATTAAGGTTATATATATATTAGATATTAAGACTTTTATGCCTTTCATGGGTAAGGCAGTGAGGCCCTCATTGTTCTCGGTGAATGTCATTACTTTTCTTGTTGGTATAAGGACTTTATGTAGCTAAAATTTCTATTAAATTTTTTTAGTTTAAAAATATAGTTAGGAAAATTAAATGAGGCAAAAGTTAAAGTTCTTATCAAGTAATCTCATTTGCGTCACTTAAACATAAAGTGAAAATTAATCATTTTTAGTCACCGAATACTATAAGTCTGATTTTATCATTCAATCTCTTAGGATAGTTCTAACTCTATTATGAATTACATCTAGGATGATTGTGTTTGTATTACGTTGTTAGCTGGAAACTCATTTTAAGTAAGCATAAATAAGCCTACAAGTTTTTGCACACCTCATATTCCTTATAATATATAACTTACACTTCCCTAGCCTCATCTGATTTTACTCTAATAGGATATTAGAGAAGTACACTGAAAAGTACAATGTTTTACACAAGTGACTGAACTCATCTACAAATAGAATATAAAAAAAAATTCAAAAAAATACAAAAAAAGGTAACTGACAATGTAGTGCTTGAAAGTGTGGCATTACGACAACTAAAAGTGAATTAGCGCTTCGGTACTGAAATATTTTCTCCACTACAATGCTTCATGATGTAGAATAGTTATCAAGTGAATATACACACTTTTCAGTAAAGTGACATGTCCCTGGGAAGTTATAATAGCAATTTAATTGGACTCGAGAATTAAAGCACTCGGGCACTTGAGTGGACAAAATTATGCTGAAGCATTGAAATGTGTGGTGTCATGGCATTCATCTTCGAGAGAACCAGACACTGCCATCCTGATTTTCAAATGCAGTTGTGCTTAAAATGCAATAACGCTGATGGCAATGCAACTTAAGCCCTCACAATTAAACAAGACAACTGTAATGCCCAAAAGTTGGTGCTTTATTATGTTGAAAAAGACGCAGTGGCGTGTTTCGTCTGGCACTAAAGCGCTAAATGTTCCTTTGTGTTTTTTGTCATTTATATGTTTTTCTATACAAAAATAACTAAATTAACCTATTTTCAATGAAATTCAAAAAGAGTAAATTGTATATAATTTACACTTATCATCATTGTCATCGATGTGGAGTTAGTTTATATAAGTAAATATAAATAGTTTTTCATTCTTTTGAGGAGCAAGAAAAATAAAGTTTGGAGAAACATTTTGTGAAGTTACTAGTCAGTTATGTTGTGGGCCAAACAGTACTTAAGAGTGGAAGCGAGTGTGGAGAGTGAACAAGTAAAGAGGGAATCATTCCAAAATCATTACATCCGTAAGATCTATTTTTGATTCTTAAATTTAGCTAATATTTTCTTCATTTTTTTCTAGTTTCTCTTCTTGCAAGCAAGTAATAAAAAAGTTTTTATTCCAAATTAATTTTATGGTTGGCTAATTTATTACTTTAGTACTGATGATATGAATAATCATTTTATTTCTTAATGTAGACTCTTGGAAATGCGAATGGTGGTTCTCAATTACTCTCGTACTTAATTTAAATCAAGTAATGGCCATGTATGATGTAAAAATTTTGTGTGATATATTACCTTAATGAAGGAATGCTAAAATAATTGGAATAATTAACATAGAAAACTTCTATGAATAGAAATAGGATTAGTAGGATTCAACGGTTTATATAGATACAATCATTGTAGAGAGGTGAAAACCTTTTTGTACACCATTACAAGCTCGACCAAGATCTATATTTGTATATATTACGATTCACAACTATTATGGACATGTTTGCTTAGGAGAACCTTGGTTCATTCACTATCATTAGTCCAAAAATCTTATGTCTTGTTATTTTAACTTTTTACTGCATTTTGTTTTTTAATTGGTAGCACCTCACCTTTATTTTATTGAGTATTATAAATTTTATGGATTGAGTAGGCAATATTAGAGACACACTTATGTCATCATAGAGTTGATACTCTTCCCTTATAGGTTATTATTTGATCTACATGGGAAAGATAGAATATCTCTCTATAACGAAAACAACTGATACACCAACATAAAAAATTGCTTTGCTAGTCACACTGGTTCCTACCAACACTACCAATTGGTCACTCCTCATGAGATACATAATATTGAATAGTTGATAACATTTTATCAGCCTCCTCTTTATGGATGAAGTGGGCCAAGGTGTTTATTTTATAAATCTAGCGAGCATAAATATGAAAATTAAAATTCTTCGATGTTAGAGAGATAATTTCTACAAGGATGCCAATACACTAACCCTCAAGATTTTAAAAGATGATAAGAAAGTTGGTAGTCCATATTAAGATTCCAAAATGATAAACTCAATATTTTGAAAGGATTTCTTATAAAAAAAGACTCACATGCTTCATGAAGAAATGGAAGCCCTATAATGGAGAGTGAAGAGAAGGTTATTACAAAAATGAAAAGTCTCATTACGTTGAGCTTTTTTCATGAAGAAAAGTATGCTAATTGGATTGTCATCATTATCCCTAAGAAGAAGAAAAGCGATCAGATTTATATCTATATCAACTTTTGGTACCTTAATAAGAGGTATCAAAAAGATGACTTTCTACTCCAGTTTTAGGATTTCTAGTTGATAGTACTTTAAATTATCATATGTTCTCTTTCATTAACAGATCATCGGGGTATAATCAGATCTAGGTGGCTCCTTAGAATAAGGAGCCTACATAACTTTAGATGCTCATCAATTTATTCTACTATACAATCATGCCTTTTATCTTAAAGAATATTGGAGAAACTTACCAAAGAGTGCAGAAAGTGCAGTGCTATTTAAATGATCTTTTTATCAAAAGTAGAGATCATAAAGATCACCCCCATGATCTTAGGACTGTGTTTGAAAGATTTAGCAAGTTTGATCTCGAAATGAATCTTTCAAGTGTTTTTACTTTAGAAAATACCTTGGGTACATTATCCATCCTTAAATAATTAAAGTTGAACAAAAAAAAATTAGTTTGACTATCAAGATGTTGCGACTAACCAACTCTATTTTTTGAAGGCCATATCACATTCATTTGGCATTGTATTTTAATTTTAACATGCAGGTGTTAAGCATTTGTGAAGCTGATGAAAATATATTTTTCCTTTGAATGGAATGATAAGAGTTAAGAAGCCTTTGATATAAGAAAAAAAAGTATCTATTGAGCCCGCCTATTCTTGTAAGACTAATTCTGAGGAAGCCAGTCATTTAGTGTACAACAACACCAAAAAAATCCCACAATGCATTGTTTGAAAAACATAATAGAGATGGTAAGGAGAATTTAATATATTAGTAGAATATTGATCAAAGTAGATATGTGTTATTCTAATATTAAGAAGCATTACATGGCTCTAATCTTTTCATCTCAAAATCTATATCATCATATACTTTCTCATAATATCACTTTGAAGCCTTGATAATAGGTATAAAGATTATAACTTTAATAGTATTCTAGATGATTCAAATCTTTGATGATTCTCAGCTCATCATAAATCAAGTCTTAGGCATCTACAACTTTAGCAAGTCAAGCCTATTTCACAATCACCCAAATTTCCACATTAACTTAGATCTTTAGAGCTTTAAGTAGAAAGCCAGATGCTCTAGTGAAATTGGAAAAAAAATAGGTGAACATGAATGCTGAGTATATGTATATTGGAGTCCAACTCATCGAGTTTTATATCAGACTTCTTATAAACCACAGAAGAAAAGAGGTCATCAAACAAAATCTAGCAAGATACGATTATTATCTATCCTAACTCTCCACTATAAATTATTCTTAAAGATTATTAAGAGAAATCTCAAATGATTGTTAGAAGGAATAGGTCTTGTAAGGCCTCCAAATAATGGTGACATTATTAAGAGGTCAAAGAATAAGATGATTGAAGATAATCTTTTATCAATTATTTTAAAGAAGTAAAACTTCCATCAAACAAAGCATCAGCTGCACAAATTGGGTAAAATCATAACGGTGTGCATTTGTCAACAATACATTATATTATAGATTATTCAGCCAAATATGATTAAGATGTTTAGGAAAAAAAGTTGATAAAATTGTGATCGAAGTTCATGAAAATCATTACAATACACATCACTCAAGTCCAAAAATATCCACCAAAATAAAGAGAATGTGTTACTCTTGGCAAACGATAGTGAAAGATTATATTAAACAACGAACAGATGCCATGAGTGACAAGTGAATGGTAATACAATGCATCAACCGCAAAATTCATTGCACCTTATAATTGCATCTTATCCAATTAAATGTTGAGAAGCATATATAATTAACATGATCAATCTACCATCCTCTGCTTGACATTGCTTTATTCTTGTAGTAATAGATGATTTCTGTAAGTGGGCTGAAGTGATACCCTTAAATGAAGTTATCATCGAGCAAAAAAAAACCAACTTATTTACTCACAATGTTGTTTAAAGATTTTATATGCCACCCCATATTATTTCAGATATTGGCCCATATTTAAAAAGCATAATGATAAATTGATTTGTTGATTGATATAAAATTAATTAGTGATATTCAT
Organism: Dendrobium nobile; assembly: GCA_022539455.1. Lineage (NCBI taxonomy): Eukaryota > Viridiplantae > Streptophyta > Magnoliopsida > Asparagales > Orchidaceae > Dendrobium > Dendrobium nobile. The sequence goes on along the minus strand of CM039728.1, from coordinate 22,175,689 downwards.
CATTCTACAATCCAAGGGTGAATGATTTTGTAGAAGCCTTCAATACGACACTGATAAAACTACTAAGTAATATCCTCATTAAAAATAAAAGATAATAGCATTCAAAGAACATAGAAGCATTAAGGGCATATCGCACTACCTATAAGATGCCAATAAAAGCTACACATTATATATATATTTGTATTTAGAACTGCCGTAGATTTATAACTTGATTTTAAATTATAATGACTTTATGTAGCTATTTAGTGTGATCTCACTCAAGAGAAAAATTCTCACTTAAGGATGGAAGAGCTTGATGTATTGAATGAATTAGATTCCAAGCTCAACAAAATTTGGAGATTTACTAGGAAAGATGTCTAAATCTATTGAGCATTTAGTATGTTTGTTTACATTTGTGGGAAAACGTAAATCAATTATAATTAAACTTTTGGGAAGATTTGAATGTACATTTTTTGGATTTCTAATTTTAATGTCAAATATATCATCAAGAATGATATATCACCTCTAAATATCATACAGATGATTGAAAGTGTATAAAATAAGTTTTGTAAAATATTATCTAGACAAATTTTAACTGATTCATATAGACAATCCAAACATTGTATAGAAGACTAACAAAGTATGAAATAAGCTACGTACCAGATCATCCAGACAAACTTCAACTATTTGTATAGATAATCTATAAATTAAATAGACAACTGATAGTGTATGAAATAGCATTCATAACAAATCATTCCATAATCTTTAAACTATTCATACAGACGATCCGTAGTCGTAATATAAAATCTAACTCATTTTCACTTTGAAAATTTTGTTTATGGTTGGTTGTTTATGTGTTTTTTATATAATGAGTCCTATAAATTGACTTTGTAATCTATTTGTTGCTAATTTCTCTTGAGAGTGAAAAAGAGTGTGATTTGGGAAAGTGTTTTGGAGTGGAGAGTAAGAAATCTTGCAAGAAGAAATTATGAGCGATTCACAAGGATGCCCAAAGTGAGGATCACTTAATTATTTTTAGAAACTCTATCCTACTTCTTTGAAGACTCTTAAGAAAAGATCTCCAGAGTATATTGGGTACTTGGCCTTCACCAAGAGGGTGAAAAAGGATGATAATACTCTGCCTTCACCAAGAGGGTAAAAAAGGATGATGGTATTCTACCTTCGCTAGGAGGGTAAAAAAGGATGACAGTACTCTACCTTCACTAGGTGGGTGAAAAAGGATGACGATTCTCTACCGCACTAGGTTGGTGGAAGAGAGGTTTTATAAGAGCTTATCTGCCTTGCTATGGGATCAAAAGTAGAGTCACTTGTGTTTAGTGAAATACCTGGAGAAGGAGTCTCCAGGGAGTGGACGTAGGTCTAGTTGGACCAAACTACTATATAATTATTTGTTATTCTATTCTTGTACCTTTTACTACATTTTTATTTTTTGCACTTTATATTATTGTGGTTGAAAAATATTTTGTGAAAACTGATTTCTACAAACAACTGCATACTTCAGGATCATTGAATAAAATTTCTTAAAACTGTTTTCTAAATTTCATGGCATTTTTAAAATTCCCAATTCACCCCCTTCTTGGTTAGCCATAGAGCAATTCTATTAGGTCTAATAACCTGCATCATGAACTTACAAGTGGTATCAAAACTTATTTCAAAAATTATGGTTTAGATAACTTTTTAGAAAAATGATCATGGCTACTTTTTGAAATTGGAACACTCCAAAATAATTTTCGATCATCAGACCACCACTATTTAATAACACTCTCTTTAAATTTCAGAAAACTTGCAAGTCTACTTTTCTGCAATCACTTGACTATCACAAGTGGATTTTAGTACAAGAAGGTTACACTAGACCCACTAGACTTGTTGAAGGAATTATGATTAAAACACCATTTACTAATTGGACATTAGATGACAAAGACTTAGCTTAGTTAAACATAAAATGTCTAAATAGTTTTTTTGTGCCCTAAACTACATACTTGTTTCAACCTGTAAAACTGGAAAAGAATTATGGGATAGACTTTACATAACATATGAAAGAACTAATGAGGTAAAACAATCCAGATTAAATATCCTATTATACGACTATAACTTTTTCACGTAAAACCAAATGAGTCAATCTCTGACATGTATATATTTTTATTTAGTATGTTACCTCATTGCATGCTTTAGGTAGGGAACTAATGAATTTAGAAAAAGGTAATAAAAATCTATGATGTTTACCTACTGCTTTTGATGCAAATATAACTTCCATAATTGGATCAAAAGACCTATAGGCATATTCTATTGATAATCTACTTGGATCACTGATTTCTTACAAGCAAGGAGTGCCTCAAAGATAGAATGATGCAGGTGACAAGTGGAAGGAGAAGAAAATCATATTGAAAGTGGTTGATATATGACAAGTGGAAGGACAAGAAAATCATATTGAAAGTGGTTGATATAGAAAGTGGTCAATCAATGCCTGAAGATGAAGAAGATATTACACTCATGATGAGGTAATTCAAAAGTTTCCTAAGAAGAAAGCAATATAAATGTCACTCATTGAACAAGGTTAAGTTTTACAAGAATGCAAAAAAATTCTAATGACTCATTTGTTATGAATGCAGGAAGCCTAGACATATTAAAACAAACTGCTCATATCGTAAAGGCAATACTAACGAACATAAAGTTGAGGAGAAAACAAGTGTTAGGAAGGGACAAAGAAAAATGCAAAGAGTTTTTTGGCTTGACTCAATTTCAAATTCCTCATAAATTGAAGTAGAAGAGGAAATCACAAACTTGTGCTTAGAGTTAAACAAACATGATTATTCAAATCAAAAGGAGAAATGTTCCAATACAAGCCCTCATTAGAGCATTTGGCACCTGCACAATAGATATTCAAAGCAAATGACTGGAGATATAATTCAATTCATATTGCTGGAAGCCTAAAATGGAGGAAAACTGACACTAGGAGATAATACCACCAGGAGCATGGAAGGTACAGTTATGATTGGCAATAAGAATAACTCTTTTATTGAGAACATTTTATTTGTTGAAGGCTTAAAATATAACTTGTTGAGTATTAGTCAGTTTTGTAAAAAGGATTTTTTAATATTAACTTTTTACCTATAAGTTGTATTATAAGCCTAAATGAAATTGATGTGTTGCTTGGAAATAGGGTAAAGAATATATACATGGTTTCTTTTAATTACGTTAAATCTTCTAATGCTTTTTATTTCAAAACTATCACTAATGAATCATGGTTATGACATAGAAGACTATTATGCAAGTATGAAAATTCTTAGGAAGATTATCCCGAAAGAAATGGTTAAAAGAATACCCAAATTAGACTTCACTAAAGAAAACCTATGTGATGCATATAAATTAGTAAAAATGGTTAAGTCCTCCTTTAATTCAATTAAGGAACTTATACCTAGAAAACCATTAAAATTTCTACACATGGATCTTTTTGGACCAGTTAATACTGTAAGTCAAGGAGGAAAATTTTTTTGGTATGTAATCCATAATGATTATTCAAGATTCACTTGGATTAAATTCTTATCTCATAAGAGTGAACCACTTGATTAATTTAGAAATTTGTTTACTTCAATACAAAGGAATCTAAGTTGTGAAATCCTTACAGTTCAAAGTGATCATGAAGGATAATTTAAAAATGAAAAATTTGAAGCCTTTTGTAAAGAACAAGGAATAGATCATAATAATTTAGCTTCTAAGACCCCTCAGTAGAATGGGGTTATTAAAATAAAGAATAGAACTTTGATAGAAGCCGCTAGAGCTATATTGGCTGAATATTTACTTCCAAAATATTTTTGGGCTAAAGCGGTTAGTATAGCATCTTATGTTTTAAATAGGGTGAACATTAGATATAACTTGAACAAGATACCCTATGAACTTATTAAGGGGAGAACACCTAACCTTTCACATTTATATGTTTTCTGAAGTAAGGTGT